>OZ005734.1:226021638-226519138 GCA_963930755.1 Eudasyphora cyanicolor | reverse complement strand
TAAATTTAGGACCATAACACATATTTTTTGTTTTCGTTAAATTTTTATGGAAACCCTACACTACGAGTACACGTATTATATGGCAAAATCTTTTTGAGAACTATTACAAAACACTCTGAAAAAAATGGAAATTAATTCACAGTAGAAATAATTGAAAGATGGTATTCGTATAAGTACTCCTTTATAGCTTTAAATCAGAAATGTTGAATACGGCGGCCGGAAATTGGGCCCCAAGAAAATGCACCCCAAATTGAAAATGAAAGTGCGCCCCAAATTTGGGGTCCATTTTCGTTACAAAAACTAAATAAGGAAATTACACCCCAATCAAGAAAACAGCATAAAATGAAAATAAGCCCCAAAAAAACTAAGAAATTGTCTCTTCCTAAATCTGCGGTGTACGTAATAATACACGTACACCAACCTATTTTCTAATTATAAATCTTGTCCTGCGCGGTCGGCCTACGGCCTGCGGCCTGCGGCCTTCGGCCTCTGTTTAAGACTTTCTCATATGGACAGGATCAAAAGTTGGCAACGTGGAGCAAATCTTTTATGCGCAGCCTCTCCTGTTTCTAAATGTATAGATGAATATAAGCCCCAAAAAGCAGACAAGAAATGAAATTAAACCCAAAAAATCAGACAAAAAATTAAATTAAGCCCCAAAAAATTGTTATTGTTTGACATGTTATTTTTTGGGGCCCATATTCATAAAAATTTTGGGGTGCATTTTCCAGGGGCCCAATTTCATTCCGTCGTTGAATACATCATAAAGATTATTTTTTCTCATATGTACATATATCTCTGACAATACCTGAAGATTTCACTATGCAACAAAATTTTGCGTGAAGCGCCATCAACATCAATTCACCGTCGTTCTCAACAATTGAACATTTCGGAGACATCATTGAGACGAATTTTGCATAAAGACCTTGGTATGACGCCATACAAAGTCCAATTGGTTCAGGAGTTGAAAAAAAAGTTATTTGGCGGATCCTTTACTTAAGGTTTTGTGGAGTGTGATGTTTTTATAGTACCCATAGTATATTAAAAGATGGGCATTATTTCCACACCCATTTTGGTACTTCCTATACAAATGGACCATTTTGACAAAAAATTAACGGCTTATAACCTTGATTCCTGCACATACAAACTTTTGAAGTTGTGTAGTGTAATTTTTAATAGTAGCCATAGTATATTGGAAAATGGGCGTTATTGGCACGCCCCTTTTGGTACCTTCCAAACAAAATTTTTAAAATAAAAAATACGAAAAATGATTTTAGTTTATTAAGGGTGGTTAAATTTTAAGGGTCGATGTTGATTTTGAATAAAACACAAATTATTTAGGAAATTATTGTCATTTCGTTTTATTATAATAATATTGGTATGGTTCAATTATGTATTGAACAAAATATCGGCCAAATGACAGCCTCGACCTAGGCGGCACACCTCCATCCGATCGTCCAAATTTTCGATGACGCTGATGTATAATTGAGGTTCTATGCCGTTAATGTGCCGAATTATCTCATCCTTTAGCTCTTGAATTGTTGCTGGCTTATCGACGTACACCCTTTCTTTCAAATAACCCCAAAGAAAAAAGTCCAACGGTGTCAAATCACACGATCTTGGCGGCCAATTGACTTCGCCACGACGTGAGATAACAGGGCCATTGAATTTGTTGCGTAAAAGTGGCACTGTCCTGTTGAAACCACATATTGTCCACATCCATATCTTCCAATTCGGGCCATAAAAAGTTCGTTATCATCTCACGATAGCGAACACCATTAACAGTAACTGCCTAACCGGCCTCATTTCGAAGAAGTATGGTCCAATGACGTCGCCAGCCCATAAGCCGCACCAAACGAACTGGGCGAGCATGCACAGGTGTTTTCACATCTCCTACAGACCCGGTTTGCTGAAATTAGCTCACAATTCTCCCGATTGTGGACACATTTGGTCGATTATACTGATCAAAAAACATCACGAAGTGCATTTTGATTTGAACGCCTATTTTCGTAAAAGGCTTAAAAAACTTTAACGCGATGCTCGATTGTGTATCTTTCTATGGTTCAAATTGAGCTAGTCTGAAATAGAGAAATGTCAAATGAAATACAGAAAAAACTTGACGTTTAGGTGTGGTTCACATTCAACATCGGTCCTTACGATTTAACCACCCTTTATAATACTTGAGCTAGGTGGATGATATTTGGTACATATAATTCTTATATCTGCAGGTATGTTGGGATTGCAAATGGCCACTATCGGTCCTTTTTTGACATAGCCCCCACATATAGCATCTCTCCTTAACGCCGCATAGACCACAAATTTAAACTGATCGGACTGAAAATTTGTAACTGGGGTTTTTTTATACCCGAAATTCTTCAGACGAACAATGGTAGTCATAGGTCCATGTTTTTATACAGCCCCCATACAAAGATACCTTTAGATTTGACTTCGTAACGTCATATTTCAACGAATTGGGCTGAAATTTGAGTTTATTTGTATCCGAAACTATTCCCTTTCTATCCATGGTGGAGGGTATATAAGATTCGGCATGGCCGAACTTAATTCGTCTTAATTGTTTTTATTTAGTTCGTGTACATATCGATACCTCCATTCTAATCTATGCTAAGTGCAAAAAGGTAGTTTTTCAGGAGAGAAGATCAAAATTTGATGATTTTTTTAAATATGTGTGGAATTCCCTTGTAATGGAAATCGAATGACCTGTACTGTTTTGTGTATAACTTTTGATTTGACGGATAAACACCAAATTTTGACTGAATATAATTTGGAATATTTTGAAGTTAAAAATGCAATATCCCTAAAAACAAGCTAAGTCGACTTAGCATGTTTTAGAATGGAGGTATCGATATGTCCACATTGCTTATACGTCTTAGATATTTGTTATTGAACGTTTAATTTTGTTTTTTACAAATTTTAGTGATTTTCGATGTATAAGACCGATTTCACTTTGGAATTAAAGATTCTCAGTTTCTTTTTTATCGATATTGTCCATAAATGTTTACTCGAACAGAATTATTTGTTCTCTCATATACTCCCCAAGAACACCTTCCTTTTTGAGTCATTGTTTTTTTGTGCCGTATTATGCTTTATATTCGCCTTAACCCAACAATTTTTCTGGCTACATTTTAAACCTAAGCGGCTGAAAAAAAAGTACCTTTATTGGGCGCTGATTTCACATCGATGTGCATTTTCTCCTTCTCTCTTTTGTGTGTATGTAAATGAGAATTAAACACCCTCATAAACAGAATACAGTATACATACAGTAAGCCTCAAAAGTCTGTGTAGCGATTTTGTTATAAATAGCAGAATCAATCGCTGGAAATTCTAGTACATTTTATTTATCTAAATATTTATTTATATAAATTACAATAAAAGACCCACATACATATGTCCTCTAGTGGGAATCGAACCCAAGACCCCCATACCCATTGGACAGATCCCTGCCAGTTCGCATACCCGTACATCCCTAATGGTTTTTATTGATGTGTTTTTATTCGCCTCTCCAATTTTTTGTATGAAAAAACACTGATCAGTGTATTCTCGAACTTACGTGTGGAGAAATATGTTACTCACCTAGTTTTGGTCAAAATTTGTAGTATACTTTAAGTGTCCATTACTTCTTAAATAAGCGTTCTAAAGCTATAAGGAAGACATTTTGTGATCACTTTCTTTTTGCCAAGAGTTGGAATTCCCCTATATATTTGTATGAAATGCAATAAAAGTACAACGAAGACAGATTACCGAAAAAATTTACTACAATTCTTTTAAAAAAAGAAGCTTTTTGGGTACCGAAAATAAAAACATTATCCAGAAATCTCAACGTAAATTGGCCAAATAGGGTAGTTGAGAATGAATGGGCGTTATTTAGAGAAACAATTTTAATCAGCAGGAAGGCACAAAACCTTAACGATAATCTACGGAAAAAGACGCAAAGTGTTTCTAGAGTGTACAAATTATTAGATTATACAAGAGCAGAAAATTACTTTACTGATTTCTTTACTAGTGAACAAATAATTTGGATCTTCAAGGCACGGTGTGGATTGATACACTTAAATTCAACGAAATTCAATTCAAATAGTGGAGACAAAAAATTTACTCTATGTAATTTGAATCAAGAAGAAACTCTATTACACTTCCTAGGAATTTGCCCTGTATTACGAGAGTTCAGAATAAAAATATTTCAATCTTCAGAACTGGTGGAAGAAGAGATGATTAACATTTTAAATGGGACGGATGTGATTTATTGGATCAAATTAGTTAAATATTTAAAATCTGCTCTTCAATACAGAACTATTCTCATAAACGAATACAACTAAGCATAAGACCATAACATTTGTTCTCACAATAATTTTTATTACAGACGTTTTTAATCCAAAAACATTGTCAATACATAACATCTTTCTTTGCAATATGAAAATACTTTAAAAGTAATATGTTAATATAAGAAATTAATAATGTAAAATTTTTATTTTGTGAATAAAGAAAATTATTATATTATTATTAATAAAAGGAAATGTTTATTCTAATTGTTCCGAATGGAGAAAAGACAGGTGGCTAGATTTCGCAGCACCAGACTAGGGGATATGGTAGGAATTGAACCCCAAACCTCCATACGCATAGGCATATTCGCTGCCAGCTCACCTATATTCCTAATGGTTTTTAATTATGATGTTCTCTTTCCCTCCTTCTCTATCTCTCTTATATAAAAAAAGACATATAGATGTATTGCCGATCTTACGTGAGAAGAAGTATAAAAGTAATTGTGTGTTTGTTCTTCCCTTTTAACCATCATTTGAAATTACTGTTATTGCCTTTTAGAATTAAGGAAAATAATTTAAAAATCCAATGCTGCACATCTTTGGAAAATAAGATTTCCACAGTTGTATATTTTAATACAATTTAAGGGTTCTAAGGACCCTGAAAGTGTACCACAAAATGCACATAGCTCAATTATAATATAATAAAAATGATAATACTATGATACCGGCTACAACTGTCTGACAAACTTTTGACTTTCACTGTATGTATACATAAATGTAAATACATTCATATGTACCAGTATGATATATAACAACTTTATAACAATAATGTGTTATATATGTATGACCACAACAGAAAAAAACTATCTCAACGCTTTTCGCGATTTTATTCAGTTGTTCTTTTTTTTGTGTCCAGAATTTGTCTCGCGTCTAGTTTTTTTTTTCAAAATTAAAACTTACTTGTAACAATGCTACAGCTATGCCAACAACAATAGTGGCGCGAATTATTTAAAATAGGTTTAGGATTGTGAGGGTATGTATGTATTTTCATTTGTAGTTGCGATAAAATTCTGATATCAGCCGGTCGAAAACAACAAAAACATCATGAAAAGAACAACATTAACGATCAACTCAGCACAGTGGGAGATTTGGAAGAAGTTAGAGATTTTTCGGAATTTTATTATTATTTAATTTTTTTAAAGCAAATGGGTCTTATTCATGATAACTTATAAATGGTTTATAAAACTTTTTTTTTCAAAAATCAGTTCTGTCAACCTGTGATAACTCTGTTGCAGAATCCTTTTCTATGTCAAAATTTGGAATAGCCTTAGCAAAACGTAAAAGGACTATAAATTCTTAAATTCTAGAGTTCTCTAATTAGACTTTTATTGGTAAAATTTTGGGATAACTTAGCAGAACTTAGAAGAATGGCTGTAAATTCTTCAAAAAGTCATAGAGTGGAAAAGATTACATGTTTGCAACAATTATTGTTTGACAAAACTAAATTAAAATAATTATAACTCCGTATATAAACATCCTATAGTGAACAGAAAGAACTTGTTTGTACTCTTATGCTTAGAAACCATTTAAAACGTTCTTAGCTAAACAAAAATTGGCTATAACTGCTAATGTAAGAACGCTAGATCCATAGCAACCAAATTTTGTGAGCCCATATTTGCTGAAAATTTCGAATTTCCTCAGAACTATACTATAAATTGATATAACTCCTGGCATAAGCCTCCCCGAGTGATAGGGATCAATCTTTAATAATCATAGCTTTTTAAATATTTTTGATCTGCTAAACAAAATTTAAAATCGATATATAAATCCTTAAATAGAAATCTTGGAGCAGTGATGAAGAACTTTTTTGTACAATTATTTTTGGCTAACATTTTGAATTTCGTTCAGTTCCTAAAACCTCTGAATAGACTGTTGTAGAAACATTTTTATTAAAAACCTGGAATATTCTTAGTAGAATTTAAAATTGCTCCAAATCATTAAATAAACGTCCTAGAGTAGAAAAGGATACATTTTGGGATCACTTATTGTCAAAATTTGGTATTTCCCTAAAAATACTTATAAAAATATCTATAACTCCTTCACTAAGAGTCCTAGAGCAAATCGCCCAAACTTTTATGAACACTTAATTTTTGTAAAAATTTGACACTTAGCTAAACATAAAATGGATATAACTTCTTAAGTAAGTACTCTAGGTACGTAAGAAGAACAACATTTTTGGTCAACATTTGTAATTTCTTCAAACTGATATAACTCCTAGAGTTAAACGTATCAAATTTTAATTCACTTATTTTTTGTCAACATTTTTATTTTTCTAAACAAAAATGAATATATCTTCTTAAATAAGTACCCTAGAGCGATGGTGAAGAACTTTTTTGTTCACTTATTTTAATATTTTCAATTTCCTTCAGTTCTTAAAACCTCTGATTACACTGATGCAGAAGTTTTTTTTACTCAAAATCTCGAATATCCTTAGTAAAACTTAAAATTACTCCAAATCCTTAGATAAGCGTACTAGAGTGAAAAAGGATACTTTTTGGGATCACTTATTGTTTGTTAAAAATTGGAATTTCCCTAACAATACCCAAAATATCTATAACTTCTTAAATAAGCGCCCTAGTCCTAACATAAATTTCAAACGGCCTTAGCGAAGCATTAAATGGCTATAACTGTTTAAGTGAGAACTCTTGGTCCTAAGAACAAAATTTTGTGATCTCATTTTTGGTCAAAATTTGGAATTTCTTTGACAGAACTTTAAATGGCTATAACTCTATAATATATTCTATAATTGTGCGATCACTTATTTTTGTAAACATTTTTAATTTCCTGAACAAAACATAAAATGGACATAACTTCTAAAATAAGAACCCAGGAGCGAGGATGAAGCAAGTTTCTAATCACTTATTTTTTGCCAGTATTTTGAATTTCTTTGGCTAAATTTTATTCGTTTTTTCGTTATAATTCAGTTATCTAAACCTTTGATTTAAAATATCCTTAGCAAAGTATATAATTAATACAAATCCTTAAATAAGCGTCCTACACTGGATTACTTATTGTTTGACAAAATTTGGAAATTCCTTAACAAAATTTAAAATCTCAAATTCAAATTAATTGTTCATGATTTAATAGTGTTGATTTTTTTCCACAAATATATATTATAACAAGAAAAGAATTGAAAAATAACCTCTAGAAAAAACTCCAAAAACTAAAATCCCCCCATTGTGACTGCCTGTAAATGGTTTGTTGATGACTGATGAACGACTTCGTCGTCGTAGTTTATTCACTGGACATGGAGGTACATTTTCGTAAATTCAAATTTTCACTACAATTCACTCTGGTTTAAACTCAGCTCAGAAGTAACTCGCCACCGCTGCCGCCACCGTCGCCGACACCGAGAACAACATGTTAAACCGAATGGGAACTTTGAAAGCCAACGTTTCAACGATTGTATGGTCGTCGCAAAGCCGACGAGGAGGAGAGTATCTGCAGTTTGGATTTGTATTTCGAACGAAATACAAAAAAACAAAAACAAGAAAAAAATAAAATAAACAAAACTCACAAAATAATATTACGCCATAGAAAAAACGTTACGGACGAGTTCATTTTGAAAACAAAAGAATTTTATATGTATATACATATGTATACATAACTATATATACACTATGTACATACTATATATGAGATTGTATTTTTTATACTATGTATATGAATGAATCAGTATAAACATATATCTAAAAATTAACAAAGAATTAAACGAAAAAAACTAACGATAAATATAAAATACAACTAATATTTAGCGAAGACTTAGTTTGAGTAGATCCAACGCATACACAATTTGTAGTTGATTTCGAAAAACCTTTTATGTTGATTGAACCGATAGATAATGCTCATTGTGTTTGGTTTATTTTTTTTTTTGCAATCATAATTTTAGGTCTACATAATAAATGTGTAAAAGAAAAATTATATACGCATCTACATTTTATACCAATATTTTAAATTACTTAATTTTCGGTAATTGTTAGTCGTTTCAAATTAGTATTGAAATTTTAAGACATAACATAAAAAGACATATGTCCTGCCTTGTTGTCGTCTGTTTCCTGCCTTGTTGTCGTCTGAGTAAGAAAACAGACGACAACAAGGCAGGACATATGTCTTTTTATGTTTTGTGTTAGTTTTCATATTCCTGAAGAAGTTCCTCAAAGAGGAACGAAATATCGAATAAATAAAAAACATCAAAACTTGACCTCGAGCTTGTTTATTAATTAAAAACAACTGAAATACAGAATAAAGGTCGATTATTCAGAAAATACATTTCAAAAGTAAAATATAAATACTAGAGCGAAAAGGTTGACATTTTGTGACCACTTATTTTGTGGTCAAAATTTTGAATTCCCTTAAAATGGCCAAACTACTTCAAGAATCATTCTAGAGTCGAACGGCCCAATATTATGATCACTTTTGTTTAAAATTTGGCATTTCCCTAGCAAAAGTTTTAAATAAGAACCCTAGAGCGATAAGAACGCTCTTTTTTGGCAACATTTTTTTTTTTTTGCCAAAATCTAGAATTTTCTTAGTAAAACTTAAAATGTATTTAACACCTCAAATAAGCGGTCCATATAATGAAAATATCATCAACAAACCATTAACAAGCACAATGGGAGATTTTAGTCCTGGGTTTTTTATACTCGGGATTCTATTCAGTTCTTTTCTTTATAGGAAATTCAAAATGTTTGATAAAAATAACATTTAAATAACATAAATAACATAAATATAAAATTTTGTGATTACTTATTTTTGTCGAAATTACTACTTTCCTTAGCAAAGCTTAAAATAGCTATAACATCGTAGAGAGAGTCCGTGAGCGGTAAGTTCGAAATTTTGCGTATTTCTGTTCAACATTTGGAAATTCATTAATTTGATTTTTTGTTTGAATTATTGCACATTAGAATTGTTCAGCTTTCTTGATCAGAGCACTCTTCCTTTCGAAAGATATTTATTTTGTTGTGAATTGGAAAAGATATCTCACTTCGCTGTGGAAGCTTGTAAACACCTACCGTGATATGTATTTCGGTCCTGTGTGGAGATCTCATCAGAGGGACTTTATACACGGCACAGTGTGCTTGAAGTGGTGCTGTTCATCATTTGTATATACATATATATACGAATCTACAAAGATATTTGCACATGCCTATTATACTCGTATACCTACGAAGAAAGCTTACAAGTCAAAGCTCCAAGCGTGACTCCTTAAATAAGAGCTCTAAGAGCTTTGTGGAATCATGTATTTGGTACAAATTTTAAATTTCCTTAGCAAAAAAATGAAAATTTCTATAACTCATTAAATGTGATTTCTATCTTTGATCAATTTCTTTCGGAAAAAAATTTTAATTAGTAACACTTAAAATATATGTATGTCGGTAATTTCAAAGCAAATGAATCAAAAAACACACATATTAAAATGAACCTTTTTGGTTTTAGTGAAATTTGACACAATGATTATAAAATGTGCACGAATATTATGGGGTTTTTAGTTTTTCAAAAAGTCATCGTAGTTTTTATGGTACAGAACTCCAAAGTTACCTATCTCAAGGATTTTTCTCAAAATTACTATTTGTTAAATTATCTAATCTTCTTAACCGCTTTACGTATTTTGAAGACATTAAAACCAATGAAAAGCCTTGCTACTCCTCTTCAATGTTGCGGAATGAAATATTTGTCTCTTATATGGAAAATATCCTTTATCCTTGAATATCCTGAAAAAGTATAAATTTATATCCTTGATTTTTTTTGGTACTAAAAAGTCAAACTATTACACTATGCAACAAATGAACACTTTTTGAAAAATACAGTATAGGTTCGATTCTACTACCAAAGGGTGGTATAACCTTATACTCGGTTTGGCGGCCAATTTTGTTATGGGCCTCCAAAATTTCTGAAAATTAGTGTACCCCGTAGAAAAAGGTGTCATCAGCTTTTGTCCAGCAACTGATTCAGACTTGGTGATACCGCTCAACTATATTTGGCAATAATCTAGCTAAGAATATGCTAAACAAAGTCACTTAACATTCTAAGCAAAAAAAAAATTCTCGCACTTTTTTTGAAAAAGTGAAGGAAAAAAAGTCTTTTCAGCATAACTTTCAGGGACTCGTAATTTTTCACTAACAATATTTCACAAAATTGTAGCCAAGGTAAATCTGGAGAACTTTGTGAACATATCAATAAAATCAGAACGTGTCTAGGCACCCTAAATAGCTCAAAAAGACCACATTGTACCTCAAAAATTTTAGTATTTCACTATTATGTAACACGATATTTTTTTGGTGTAGGGTATGTTCAGCAACTTTATAGAAAATATTAAGGCCAATATTTTTGTGGAACATATAAACCCTCTATCTCACCCGCATAACTGTAATTGTTGGCCCTATTTTAACAAATCGTAAAAATAACCCTTTAAATGGGGATGGCGATAACGAAATGTTCTACAAAAATGTTGGCCATAAATGTTTACTATATGTGTCAGAACACACCAAAGCCCAAAACTTAACACAAACATCAAAAAAAGGTCAAATTCCAGTCAAAAATCGTCTTTGGCCTGTTCGTGCAGCAATGTTAGTCATACGACCTGGTGTTCGAAGCAATAACGAACCTGTAAAGAGAGTTTATATCCTACACCACACTGTGGTACAGGGTATTATAAGTTTGTTTCACGGCACATGTTTGTAACACCTGAAAATAACACAGCTAGACCTTAAAGTATACCGATCGACTCAGAATCACTAGCTGAGTCGATTTAACCATGGCTGTCCGTCCGTCTGTCCATGTAAAGTTGTTCGTCGACTACAGGTCGCAATTTCACTCCGATCGTTCTGAAATTTTGCAGTTTAGAGTAAAGATCTGTAAAGAGCTGTAAAGATCCCTATTGAATTTGATTGAAATCGGTTCAGATTTAGATATAGCTCCCACATATATCTTTCGTCCGATTTGGCCCTTTAGTCCTATAGAAGCTGTATTTTACACCCAATCGTTTTGAAATTTAGAATGGTAGAGTTTCTTGATCCGTGTACCAACATTGCCGAATTTGAAGAAAATCGGTTAAGATTTAGCTATAGCTCCCATATGTTTCGTCCGATTTGGCCATTTACATAGTTCTATAGAAGCTGTATTTTACATTCAATCGTTTTGAAATTTAGAATAAACAATTTATACATGAATTGCACAATTTATATTTCAGAGTTATTCAATATTACGAGAGTGGTGTAGGGTATTATATAGTCGGCCCCGCCCGACTTTAGCCTTTCCTTACTGGTTTTGTGTTAAGTTTTTAACTTTGGTGTGTTCTGACACATATAGTAATATTTTATGAACATCATTTTGATTGATTGAAGTTATTTTTAAACATTATATTTATTTTATCAATGTGAATATGCGTAACTGTATCAGCATCCGATAGGTGGTGCTGTAGTCTTATTATTATTAAAGTTCTCATTTATCATTTATGATTTTATTCGTGCCTTCAAAAATCAATTTTTTAATATAAAAAATATATAACGTTTTTCTCATTGTTTAACGACAGTTACTAAACTTCCATCAGCCATCATAATTTTCTTTAATATAAAGGCTCTACTGAGCATATACCTCGAAATGTATGTATGCTCCAAATACTAGAGTCAACATGCATGAAATTTGTAATTTAAGAAAAACTTTATCATAGAAAAAATTTTTGTTTTATTGTCATAAAATAGTAATAAGCTCCAATCCAAAAAACAGTTTTTGGTCTCGGACACCAAAAATTTTTTTAATCGGAGGAAAATTTACAATAATTTTTTTTGTAAAATTTATTAATTTCCTTAATAAGAGTTAAAATGGCTGTAACTCAATAAACAAGAACTTTAAAGCGATCGTTATAATATATAATGATCTTTTAATTGTTGCCAACATTTTGAAATTCCTTATCGAAACTCAAAATATCTACAACTCCTTAAATAAGGACACTAAAGCGATAAGGCCGAATTATTACGTTTTTATTCGATTTTCTTTACTTTTTTTTCATTTCTTAATGACTTTTTTATTAAAATTTCGAATTTCCTTAGAAACAGATTATAAGATTATAACTTATTAAATAAGCGTTTACTTATTTTTGCAATTATTTTTTAGTTTTCATAGTCAAATTAAAAAATGGCTATAACTTCATATATATGATCCTCAGAGTGATAAAATATTTTGATCACTTAATTTTAGCAATAAATTTTACTTTCTTCAGCAATAATCAAAGTGGCTATAGCTCCTTAAATTAGATCCACAGGGCAATAATGACGAATTCCCTTTTTGCTAAAATTTAAATTTCCTTACTTCCATCAATATTAGTGATCTTAAAAATGACAAATGTTTTTGATGATTTGATTTGGAATTTCCTGAGCAGCAAACAAAGTGACTAAAACTACTTAGTTAAGCGTACCAGAGTGAAAAATATAATATTTTGCGATAATTGTTTTTGTTTGTAAAATTTGTTTAAATCCTTAAGAAAACTTAAGATAACTATAACTTAATGGCTATAATATAAATAAAAACCCTAGAGCGATAATGATGAAATAATTATAAAAATAAGAAATAGTTTTAAAATTTGAAATGACTATAACTTCTTAATAAGAGTCATCGAGCGATAACGAATTCATTCTCTCGCAATATATTTGATACAAAACGTGCATAGTGAGTGTTGGAAAAAGTCACAAAAAATTGGACATACCTAGGAGTGTCATATAAGGATCGATAGATAATGAATTGCTGAACATATTTATGCTAAAATCGCGAAATCAAACATTTTTGATATATGCTGTTATTCCACAAAACCACAGATTTGTGGTTTTTGTGAATGAATCTTTCAAGTGATATGTTTTTCTTATTTTGTGCGTAAAACAAATTTTCAATTTCTGAAATTTCGTTTGAACATTAAGCCCCAAGGCAACAATAAATAATACCGAACGAAGCTTCAACAAGTCCAATTTTTTAAAATTGACGTTTTCCTGTATTTGTTGGCCTATTCTAGTAGCTAAAATTGGTAGTGTTTTTTCCTTTTTTAAAATAAATTTTATTGTCAATACTCTGAAATTTCCCAACATCAAATACAAGTAATATTACATATTTAATAAACACGTAAAAAACCTCTGCAAAGCACGGTAATTAATTTGTTCCTGCTTTTAATACAAAAGTTTGCATAAACAAATTAATATCAATTTATAATTTGCATAATTGGCATTTCTAACAATTAAGTGATAAAAATATTCATAGCTTTTTATTTTTTAAATAAATTTGCATAAATATCTATTACAAGAATCGTACTTTACAATAATTATCTTCGTTGTCTTTAACAATGTATTTTGCTTTTTTACTTTAACAAGCTGCCTAAAGGACTTTGGATGCACAAGGTAAAGTTGTTTGTTTGTTTTTTCACACCATACCAACAAGATTTATGTATATTTTATAACGTCTACATATTTGCCATCATGACCAGGGTTCGACATTTCTTCCCTTTCGATCTTGGTTTATTCAATTATAATACCTTAACAAGGCATCCAGATGGATGGATGGATAATACAATTTTCGGTTTATTTACTTTCTTTACTTTTTGTAGACTTATTGAAAAGTTATCCTTGTTTGGTGGTTAGTATTTTTAATTTCCTTTTATATTTCCGATTTGTTTATCACTTTTTTTCTGAGCAACGGTTTTAGTCATCTTTTTATAGATATTTATTTGTTTGTTTAGTTGATGGTTGTATTACAGAGGTTTATTAACCCCCACCTTTGATGAATGTCACTTACCTTTCGAGACATTAATTGAACTTTTATCATGGAGTTAATTTCATTTAGACTGGGGTTAACCAACATTTTGGGGTTTCTGCAGGACTATTTCCGTGGGGGAATTTATTTGATTTTTTCACCTAGAACTGTGGAAAGATGAGGTGTTATCCAGGCGAAATTGTTAAATAAATTTACTGAGAAAGTTTTAGATGAAAAAATATGTATGAAATTTATTGTATTATGAATGAAGTACGAGTACAATTATTTGACTAATTGGTTCTCCAAAATTCATTTAATGGTTAGCTAATTCACTTAGGAGTATTTTCAAAATTAGAAATATCTTTAAAAATTAGGATAGCAGAAGGTCATGTCTACTGATAAAGACACTTTCTCTGGCTTCTCGAGACAAAAAATGTCTTAAGAGTACTGAAGCAGAAAACTAAGGAGTTAAAAAAGGAAAATCTGTTTAAAAAATCTATTGACTCAAATGAAAAATTAATTGGAAATTTTCCTAATATTATTTAATAGTTTAATAGATTAATTTTCTGCAGAATTTTTTAACAGAGAAAAAAAACTGTACTGATTTCCGCTTACAGGAGCTTTCAAGGAACTTCAGTCTGTTCAGTACGTGTTTGAAAGCTTTCGAGAACATGAATGACGAATCATTATATGGTTATAGCTCTTTAAATAAAAGTTCTAGAAAAAAGGACGAAATTTTTACCGCTTATTTTTTGAATCTTGTATTTAAAAGCTTATATGACTAACTCCTTGAATAAGAGCTATACAGCGACAGCACGCTATTTGTTTACAATATGATTTTTTGTAAAAAAATGCATTTCTTTAGGATAATTTAAATGACTATTACTCCTTAAATAATCATCACGGTGTGAGAAGGAAGAACTATTGTGACTACACGGAAAAAACAGGAAACTAAATATGTTTGAGAGCAAAATTTACTATGGTGCAAATATTTTATCTTTTTTACCAATAATATTTTTTCGGAGTTTTAATGCAGATTATTTACAAAAATGGGAAAATATTTAAATAAGTTGCAGAATTGTTTCCGACTTATAGCATACAAGTTAATTTCCCAAAAATAACATGTTTCCAGAAAATATACTACAAAAGAAAATTTTCTTAGGTACCTATTTTTTGCCAACAACTTGATTTTTGTAGCAAAACTTAAAATGAAAGTGACTCTTTAAATAGAATAAATAGGATGAAAATGCGAACACTTATTTTTTTAATTTTGGACTTTTTTATTTGAATCCAAAAATGGCTATAACTCCACAAATATGATACGTAGAGCTATAGGGACTGCATTTTGTGAGCACTAGTTTTTCGACAAAAATTCAATTTCCTTAGCAGAAATTAAAATTACTATAATTTCTTAATGAATCGTCCTGAACACTTTCACCGAACTTCACTGAATTTTGAACACTTTCACCGAACTTCAGTCAATTTGTTATACGAGTATATGTTATTTTCTTGGAAAATCTACAATTTTGAAAAATTTTCTTAAAAATTTAAAGTAAAATAAGATGCATTATGTTATTTTATTTTTTGTAAAAAATTGGAATTTCCTTAGCTGATTTTAAAATGACTATAACTCATTTAATAAGTGTCCTGGAGTAAAAAGGAAAAAATCTTTAACAAAATTAAAATGAGTATATATAACCCCTTAAATATAGAGTACTCGTACAAGAGCAAAAATTATGTTTAATTAAAAAAAATGAATTTACTCAGCAGAACTTAATTTAAAATGACAATAACTCATTAAATAAGAGTCCTGCTAGGAAAAGAAAAAACTGCTGTGATCCCTTTTTGGTTCACCAAATTATGAATTTCCTAAGTGCTTAATATGGTTCTCTCTCTCTTTAAAATTATAAATGTGCAAATTTTAAAGTGGCCTATCTCATTACGTGGGCATCATAGAGCGAATAGGACGAACAATTGATCACATATTATTGACCCGAATTTTGTACTTTACAAAACTTAAAATAACTAAAACTTATTGAAAAGAGCACTAGCGAAAATATTATGAAATTTTGTTATCACTTATTTTTGGTGAACTAAACTTCAGTCTATTAGCAGAGAGGTCAATATCAGACCCATAATTTATTTATACGACTAGAGTTCGCTGTGAAGTCCTAGTACATAATTCAAAGTTTTCGAGAAAATTAAATAGAGAGAATTGGCTTAAAAATAAAAATCACTTTTTGTTCGAATTTTTTATAAAACTTAAACTGGCGATAACTTCTTAAATAAGTGCCCTAGAGCGATAGGGGCATTTATTTATTATTATTTTCTTTTCTCAAAAATTTTTTTCCCTAACAAAACACAAAACTCCTTAAATAGAAGTCCTTGAGTGAAAAGGAAAAGAAAAATTAAGGTCAGTTGTTTCAGTAAAATGACTCTAACTCCTGAAATCAGAGCACCGGAAAAAATGTGCGAACATTTCTGATGATCACTTAATTTCGTTTAATATTTTGAAAGTCAGACGCGGGCCATACGGTCTTACTTTTTTTGGACATTGTATTGTAAGGGGAGTAACCTATGCATTTTTTTGTCAAAATTTGCAATTTCTTTAACAACACATCAAGTTGCTATATCTCCCTAAATAAAAAACCTAGGGCGACAAGGGAAAATGTCAACATTCTGCGATTTTTTTTGTAAAGTGAAAAGGAAGCGAACAATTAAGATCAGTTGTTATTTGTTAAAATTTTTAATTTCAGTAAAATGACTCTAACTCCTTAAATCAGAGCACAGGAAAAAAATTTTTTGTGGTCACTTAATTTTGGTTAATATTTGGAAAAGTCAGACGCTGGCCATGCGGTCTTACTTATTTTGGACATTGTATTGTAAGGGGAGCAACCTATGCATTTTTTTGTCAAAATTTGCAATTTCTTTAACAACACATCAAGTTGCTATATCTCCCTAAATAAGAAACCTAGAGCGACAAGAGAAAATTTCAACATTCTGCGATTTTCTTTTTGTAAAATTTTTAAATGTTCTTAACATAGCATGGAATGGCTATATCTCCATAAATATGGTCCCTGGTTAAATATGGACTAGAATTAGTTAAAACTAAGTTCATTGACAGGCAACTGATAACATTGTCAAGAAATAAATACTTATATTTAAATAAATATAATAAATAAGTACTTATATTTCTCTCTACTGGAACCTAAAGCCTTAAGACGCATTCTTATTTTTGACAAAATTTTTAATTTCCTTAGCGTTTTTGCGACTACAAACTTTTTTTTATCAAAATTATTGGTCTTTGGGAATAAAGCATTCGAGTGATATAATTATTATTAATTTTTATGACCTTATAACCTGGGTTCTTCTTCTGCTACCTGGGTATTGGATAAATCCGATGGCAGTAAGACTGACGTCTCTAGTCGTATAAATAAATCCCAACATGATTTTGGACGTCTCAAACCCTTCATATATATCCTGACGAACAAAGATCAACATTTTCATTACTAACGTGAAATCCACCCTTTTGTATGCTTTCGAGACATGGAATGCACCACAATCCGATTTGAAGATATTAATACCAATGAAAACCTCTGCCACTTCTCTTCAAAACAGATGAAAAAATATGTTTGTCCTTGTGGTAACAGGAGGTAAAAATATGGAAAACACTCTTAATACTTGAATATCCTGGAAAAGTATCAGTTCAGTTCCTTAAATTTGCTGGTACTAAAGGGTCAAACTATTATTCGCATTCGCTTTCGCAAAAATGCATATTTTACTATTCGCTTTCGTATTCGCATTCGCAAGAAATATATTTCAATATTCGCTTTCGCTAAAGTCACTTTCGTTACATCCCTAATATACACTGGTCAAGGGCAATAACGAACGCTCAGCTCTGGTCTGAAACTAACCAACCAGTTTCCAGTTAAAATCAGAAGGCGCAAGTTAAAATCAGAAGGCGCAAATGAAGCTGGATCGGTCACACCCTTCGCACACAACCAAATGATATTGGGAAGAAAGCCATCAAGGAAAGCCGCAAGGTAGCCGACGCAGAGGGAGGCTCATATACAATTTTTGTACGAATTTATTCAGTTATCACATACTTATTTGTTTAAACAGGAATTTCTTTGAAAAAAAAAAATAAAAGGCCGATATCTACCCACCCAAAAAATTTATACTTTGTTCACAAGGAAAAACATTTGAAGTACTTCCAAAGATGCAGTAGTCAAAAAAATAATATATATTGAAAAATATAAAATATTAAAATGTTGTTATGGAAAATAGATTTTAAAAAGTGTAATAGGTTTAAAAAAATAAAAAAACAATTAAAGAAAAAAGTTAAATACTCGCTGCGGGATTTGAACTCGTACACCCCGATTAATATTACTGAGATAATGGGCGCATTCAAAGCAGTGAATAAGTTACAATTTTGCACAACTTTGCTAAAAACAAGTAAGAAAGTTTCAGTCGGGTAAACCGACTAAGGTATACCCTCACTTTGTGAGTAATGTAATATTGAATATTATTCGAATTATTCTGCCAATTTGTGTGGGAGGTACCAGAAGGGGTTTATCAAATACACCTCTTTTTTTGCTGCACATTAGATACTTTAAATTCATTGCACTGTGCCGACTTATAAGCATTTATGTGCACTGGTATAAACGTTATGAGACATTAAATTGTGGTATGATTTGGGCATTTTGTGTGGGAGGTACAAAGAGGGGCGTGGCAATAACGCCCATTTTTCACAGGGCTATAGACACTATAAAAACATTACACTGTACAAAATTTCAAGTATTTTTATACACTGGTTTTAATGTTATAAGCTGTTAACTTTTGGTGCAAAATGGTACCTTTGTGTGGGAGGTACCAAAAGGGGCGTGACAACAACACCCATTTTTCCCCCGGACTGTAGGCAATATAAAAGCATAATACTGTACAAAATTTCAAGTATTTTTATACACTTTTATAAATGTTATAAGCTGTTAACTTTTGTTGCAAAATGGTGCATTTGTGTGGGAGGTACCAAAAGAGACGTGGCGACTTCGCCCATTTTTCTCGAGTTGATAACGACTAATAAGCTAATACTATGTGTGGAATTTCAAAAGATTCGAATAAGTAGTATAGCAGTTATTAAAGAATCAATATTTCACAACATTTTAACCCTTTGTGGGGGAAGTACTAGAAGGAGTGGACCAATATGGCCCATCTTCGAACTTAGCCGGAGATAGAAACAAATATTACCACATACCAAATTTGAGGTCAATCGGTTACTCCTTTCGAGAGTTATCGTGCGCACCAGCCAGCAGACACACAGACAGACAGACGGACGGACATTGCTCATTCGACTTAAAATGACCCAAAACGGATTTCGTCCGAACATACTTGGGGTCTTAGGTCACTCCTTCGACGTGTTACACTTTTTTCCGTAGCAAATGATATATACCCTCGTCACACTAAAGTGAGGGTATAAAAAGTACTCATGCGCTAAAGTGGTCTTATATGTATATCTCAGGACAGTGGTAATTCGAACTGGTTTCTGACCGTGCGCGCTAAGGTGTGATGTTATGCTGATGCGTCACTAGGAGAGCCAGGTTCAAATCACGACAAGATCAAAAATTTCATTGTGAATAATTAAATAAAAAAAGTGCATAAATATAAAAAAAAATTGAGGAGATATTCTTACATTCCAATAGCATTTGAACTACTTTCTAAGCACTGGAGCAAATGCACAGAAATAGCATTATGGCGCGACAAGCCCTTATTAAATTCATTGGTGACGATCCAATTTTAATCAACTTCAAGATCATGAGATTAGAATTTCTTTGAATGCTCTTTTTTTGGTGGGTATTGTGCTGCAGTCTGTTCAGTACGTAGGACCTATAAGTTGACTTTGTCCTTTGGGATATGATACTGTCTTATCTTTTTGTCTCCCCCAAAACAGTGATATGAAAAAATTTATTTTTCAACTTGTGCTAATTCATTACAACATTTTTGGTACGAAGTGAATTTATCTGTCCTTCCAGTGGTGTTATCGTTTATCGCATCAGACCCCTAATTTACTTTTAGGGCATTGATATTGCGAGGGAATATACATATCTGCAAAAAAATGACGATACCAGGCCCAGATTGATCTAGTTGTTCTTAACTTTTGAGGATACCTATTTATTCTTTTATTGTAGCGCTTTATTCTTAATGATAATATCTTTTCAGGAACTTGGAAAAACCTTTCCGGGGAAAGCTTTTCACTTTCCACGCCTAAGAAGACATTTCCTCCTCTTAAGGCTGGCAAAAACAAATTCAAATACTTATTTCAGAAAATCAAAGACACGGCGCCAATTTATGCCGACACGACGCTCCGCCGGTCTTGCGAGATAATGTGACAGTTATTAAAACATTGGCTGTTAATATTTACAAATTTTTCAACATGTCCACAGCGTAATAATAACAATAATAATAATGGACTGGCGACGCGAAAGAGTTTTCCCACGTTCATGAAAATGTGAAAAGAAAATGCTGGCAATTTGCTAACAATGCTTTATGACTCTCTCAAAGACAACAGACGTCGAGACGAGGAGTGGTCGGTCGGTCCGTCCAATGGTTGGAAAAACACATTAGCTCAGGTGCAAACCAGCCTTAAATTACAAGTATTTTTTAATAAATTGTCATTGCGTTGTTGTTACAAGAGTTGTTGGTAATTTTTGCTCGTTTTTTTTCTCTCTGCAACGTTTTGTCTGTCCGTCCGTCCGTCTGTGTGGCTATCTGAAGTATCGTAATTTTTTCCGTTTTGTATGACTAGATGGTGGTGGTGATAAACTATGAAAAGTAGTTTGAAACAAGATAACCAAGGTACCAGCGACTCAGTTTGTCAGTCAGCCTGTCCGTCTGTCTGTCCGCCAATCAGCCAGCCAGCCATCATGCATACCTTCAGAGCATAAATATAGTGGCCAAATGTAAACACAAACTACTAGACTCCTAATGTCTACAATCTGAAGGCAGCCCTGTCTGTCCTGTACTCCTCGTCGCGCATAGGTCACACAGCGACCAGCTCTAAACATTGAAGGCGTTTTGTTATGCACGAAAGGACACCACTTGTGAACGCGCAAGGATATTAATAAAATGTTGACAAATTTCCCAAACACAACATAACACAACACTTGTTGGGCCGTTGTGCACTATCCTTCTCCTCATCGTCGTCGTCGTTTGTTATGCTGGTCGAGTCCCGGCGACCAAAAATATAAGGGTTTTTCGTAATTCGAAAAAAAACTACACCCCGTTTTCTAATTTTCTTCCTTTCAGGTTTAGGGGGAGAGTGAGAGAGAGAGAGTCATTGCCAGCCTTGCCATTGTTAATTCTATTTAGAATTGATTTAAAATTCTCACGTTCTCCCCCAGATCAATTGACAACAACTGTACTTGAGATGCTAGATCATTATCTAAGATCATATGGTCAGATAGACCGACAGACAGCTGGATGGACGGACGGAATGACAAAGTGACTTATAGAACACGACAGGTTGTTTGGAAAATGAAAAACGGGAGTTTTGCGGTTCCAAAGTTGTGGTTGTAATCTGAACGTTTCTGGCATTTTAAAAGGGTCCGCCCGCCGCCTGCTGGTCAATTGGGATGCGAAGGCGTCAAAAGGCATCTTAAATTTCAAGTGACATTCTGTCATTTGATCATCTGTCATGTGAAGGCATATTATGTATATACATACATACTTGTCGTATATTTTCAAGTAGCTTAGTGACATTGGTGTGATTTATGGAGGGAATTTTTGAAATTACCAAATCTAGAATGTTTTCAAAAACAGGCGTGAAAATTTTTTTTTTTTTGGTAATTGTTTATGCAAGAATTTCCTAATAATTTTAAGTTTTTGGTAATTACACTGCGTGTATGCACCAAATCTATCCTCAAAGAAAATAACTTCCCCCACTTCTTACCTAGGACATCGTGTTTTTGACATAATTTGCCAAAAAGTTTGCTTAGTACACAAAGAGGTTAGTAAATTCAGACACAATTTTAGTATAGCAGGCTTCGGAATAGATGTTCCATGTCAAAGAACGAAATAAAGGAGACACTTCAAGCAGTATTTCTCCCAAAACAACCAACATCCCCGCGCAACTCCTTACCACTGAAAATCTTCCTCCAATAAAAATATGTATATCAAAAGTCATAGAAATATATGGATACTCTATTAAATATAAAATATATTTTTTTGTCCGAAAACTAAAACCTAATTTTTGTTGTAGAATGAGGCAATAGGGTAGGGTGGCCAGGCAGCTTTGCCAGGAAACATAGACCAATGTAGGTCCCAACCTGAAAGATCTGTTAAACTACCTAAAAAGCCTATCCCAGTAGCATAGCAAGAGCTCAATGCTCTACACTTCCTCCTCATCTCCACAGAGTCTGCAGAGGACATTGGAGTCAATACCCAACCTACTGACTTTTTCGCCGATCAGGCAGTGTCTCATCAGAAATGATACTAACGTTGACAATCTTTTTATAACCTCCACCATAGGATGGATTAAATATAAAATAAGTAGTAGTAGATTCTTCTTTATTTACAAACAATTTTAGCGTATAAATATTAATTTATATTATAAAAATCTGGAAAAAGTTTTATTTTTGTATGAAAGAAGCTTTGAGTTAAACAAGTTTAACGACATTGTTCACTAGAACGTCTGTCACAAAATATACGTTTAAACTATTGAATTTATTAAATGATATTTACGATGTATTATATTCTACTATTAGATACTTTCTATATTTTAGAGTATTTGTTAAATATTTAACTAGATTTTGCCAATCGCATTCATTATTTCCATCCAATATTGATACCATTTCTGGTTCGTCTAAAGTGTACATTTGGAAATATTGATATCTAAATTCCTTTAGAACTGGACATATGCCGAGAAAATGCTGAAAAGTTGCTATTTGGCGAAGGTTACATAGGCTGCATTGCTTTTCTTCATTACTTGCATTGTACTTCATGCCGTTTATAGGAAACATTTCGCTGCGGGCTTTCATGATCAAAGTAATTTCATCTGTATTGAAATTTTCAGTCATATAGAAGTAGGCAGTTGTTCGAAGTAGTTCGGCGTATTGCTTGGTAGTTTGAGTATTTTCTTAATGAAATACCTTTGCAGACTGTCTACCGCTTCAAAGCATGCAAATCCCCATACCTGTGCAGCATACGCTTGGATTGATCTGCAAACTGTTAAGAACAACTTCCACTTTAATCGTATATTGATATCTTTCCTTCCAAGAAATACTTTCCACGTTGTATTCATTGCTTGTTTTGCCTGTGTATTTCTCATTTCGATGTGCTTTTCGAACTTCATTCTTGGTGTAAGCTGTACTCCAAGATATTTAAATGTTGATGCAATATTTACTGGCTCTACTTTAAAACCCCATTTTTCTTGTTCTCCAATTCGTCCACCAGATCGAAATATGAGGATCTCCGACTTATTTAGGTTTACTTCAAACTCCCATGCAGTACAATACGATTCAAGATTTATTATCATTTTTTGCAGAACATTTATATTATTTGCAAGAATCACTATATCATCTGCGTACAACAATATCCATATGTTTTGATGTGCAACGTATAATCCTCCTTCCAGCCAATCGTGAAGATCATTTATGTATAATGTAAACAAAAGCGGGGACATTAAACATCCTTGTTTCACACCTGAATATGTTTCAAAATATTCGGAAAGTTCTTCACCTGTCCACACTACAGACTCGGTTTGACTCTATATGGCTTCAATGATTCTCAGGAATTTATATGATACGCCCATTTGTAGATTAAAGCAACAAAGAAAGCGTAAACTTTTCTTTTTTCGGCTATATTTATGTTTCTTCTCCATGAGCTTTGTTGATTTTAAGATCGCACATAACATTTTTCAGCTCTAACTCTGATATTGGTCTATCAAGAATAGTATCATAACACATTTGCTTCGCATATTGATATTCAGTTTGGGGTTTCTCCGGGTTAAGTAACTTTTTAAAATACTCTTTAAAAGTACTGCTCTTGATATTTGATCCTATGGTGAACTGTCTATAGAAAACCCTGTATATAAAATAATATACAGGGTTTTCCAATAAGAGTGATATGATTTCTTTGAAAAAAACACACTTATTGTTAAGGAAATTTAAAAGTTTTTTTATTTATTGTGAAGCACAATCGATACAATTAAGTTCAAAACAAAACGTCATTCAAATGGCCTCCACGACTTCCTCTGCAGGAACGAATTCGATGAACCCAATTTTCGAGCACTTTTTCCACTAATCAAGTCGTATGTCGTAAATGGCACGTTAAATATTGACTTGTAAAGCTTGAAGAGAGTCTGGTTTATTTCGAAATGCCAATGACAATGACAAATAACCCCTCAAGAAATAGTCTAATGGTGTTAATCACAACTTCTTGGAGGCCATTCAATATCACAATTTCCTGAAATAATCGAATCTCCAAACTTTTCCCGCAACAATTCAATTATTTCATTTTCTGTGTGGCACATAGCCACAATCGGTCAGTGACAAAAAGATAGCTCTTAACGAGAGCTAAAATATTGCTCATGGGTGTCAAGGTCGTAGGTCGACTGAAAAGTGTTTTTTTTTTTAATTTAAAAAAAAAGTGACATCATAATTTTCAAATGTGAACGGAAAGTTTATTTTTGCTCTAGCTCCTTAACGGTACGTCGGATCGGGAATCGGTCAATGTTAGAAAGATAGCTCCTAACGAGAGCTAAAATATGCTCATGGTTGTCAAGGTCGTAGGTCGACTGGAAGGTTTTTTTTGATTTTATGGACTTAGCGCACGAAAAGTTGCAATTGGAGAACGATTATTGTGATAATAAAACTGAATAATTTGTAAACGTTGTTCTTGCGTATATCTCTCCATGACTGAATTGTTACAAATGGCCGAAACGTCACTTCAAAATCATATCATCCCTATTGGAAAACCCGTTATTTCACACACACTTTATTTTATTAACATTTATAGATAGGAAGCGGTTAATGAAATACCCTTTTGTAAATGAGAATGAGAGTGAGAATAGGAACAATCTTCTATTTATTGGTGATTTAATCCAAATATGCAAATGTTAAAGATTCCCTCAGATTCCCCTCACTTCCGACAACAATAAATGCTGCATTCAAATCTTTTGTTAAAACGTTTATTTTGTCATTAAACAACCAAAAGAAAGAAGAAACAGAATAAAATGTAACAACTTTGAAGTGGACCCCAAACCAGGGCCTAGTTAATGAGCCGCAAAGAAACAAAAACACGGTCTAAATCGACGACAACAATTGATGATGGTCAACAAACAATTAACAAATGTCAACAAAGCCACGCCACGCCACATCGCGGCACCGAGAAAACGGAACCAAAGCCGAAAAAGAGAGCCCCCAATACCACCAAAAGCAAACAACAGAAAATCGGAACACAATCGTTTGTGAATGGAAAGTGTAAAAAATCATATGGATATGATGAGAGGAATGACGGCAATGAGTACCAACCAACAACAACACCACCACAACAAGATCAAATAAAAGATCCCACCACAACAATCCAATCCAATCCCATCCCATCCTAACTTACATACTCGCACAACATTGATCCCAGTCAATCCAATCCGATACGATACGATCCGATCTCATCATCTCTCATCCCTTCCGAAATATCCACAAACAACAACAACAGCGCAAATCGGACAACGCTCAAACAGAATTTACATAAAAATTAACAGCCGAACGAGCGGTGCCTTTTAACATTTCGTTTTGTGTGTGTCTTTTAAACGGTCGTCAAACAAAAGGACCGACCGACCGGCCCAACGAACGAACAACCGATCGATCTTCTCTTTCCGTACTCTCGTCTTCAGTCAGTCAGAGTGGAAGTAACAGCCACGGTCATCACAATGAGGAAAGCAATCAAACGCGAGCGCGCAAGGCATACAAGGAGAGAAAAGTAAATACTTCTACACACGAGCACAAAAAGACATATTTTGTATGTGAAAGGCGGTAAAACTTGAAAGTAATTTGACAAAAAAAAATGAGAATAATAATAATAAGGCGGTTATGATGAGAGGAGGTAATCGTATTTTAAATATTTCGTACATGATGACGCAAGAATAATAAGAAAATATTAAATACCAATTTTAAATATTAAATTCAATTACGCCGCGGCAATAAATCGTACAAGAAGTGCCTAATAGATGGAAATTATTTTCAATGTCAATGACTTGTTTTAGTTTTTTTATGTATGTGTATTTCTAGGGAAAATGAAAAATCTTTTCCCAAGGGAATAATTAGAATTCTTTTGTTTGGAAGGAAACAAAGAGTTTCCAAGAATGAAATAGTACTACATACATACATCGATAACTCGATTCTAAAACATGCTAAGTCGACTTATCATGATTTCAGGGAGATTGCCTTTTTAATTTCTAAATATTCCAAATAATATTCAGTCAAAATTTGGTATTTATCCGTCAACTCAATCAAAAGTTATTCACAAAATAGTACAGGTCATTCGACTTCCATCATAAAGCAATTCCACACAAATTTAAAAAATTCATCAAACTTTGATCGCCTATCCTGAAAAACTAGCTTTTTGCAATTTTTGTTTATTCGAAAAAATAACTGGCATTCGTGAAACCTCAGGTCAAAGCATGTTGCATATTAGATACGTTGTCAAAAAGAGTTTGAGCTGTAATATAGCAAAGGAAAAGTAAACAAGTAAGAAAGTTCGGTCGGGTAAAACCGGGCTAATGAATCCCCTCACCTTGAGTCTCAAAAAAATATTAGTACATTTATTTTTTTATTAAATTTATTAAATTTATTTATTTTTTTGTTTTATTTAAATTATTATCAATTTAAATTGCATTCAATAACTTTAGAGTATGTTCGGGTATTAAAGTTAAAAGCTGATTACTTTTACAAAATGGTCCATTTGTGTGAGAGGTACCATAAGGGGTGTCCCAATAACGGTCACTTTTCTCTGGACTCTAGGTACTATAAAAGCATTACACTGTACATGTATTTATATGCACTGGTATTAAAGTTATATGCTGTTTACTTTTGGTGTAAAATGGTCCATTTGTGTGGGTGGTACCAAAATGGGCGGGCCAATAACACCCATTTTTCACTGTATTCTTGGTATTATTAAACCATTACACTGTACAAAATTTCAAGTCCTTGTATGCACTGGTAATAAAGTTATAAGCTATTAACTTTTGGTTCAAAATTGTCCATTTGTGTGGGAGGTACCAAAAGGAGCGTGGCAACTTCGCCCGTTTTTCTCGAGGTAATAGTGACTAATAAACTAATACTATGTGTATAATTCCAGAGGATTCAAATAAGTACAGGGTTGCCCATATTCGACGGACCCATCTGGCAACGCCATAACTTTTGACAGAGATGTCAGATCGCTTAATGACATACCGCGTTTGAAGCGTCAGTCCAAGCAGATTTTTACCATGGAACAATACACGCCACGCGAGCGCTCTGAAATAGTTGAAATTTACATTCAACAGAAGAAGTCAATTGTGAAAACTCAAAGTGCTTTTAAAATATTAAAAAATGAAACCCATTTCACATTGAATGGGACCGTAAATAAGCAAAATTGCCGTATTTACGCCACTGAAAATCCTCAGGAGATTCAAGAATTGCCTCTTCATGACGAAAAAGTCACAGTTTGGTGCGGCGTTAGTGCGAAAACGGTCATTGGGCCGTTTTTCTTCCAAAACGAAAATGGCCATGCTGTTACCATCAACCAGGAGCGTTATCGCGACATGATGACCAATTTTGTGATGCCAATTATTCGTCGAAAGCGTATGAGGCAGTTCTGGTTTCAACAAGACGGCGCTTCACCGCACACAAGTCGCATAACAATCGATTTTCTGAAGAATTTGTTTCCGGGCCGTTTGATGTCGAAAAGTGGTGATTTGGACTGGCCACCGCGTTCGCCCGATTTGACGCCGCCTGACTTCTTCTTGTGGGGATATTTGAAGTCAAAGGTTTACGTTAACAAGCCAAGGACCGTAGAAGAGCTCAAGGAAAACATTCGTGAAGAAATAGCCGCTATTCCGGCCGAAATGTTGGCGAAAACGATGGAAAATGCTGCAAAAAGGGCACAATACGCCATCAACGCCAGAGGCGGCCATTTGAGAGATATCATATTCAAAAATTGATGTAAACAAATCTACTTGGAACAAATTAAATGATTAAGATTGCCAACCGCCAAATTTTTATTTTTTTCTTTGATTTTTTTTAAAAAAACATGGGTCCGTCGAATATGGGCAACCCTGTAGTATAGTAGTTATAAAATAGAAAAATATTTCACTAAATGTTAACCCTTTTTGGGGAGGTACTAGAAGGAGTGGACCAATATGACCCATCTTTGAACTTAGCCGGAGATAGAAGGAAATATAGCCACATACCAAATTTTAAGTCAATCGGTTACTCCTTTCGAGAGTTATCGTGCGCACCAGCCAGCAGACAGACAGACGGACGGACATTGCTCATTCGACTTAAAATGACCCAAAACGGATATCCGCCGAACATACTTGCGATGTGTTACACTTTTGGTTCGTAGCAAATGACCTCCTCTCTAAGGTGAGGGGATAAAAGCCAAACATTTTTGGAAAAATAAAATTTCGAAGAAATTTTCTAGAAAAAATTTATTTTGACATAAATTTCTAGAAAAAGCGAAATTTTCAATAAATAAATTTTGAAAAAATTATCAAAAAAAGCTAATGAAAAAAGAAATTTTGATGACATTTTTTAAAAATACCACATTTGACAAAATTTTCTATATAAAATGTATTTCTATTAAATTAAATTTTGCTGAAATCTTCTATAAAAATGCTATTTCCACAAAAAAAACAAATTTTCAATAAAAATATATTTTTGACCAAATTTTTTTAAAATACCGTTTTTACGGAAATTTCTAGAAAAAAACAAATTTGAAGATTTTTTGAATTTTTATATAGAAATTTTATAGAAAAATAAAACTTTCAACAATTTTTTTAATAAAAATGAAATTTTGATGATTTCTTGTCAATGTTGACAACTTTTTCTATGAAAATTAGACTTGTTTTTTTATAAATTAATAAAAAAAAATAAACTTTGTAGAAATTTGTATTTGTTTCTATAACTTTCTTAGAATAGACAGAAAGTAAATGGAACATATGGTCTCAAACCAAAAAAATAAATTCTGACTGAATTTGTAAAAATATATTAATTTGGTCAAGATTTTCTAGAAAAATAAAATCCCATAGATTTTGAAAGACAATTATAAAATTGCATTTTTTATGAAATTTAAATAAAATTTTCAATAAAATTTTAATTTCTATGAAATTTTCAATAAAATTGATATTTTTATAAAATTTTCAATAAAATTGCAATTTCTATGAAATTTTGAATAAAAAATTTTCAACAAAATTGCAATTTATAAGAAATTTTCAAAAAAAATTGCAATTCATAAGAAATTTGCAATAAAATTGCTATTTCTAAGAAACTTTCAATGCAATTGCTAAGAAATTTTCCATAAAATCATATTTTGCCGAACTTTTCTAGAGCAGGACTTAGCCCAGCAAAATGTGTAATCAAATTAAATTATTTTCTAGAAAAATTAAATTTCCGAGAAATTTTCTAGAAATATGAAATTCAACGAAAATTTCTAGAAAAAATTAATTTTGGCATAAGTTCGTATAAAAAAGGAAACGAAAATATCAATAATTTTTCAATATTCAATAAAAATTTATTTTGACAAAATTGTCAAAAAATTTAAATTTTTCAAGGATTTTTTTTAGAAAAATTAAAAATTTACAAAATTGCTGTTTGTCGATTTTGTTTGTTTCACATTTACAAAATTTTCATTTGACAAAATTTTCTATAAAAAATCGATTTCTATTAAATTTTTTTATAAAAATATAATTTTGCTGAAATTTTCTATAAAATACAATTGCTACAAGCCAATATCTTCTAAAAATGCAATTTTTACGAAAATTTCTAGAAAAGTGCGAATTTTGTAGAAGTTTTATAAAAACTTTATAGCAAAATGAAACAACGATTTTATTTTAAAAACAAATTAAATGATTACGATTTTTTTAAATAGCAATTTTGACTATGTTTTCTATAAAAATTCGATTTCTGTTAAATCTTTGATTAAATTAATTTCTAAAGAAATATTAATTTTGAGAGAAATAAAATAAAATTTCATAATTTTTGAAAACAATTATAAAATAGCATTTACTATGAACTTTTAATTAAATTCCAATTTCTATAACATTTTTTTAATACAATTGCAATTTTATGAAATTTTCAATAAATTTTCTAGGAAATTTTCAATAAAATTCTTTTTCTTTCTAAGAAATTGTCAATAAAATTGCAATTTCTAAGGAATTGTCCATAAAATCATATTTTGCCGAACTTTTCTAGAGCAGGACTTAGCCCAGCAAAATGTGAGACAAAGTAATCAAATTAAATTGTTTCTGGAAATAATCCTGATTCACATGAGGCAATTTTTTCCAAGAAAGTATAAAAGCTCTTTCCGACTGCCTCCCTCTCCTAAAAACTTTGACACTTGTTTCAAAAAAATTGCCTCGTGTGAAGCAGGACCTATGAAATTCAACAAAATTTTCTAGAAAAATTTAATTTTGAAAGAAATTTCTAGAAAAAACGAAAATGTCAATAATTTTTCAATTTTCAATAATAATTTATTTCAACAAAATTTTTTAGAAAAATTTAAATTGATGAATTTTTTTAAAAATTGCCACATTTGACAGAATTTTCTATAAAAAAATTGTTTTCTATTACAAAATATGTTTTTATAAAAATATATATTTTGATGAAATTTTCTATAAAAATGCCATTGCCGGAAAAAACAAATTTTCAATAAAAATATATGTTTATATGTATATAAGCCAACATTTTTAAAAAATGCTATTTTTACGAAATGTCTAGATAAATTCTAATTTTGAAGACGTTTTAAAGAAATTTTATAGAAAATAAACCTTTCAACGTTTTATTTTTTATATAAAAATTAAACTTTGACGATTTTTGTGCCAATTTTGACAGCATTTTCTATAAAAATTCGATTTATGTTTTTTTTATAAATTTATATAAAATCAAACTTTATAGAAATTTCGAAGAAAATATCAATTTAGTCAATATTGTCTAGAAAAATAAAATATCATAAATTATGAAAGACAATTATAAAATTGCATTTTCTATGAAGTTTTAATAAAATTCCATTTCTAAGAAATTTTCAATAAAAATGCAATTTCTTTGAAATTTTCAATATTTAAATTTTTAAGAAATTTTCAAAAAATTGCAATTTCTAAGAAATTTAAAAAAAAATCAATTTCTAAGAAATTTAAAAAAAAATCAATTTCTAAGAAATTTTTCATGAAATCATATTTTGCCGAACTTTTCTAGAGCTGGACTAAGCCCAGCAAAATGTGAGACAAAGTAATCAAATTAAATTTTTTTCTAGAAAAAATTAAATTTCGGAGAAATTTTCTAGAAATATGAAATTCAACGAAATTTTGTAGAAAAAAATAGTTTTGACATAAATTTGTAGAATAACCGAACCGAAAATGTCAATAATTTTTCAATTTTCAATAAAAATTTATTTCGACAAAACTGTCAAAAAATTTTATTCTTTCAAGGATTTTTTTTAGAAAAATCAAAAATTTTAAATTTATTAAAAGTACCACATTTGACAAAATTTTCTGTAAAAAAATTGATTTTTTTTTATAAAAATATAATTTTGCAAAATATTTTTATAAAAATGCAATTGCCACAAAAAATGCAATTTTTAAGAAAATGTCTAGAAAAAATGCAATTGAAATGAAGACGTTTTATACAAACTTTATAGCTAAATTAAACTTTCAACGATTTTATTTTAAAAACAAATTAAATATTTACGATTTTTTTAAATAGCAATTTTGATAACATTTTCTATAAAAATTTGATATCTGTTAAATCTTTCATAAAATTAATTTTGGAAGAAATATTAATTTTGACTAGATTTTCTACAGAAATAAAATTTCATAATTTTATAAAACTATTACAAAATTTCAATTACTATGATATTTGAATAATATTCCAGTTTCTATAAAATTTTTTATTAAAAATTGCAATTTTTATTAAATTTCACAAAAATTTCAATGAAAATAATGAATAAAATTTTAATTTCTAATTTTTAATTTTCTATAAAAATTCGATTTCTTTTAAATCTTTTATAAAATTAATTTTTAAAGAAATATTAATTTTGGCAAGATTTTCTAGAGAAATAAAATTTCATAATTTTGAAAAACAATTATAAAACTGCAATTACTATGAAATTTTAATAAATTTCTAATTTCTATGAAATTTTCAATAAAATTACAATTTTTATGAAATTTTCAATAAAATTTCTACGAAAATTTTGAATAAAATTTCAATTTCTACGAAAATTTTCAATAAAATCATATATCGTTGAACTTTTCTAGAGCAGGATATAGCCCAGCAAAATGTAAAACAAAGTAATAAAATTAAATCGCATATCTGAAGGTCAAATCCACGGGAAAATATTTATGTATATTGAAAAATGTCTTTATAATCCCTTATAAAGGGTTTTCCAACAAGAAGTGTTATTTTGGTATTCAATGAAAAATTCAATTTTTTTGAGATAAAAAAATCGGATGTTTATTTCATAATAAAGAGGAAGGTATACCGTTAATAATTAAAAACAACATCAGCCAGGACCATGTCCTTTTCATGAAATTTTCCATAACCAAATCGCAAAGTGGCAGCCCTATGTCCTCGATAGCCTCACGAATTCTATTTTTGAGGTCTTGAATCGACGCTGGGCTATTGGCGTAGACCTTATCTTTCACGTGGCCCCAAAGGAAGAAGTCGCAAGGTGTTAAATCACAAGATCTCGGAGCCAACTGGTGATCACCTCTTCGAGAGATAACACGGTCCGGAAACTTTTCCCGTAACCGCCGGACCATAAACCGCACCAAACAGTCACACGTTGAGAATGGAGAGGCTTCTCAACAATAACTCTTGGGTTTTCCGAGCCCCAGATGCGACAATTTTGCTTGTTGACGTAGCCACCGAGGTGGAAATTGGCCTCATCAGTCAAGATGATTTTGTAACGTTCGTATCGTTTTGCATCGTTCGATGATCGTGTATCGTTCCATTTTTAGAAATGGCGTAGTTTCTACTTGTCAAATGTCAAAGAATAAAAGTTTCAAAAGTGACAGCTACCGAAATACCGGGTGATTAAAAATAACACCTATTGTTGGAAAAAACCTGTATTATCTAAAATTTCATAAATTCCATTAGAATCGATTAATTAATTACTTTTTCGACATTTTTAAAGGTCAAAATCACAATTACCAATTAAAATATTAAAATATAATATTCAAATAGTAATATATTTATTAAATATTCTTACTGCTCCCCTGGAAGATCGCTACGCTCTCATTAGAAACTGCGATTCCCCGGTTGCGAAGAACAGGCTTAATGGTTCCGCCACACTTTAGCTTCGACTTTTTTATTTGTTGTAATCCTATAATTTGGACTCATCAATTTCTTAATGATTGTCCAACAGTGCAGACCACACAAAGTGTTCACATTCGTTTGATCTTGGTCCAAACGAGGAGCCAGAAACACCTTTCGTTTCTTGGTTAATAAAGTGTATAATTGTATAATAAAACAAAAATCCATGTGTTCTCTCTATTCAGGGATTACAATTATAAATTTCAAGGATTACACATTCAAGCAAAAAAAAAAGACAATCGCCAAAATAAACATTTCCGTAACTGCTTCAGATGCCAGTGTGTTCGGCGGCGAGTGTCGGTCGGCCATTTTCTTATGTCCGTTCAACTGAAGTTCAGTATTGAGAATTTCATTCATAAAAATTTGAAATTCATTCATAACTAGAATTTGAACATTTTCCTTTCATTCACAAAAAGAAAGAACAGAGAAATTTGTCAAAAGACAAAACAAACACCAGACAGATTGGCCATCATCATTGAGACAGGCAGACGGACGGACGGACGGACGGAGAGACAAATAGACCGACCGAGAAGAGGCACTCTGCCGAAACGAACCGAAAAAAATTGCACAAATCATTTCTTCAAATGTCCCTTTGGGTATTTGAGTTGTTTTTGTTCTTGTTTCGTTCTTTTATGTCCTTAAAAGTAAAAGAACATAAAAAGGACTTTGAAAGGAACAATAAAAATCAAAAGAACAACAAGCAAATGAGAAAATCACATCCGGTAATTTACTTCCCCTTGGTCATGTGGTGGTTGTTGTTGCTGCTGCTGCTGCTGCTTCTGCTGTTGGTGGTGTAGATGTATATCGAATCTCCTTGGTGTTTTCTTTGTGTGTGTGAAATGAGATTCCTTAGAGACCAACTCATGGCTGGGAAACAACCAACTAACCAGCCAACCAGCACCAGCACCTTGTGTTTGAGCAGGTTTCTATTAGAAATGTTTGTCCTCAACATTGTTGTTGTTGCCCGCGATGCACTGCTTCTTGCATTGTTAAACAAGATAAATTGATCTTAAGATTCCTTTTCTTCTAAATGGTTTCTTTTTTTTTCCTCAATGAAATCTAACTCCCGCACAAGAAAATTAGGCAAACTCTGAAGACAAGGATCACTGCAACAATACACAAAAGGAGACAGACAGACAGACGGAGCGACGGACGGAAAATGCAAGCAAGTGAGTGCCATGAGGATCGATCGTGAAACCAAAACTCAGAGCAGGTACTTCATCTCAATTGTCAAGAGTATGAGAACATAGCTAGCTAGTATAATATCAATAACCTATCTCTGCATCAAAGCCAAAAGTATCTAGATAAAAATCGAGATCAGTATTGAGAGAAGGCAGAATACTCTCAGGAATACCCCCACAAATCGCGTATGAGTGTGAGAGTATTTTTGGGATTCGTAGATACCTTATGTCATGCTTGAGTTTACATGCACCTTACTCCCTCAAGCAGAGCAAAAACAAGAAAGAAAACATTCTCACAGGATATTTGAGAACGGAACCAAAAGTGGTGTGTGCAAGGAAAAACTAAATACAAATACACCGTCTTATAATGAGAAAATAATATCGCATCGCAATGCGAATGGTGTATAGCGAGGACGAATGGCAGGAGAACGAACATCTGTTCAGCAGTTCATATTGCATTTGGCTAATTAATGTCCTTGACCCTGAGTGAGCATACGAAGGACTAACCGCGCGGCTCTAAGCAAAATAGCATAGACGAGTGGATGAAGTTAATGATGTTCTAAATGATTTATTACACATTATCGAAATATTTTCTTACACATTTAAAAAATTCGTATTCTGTTAAAAGATAAATGTGTAAAAAAAAACATATGTAATGTAAATTTTACCCAATTTAAAGCTTTTGCCGCTATTCAATTATTTTTTACTCTGTATGATTTTTAATATAAAGTATAAATTTTAATTGTAACGTCCAGGGAAAATCGGTTGATAAGACCATGTGACTAGATTTCGCAGCTACAAACCAAAGCTTCTACTGGGAATCGACTCTTATAAGCGAGGCGTACGCTCATAAGCGAGCACGCCAACTGACTTACCGGGAAGATCTATTAAGTACTACAAGTTAACACATTAGGGATAACTTTTGGATCCAAGCAGATCTTACCAGTTGATGATGGGTTCTAGTTTTCGAATCATCGCATTTTTATTGTGCGTCCTTCCTTTCCCATATATTTATATAATTTTTTTCTAATTTATTATAGTTTATTTTTATGTTGTTCTAGCATTTTAATACCCGGCTTTGCCCGGGTTGTCTTTTAACACTCTGATCCAAATTTCGTAAGCTTGAAGATATTCTAAAAAAAACTCTGATTAAACGACAACATCACAGCAGCACAATTTTAAAGCTGGTCCAAATTCTAGTATTTAAATCCTTAGCTCTCACTACCACAAAAATTAACTTGGTAATATTTCTTATTATAATTAGTTGTACTTATATGCTTAGTTGATGTAGGACTAAATGCCGAGTTGTCAAAGAATAGCAATTTAAAATTGTCCAATTTTATGATAGTTTCAGTGGCCACAAAGTCTTATATTCTATTTGATCACACAATTGTCGGTTTGACCACATGCCGATCATAAAATTACTATTTGTTTGCTTTAGCATGACTCTACCGGTCTGGATCTATTTTCTCAAAAGTTGCCTGACTGGTACTCCAACATTGTGAAAGATTCACACACTTTATGGATAACTGCATGCGTATAAAAAAGAGCTTTGTATATTGGCTACTATAGATAGTCAAGTCCATAGTCAGTTCTGGAACTATTGAGACTTAAGTATTATTTTTGTTATTGAATCAATTCCCCCTACACTCTTAACTATATGTGTGCACACTTTCTGCATAATACCTCTCAGATGTGAAGAGGTCGCAAAACGCGTATCGGAAAATGAAATGGTTTATTATACATATTTCTTAAAAGGATATCTACGTTCCATGTCTGTTTAATAGTTTTAGTTGTTGTAGTATATTTGACCCCAGACTGGACATAAAATTGTTGAGTTCGCATCTCCTTGAAGATCTGTATGTACACATTAATTTATACAGGGTTTTCCAACAAGAGGTGTTATTTTGAATCACCCGGTATTTCGGTAGCTGTCACTTTTGAAGCTTTTATTCTTTGACATGGGTCGTCGTGAAGCACCTTGTCGGACCACAATACAGAAATTGGTGGAAAAATTCGAGCTGTTGGGACAAGTTAATGATGTGAAGAAAAAAACCCGTGCACGTCGGTCAAGAACAACTGAGAATATTGCCGCTGTAGCCCATAGTGTTAAAGAAAACCCAGGTTTGTCCATTCCTCGTCGTTCTTTGGAATTGGGCATTCCACAAACGTCATTACATACACCGTTTCTTGCATTAAGACTTGGGTCTTTAGGCTTATAAAGTTCAGTTAACACAAGAACTCAAGCCAGCCGATCATCAACAACGTCGTGTCTTTGCTGATTGGGTCCTTGAAATGCATGAAAATGATCCGAAACTCCATCTAAATATTACCTTGACTGATGAGGCCCATTTCCACCTCGGTGGCTACGTCAACAAGCAAAATAGTCTCATCTGGGGCTCGGAAAACCCAAGAGTTATTGTTAAGAGGCCTCTCCATCCTCAACGTGAGAAGGCCGGGTTAGGCAAACTTAACCGTAATTTAACTTTAGCGCCGCCGTAACGTTGCCCGCTGGAGCAATTACCCAAAACTTCAAAAACGTGCCATATGACTCAGACATTCACAACAAAAAAAGCTACAAATTCATTTTATTTTATATTCATTTGCTACTAATTTATCATTTTATTCCTTATTCATCATTACATTTTTCGCATAATTTTTTTCTTTTTACTGATTTTGTTTGCAAATGCACATAAACGTACCGTCCAAATCAAATTTCAGCAGATTCAGCCGTCCGTTTACGTTTCGTTTTCGTTGGCTAATCGTTTACTCTGTCTGATTGAAGCAGCTGATTCGTTACGCTACGGGGGCTTTCCGGTTACTTGACTGTTCGGTGCGCTTTATGATCCGGCAGGATCATTGGATCTAACTTTTTCGAAAATGAGGTTGGATCAACTGTTACGGTGAATGGATTGCGCTATCGAGAGATGATTAATGATTTTTTATGGTCGGAGTTGGATGGTATTGATCTGGACAACGTTTACTTTCAACAAGACGGGCGCTACGTGCCACACAAGCAACGAAACCATTGCTCTGTTACGGGAAAAGTTTCCGGACCGTGTTATCTCTCGAAGAGGTGATCACAATTGGCCACCGAGATCTTGTGATTTAACACCTTGCGACTTCTTCCTTTGGGGCCACGTGAAAGATAAGGTCTACGCCAACAGCCCAGCGTCGATTCAAGACCTCAAACATAGAATTCGTGAGGCTATCGAGGACATAAGGCAGCCACTTTGCGATTTGGTTATGGAAAATTTCATGAAAAGGATATGGTCCTGTAAACGTGGCATACCTTCCTTTTTATTATGAAATAAACATCCGATCATTTATCTCAAAAATGGCATTTGTCTTTGACACCTCTTGTTAAAAAATCCTTTAGATACTTAGCTCCTAAGTGACTTTTTAAAGCTTAAAAATAGTTGTGGTCACTGCTGCACTGACCACAGTTCAAATCGTGTGAATATGAATAGCATATACCAGCCACGCCCTTAGCTGTATGTATAGTTAGTAGGTTATACAACACTCGAGTCTAACATAACTAAAATTTCTAGCTTTTTACCTCTTTAGGGGCCGCAACGGTCAAGCGGTCAAACGTTGCTTGGTGTAAAATCGCATCCGTTGGAGATCACTATATACACATAAAATAGTAAGATCATAGCTCATAAGGGGCTCTTAAAGTACAGAAAGAATGATAATTGCTTTGGTCACTGCTACACTGACCACAGTGAGAATTGACCGAAGTGACAACGTTAGATATATCGAGCCTTAACCGCCAAAAAGATGTAAGCGCCACCATGATTTATTTTAATTCTTTTGAGGGAAATCGTTTAATTATGACAAATGACATAAATTGTCAGAATTTTATAGCTGTAAAATATACTGTTATACAAAATTTCACAGTAATAACTATAAGCAGATGTACGCATTACATACGCATTTAAACAAAAAATTATCGAAGAACCTCCTCCTCAAAATTTTGGTGATTGGCGCTTACGTCTTTATGGCTGTTAAGGCTCGGTAATATACCACAGGAAGTGGTGAGCGATATATTTTGAAAAGGCTTTAGAAATTTTAAGACGCGGATTTATGTCCGTTTTGACCTCAGGTTGGACATCGAATTATTGTTTTCGCATCTCCTTTGAGGTCAGTATGTACATATATATTTTTACCCCTCACCTTAGAGAGGAGGGTATATATCATTTGCTACGAACCAAAAGTGTAACACATCGAAGGAGTGACCTAAGACCCTAAATATGTTCCGCGGATATCCGTTTTGTGTCATTTTAAGTCGAATGAGCAATCTTGGTGCGCACGATAACTCTCGAAAGGAGTAAGCGATTGACTTCAAATTTGGTATGTGGTAATATTTTCTTCTATCTCCGGCTAAGTTCGAAGATGGGCCATATTGGTTCACTCCTTCTAGTACCTCCCCCACAAAGGGTTAACATTTAGTGACATATTGATTATTTAATAACTTCTATACTACTTATTTGAATCCTCTGATATTCTACACATAGTATTAGTTTATTAGTCACTATAACTTCGAGAAAAATGGGCGAAGTTGCCACGCCCCTTTTGGTACCTCCCACACAAATGTACAATATTGAACAAAAAGTTAATAGCTTATAACTTTATTACAGGGCAGACAATATCTTGAAATTATGTACAGTGTAATGGTTTAATAGTACCTACAATACAGTGAAGAATGGGCATTATTGCCACGATCCTTTTGGTACCTCCTACACAAATGTACCATTTTGTACCAAAAGATACCAGCTTATAACTTTAATACCAGTGCCAGAAATATTGTACAGTGTAATGCTTTTATAGTGCCTATAATGCTTTTATAGTGCATACAAAATATTTGAAATTTTTTACTGTGCAATGCTTTTATAGTACCTAGAGTCTAGAGAAAAGTGGCCGCAATTGGCCCGCCCCTTTTGGTACCTCCCACACAAATGGACCATTTTGTACCAAAAGATACCAGCTTATAACTTTAATACCAGTGCATATAAATACTTGAAATTTTGTACAGTGTAATGCTTTTATAGTATCTAGAGTCCAGAGAAAAGTGAACGTTATTTGCACCTACCCTTTTGGTACCTCCCACACAAATGGACGGTTTTGTACCAAATGTTACCAGCGTTTAACATTAATACCTGTACATACTTTAAAGTTATTTAATGCAATTTAAATTGATAATAATTTAAATAAAACAGGAAAATAAATAAATTTACTAATATTTTTTTTGAGACTCAAGGTGAGGGAATTCATTAGTTGGTTTACCCGACTGAGCTTTCTTACTTGTTAGACTATTAGCTCTGAAGGAACTTTTGAAATCTGTGAAATAATGATAATTGTTCTGGTCACTACTACACTGACCGCAATGTGAGAATTTAAAATCATTTTTCGCGCATATATCTGTCCTGTATAGTACTTCATATTTACAACGTTTAAAATGTTGTATCTTTTAAGAGGTTTCTGAAAGGACAAAAACAATACTTAAGTTTTTGACAGCGTCAGAACTGACCACTGGCAAAATAATGACTATATGAGTATCCAGTGGTTTTTAAAACACTCCTGCTTATGCGTGTGCAAAATTTCAGTTTTCTAGCTTAACGGGAGCCTCAGCGGTTAATTAATTTCCGGGTATTGGTCTATAAGTTCGCCAAGTTTCAAGAAAATCGGTTCAGCCGTTTAGGCGTGAAGACTAAGAAACAACCGATTTTAGGCTATGTATATTAAATGTGGTTGTGGTCCATTGCACGTTTGTTGTATTTAAGGTGTCAAGAAGTCACTCTGGTAGGACGTTTATACGAGAGCTATATTAAAATATGGGCCAATGAGAGCAATTGTACGTTTACATAGTTTTGGGTAAAATTAAATGCAAATTGTCAAATTTTAGGCCATTCTGTGAATTCTAAGACGTCAATAAGTGACATTTGGCGGGGCCTTTATATGGGGTCTACATCACATTGTGAATGATTTTTTAAATGGTTCTGGGTAAAAATAATTGTAATTTGTCAAATATCAGCCCTATCTGTTTGTATATGTGGTAACTAAGGGATGCCAACTTAGTGCTTTTCGCACTAGATTTAGTGCTTTTCAGACCCCCCAATACGCGAAAAGAATTCAGTTAGTGCCAAACGAAAAAAAAAACACTAACTGTACGCTTTTAGTACATTTGTCAGATCGAAACTGGCAACATAAAGAAATTGTACCATCTTATTTCTATGCACTTACATTTGTCTCCCTCATTTCACTCTGCGTTTTAAATGTCGTTGGAATTAAGAATTGTGTAGAACCAATAAAAACAATCGGTATTTTCAATATCATACAAAAAGAAGAGTCAAACTAAACCAAATAATTCAGTGAAATTTTTACAATTTCACTGAATTATTTAGAAAAAATTCGTTTTTCGTTTTTTACAGATGGAGCGCTATCCACAAAAATATAGGGAGAAAGATCCTAATTTCACCAAATGGCTGCGCACAACAAAAGAATTTTAATGCACTGGATGTACATTTTCGCATAGATTTGTTCGGTATTTTTTTCTCATATTCAATATATAATTTGCTTCAGATACAAAATAGATATTCCGTACCGTATACCGAGAAAAAAATCCACCTTGAGCCAAAAAATTTGCATGGCCATTTAATTATTAATTGAGACAACTTGACTTGATATGTATATATATATATATACAATATATTATAAATATGTATACTATATATATTTTGTGTTTGGACTATCAATTTTTGTTTACTGTTATACCAAAGTGCCTTGAATAAAGCAATTATTATCTTTAAATAAGAAGTTTTCTAATTAAAAAATCATTTAGTGCTTTTTTACGCTTTTTAAATTTTTCATTACGCTTTTGCTTCGGAAAAAGTTGGCATCCCTGCTTATAGTTCTAGAAATCCTTTGAGGCTCTTCAATGAAAACAGCCTATATAGCACACACAAAATCACAAATTTAAATTTAAAATTTAATTTGTATTTAAAATCGGTTAACCACTTTAGAGCAGCGATTTGTTGGTCACTTTTAAAAATTGCAAATAAAAGTATTAAAAAATTAGACGGTATAGCCAAAACGCCGTTTAGAAACTTTTTATGCAAAATGATCATCGATGTTAACATTTCTGAGCCCTAAGTAGTACGAGTATAATCTAAAAGCAAAGCCCGATACAGATCCTTGCTACGAGCAAGGAAACCCCTAAAGAGCAGCAACAGCGAAAAAATGCACAATCCTGACAACAAAACACACAAGTGTTCAAATATACGCACGCATACACATATGAACAATTATCATTAACACCGATAAAGGGAATAAATACAACAACACCAACAACAAGCACAACAAAAACCCCAAGTGTTTGGTGCATTTGAAACTAATGCGAGAGTATCAAAGGGAAATCTTATACATACGATCAACCGCCGCCGCCTTCAAACAAGAGAAAAAAGCAAAAACAACAACAGCAGTTGAGCAAAAAAAAACTGAACAACTGTTGTCAGTTCAGTCGCTGCTCTGCCCGCTCCTTTTGCTGCGTTTTCGGGGCGCACCACACATATGGTCGTTCTTTGCTTCGGTTGAACACAGTTGTTCGTTCGTTCGTTTATTCATTCATGGCTTAAGCTCAGCTCAATTCTGATGGTTGTTGGACTGGATGACTGACACTCACTCTACTCGCTGTGGCGTTCGTTTGTGCGTGTGTGTGTTGTGTATCTGTGTAGTCATGGTGATTGTTGGACAGGTGCACTTCTGAACTGCAGCAGCGCTGCACTGCACAGCACTGTGCAACGCAATGAACCACCATCAACTGCAACAGTCGTTACTCATTTACCCAAAACAGAGTTTTTGTTTTTGTTCTTCTTATGCTTGTTCCTTGTTGACGTTTGTGTGTACATTCCCATGTATGTACGTATTTTTGTCTTTTTTTTCACATCACCTCAATGACGAAGACGACGGGAGTGCATTGTGCAGCACCACTAACTCCAGAGTAATTTCTTTCGTATTCCTCCTCCTTCATTTTGTGGCTGCGGCTGCTGGCTGACTGGCCTTATTGCAGTTGCAGTTGTTACTCATTGCTTTGCACCCAGAGCTAGTCAGTCACAGCCGCACCATGGGTAACCCCCTCGTCTCATTTAATTTTTATTTAGTTTCTGTTTAGTTGGGCTCCCTTCGGTGTTATTGTTTATTAGGACACTCATTTAGCATCTCATCCATTCATTCATCCATCCCAACATCCATCCACACACTCTGCTTAACAAACCTTCATTCATTCATGCCTTCGTTAAATGCATCGCTCCATGAGGACGTCATGGCAGGACCCTTCCATTCTGCCATACAGTTCAATTCAGTTCGACTCACTTCATTCGAAAGTGATTGCGGCTGTTTGGAAGAGATTTTTTTTTGGTTCACAATGCAGTGATTTCTTTTCTTGGGAAGTGATGTGGCCCGTCGTCCATCTTTTGACTTTATTATTGTTACCTTTCTTTACAGTTTTTATGGTGTTTTATGGCCTGAAGGTTTAATTAGATTAAGGAAAGTTGGTAAACAATTTTATTGTGTTTTATATAAAGGAAAATCCTGGAAATGGTAGAAGTACATTCGAAAAAGAAGGGGATTTGCCTTGTTTTTTATGAAAATTAGCCAAATTAGGATGGCATTTTAGAAAATCTGAAAACTTTTTATATGTTTTTCATGCTCTCGCAAGTGTTACTAGGCGAATTTGGCACAAAATACAACACAACAATATTAACATCTTTTAAAAATTACTTTTCGAAATCGTCAGCACAGAAATCAACTACATATTTATACACAGATTTTTTGCAGCAGATAGGACCGCCGCTCTATGATGGAGTGTTTGCTGAGAAGTTTGACATTTCATTTGCAACATCTTGAAATATAGATCAAAGACCCTTAAAGTATTAAGGACCATTCTTTGTTACAATAATATTAAATGTAAATATATCTGGTTAAAAGGCTTGTACTGTTATAGTTTCAATAAAATAATTCATGATTTTACGTAATAGATAGAATAGAATAGATGATGACCAACGAAGTTGGCCAAAATATTGCACAAATAAAGAAAAATAAATAAAAGTATTGTCCTTTATTTACCACGGACCACAAGCCAAACAATCAAACAAAAGGTCTACAACACATATATCCAAAATTTCGCAATTTTCATTAAGCGGGATCCCAGGCATGTTTTAAAAAATTCCTGCTTTTCCGCCAATTGAAAAATTCCGGAAATAAAAAACTCTATCTGGTGCATGTTCTGTGTAAATTTAAAAAAAGTCACAGGTTTCTATAAATTTTTTAAATTAAAAGTTTTAAAAAAAAATTCGAAAAGTGTTTATAAAAGTGGTGTGATTAGCTTTGCGAAGGAAAGTCGAAAAATTTCTTTTACGTTCAGCAATTTTTCAATATCTCCTGATGACGACTAGCGATGTTAGTCGAAATATCGAGAAAATAAAAATTTTGATATTAAAAGAATATAATCAGTCTTTTAATCAAGGACCTTGAGCCAAACAATAAGGGGAAAGAATTTTTTTTAGAAAATCGAAAAAATATGGCCTTTTATGTTATCTTTCAAACGACTTTGAACTTTGTAAAAATCGTTTCATCCGATCAGAAGCAAACACAAATATCGTAAAGCCCAAAAAAAGGATTATTATTAAATTAAAAATCACTATAAATTTGATTTAAATATAGATGACAGCGAGATCTAAATTTACCATTTAGCAAATTATATAAACTGTTTAGTAAAAGTTAAGTTAGGTTAATACTACCAATGCTGATCCAATTATTTCTTTCTCTAACTCGCTAATTCATTTTGCGAGATTTCCTCTCACATTTTTATTCTCCAATAATTCAGAATAATAAATAAAAATTGTGACTTTGCACCTCTTGAGAGAATATCTTTCCATTAATACATATCGTTCTCTTTACGTCACAGTAGTGACATAACTCAAAATGAAAAATTGTCAAGATGTGTAACTTTAGGTCCGTATAAAAAGATAAGTAACCTGAAATAAGGTGTTTAAAAACGCTGGAATAATCCGAAATATGGGCATTTGCAGAATTCGCTATTCTGTAAGGCAACCTTTAATTTTTAGTTATGTCACTCTTGAAGTGAGTGAGCGATATATTGTACTTTATACTGGCAACAAATGTTGAAGATACGTATCTCTTTCACGTAGAAACAGTGGTCTAGTAACAGCCGTTGAAAATGGAAAAAGTGGATTTTTTTTCCCAGAATTTTGAAAAATATCACAAATAGAAAAAACAAGTAAGAAAGTTCAGTCGGGTAAACCGACTTATGAATCCCCTCACCTTGAGTCCGAAAAAAATATTCGTAAATATATTTATTTTTTTGTTTTATTTAAATTATTATCAATTTAAATTGCATTTAAAAACTTTAAAGTTAAAAGCTGTTTACTTTTGGTACAAAATCCCAATAACGGTTACTTTTCTCTGGACTGTAGGTACTATATAAGCAGTACACAGCACAAAATTTCAAGTACTTATATTCACTAGTATTAAAGTTAAAAGCTGTTAACTTTTGGTACAAAAAGGTCAATTTGTGTGGGAGGTACCAACAGGGGCGGACCAATACCGCCAATTTTTCTCTGGACTCTAGGTACTATAAAAGAATTACACTGTACAAAATTTCAAGTATTTGTATGCACTGGTATTAAAGTTATTAGCTGGTAATGTATGGTTATAAGCTATTATCTTTTGGTTCAAAATTGTCCATTTGTGTGGGAGGTACCAAAAAGGGTGTGGCAACTTCGCCCATTTTTCTCGAGGTAATAGTGACTAATGAACTAATACTATGTATAGAATTTAAGAGGGTTCAAATCAGTATTATAGAAGTTATTAAATAATCAATATTTCACTAAATGTTAACCCTTTGTGGGGGAGGTACTAGAAGGAGTGGACCAATATGGCCCATCTTCGAACTTACCCGGAGATAGAAAAAAAATATTACCACATACCAAATTTGAAGTCAATCGGTTACTCTTTCGAGAGTTATCGTGCGCACCAGCCAGCAGACTGATAGACGGACGGACGGACGGACGGACATTGCTCATTCGACTTAAAATGACCCAAAATGGATATCCACCGAACATACTTAGGGTCTTAGGTCACTCCTTCGATGTGTTACACTTTTGGTTCGTAGCAAATTATATATACCCTCCTCTCTAAGCTGAGGGGATAAAAAGGTCTACAATACATATATCCAACATTTCACAATTTTCATTAAGTGGGATCCCTGGAATGTTTTAAAAAATTCCCGCTTTTCCGGGAATTGAAAAAGTCCGGAAAAAAAACTCTATCTGGTGCATATTCTGTGTAAATTTGAAAAAAAATCACAGGTTTCGATAAGTTTTTAAAAAAAATTTCGAAAAAATGTTAATAACTTTTTTTTTAGAAAATCGAAAAAATATGGTCTTTTACTTTGTAAAAATCGTTTCAGCCGCTCAAGATCAAATACAAATTTCATAAAGCCCACAAAACGAATTGTATTAAATTAAAAGTCACTATAAATTTTTTTTAAAATATAAATGATAGCGAGATCATAATTTACCATTTAGCAACTATTTATAAACTTTTTAGTAAAATACAAATTTCATAGGTTAACAAAGGGTGCTTAAATTTTAAGGGCCGATGTTGATTTTGAATAAAACACAAATTAATTAGGAAATTATTGTCATTTCTTTTAATTATGATAACATTGGTATGGTTTAATTATGTATGGAACAAAATATCGGCCAAATGGCCGCCGCGACCTCGGCGGCACACCTCCTTCCGATGGTCCAAATTTTCGATGACGCTGAGGCATAATTGAGGTTCTATGCCGTTAATATGCCGAATTATCTCATCCTTTAGCTCTTGAATTGTTGCTGGCTTATCGACGTACACCTTTTCTTTCAAATAACCCCAAAGAAAGAAGTCCAACGGTGTCAAATCACATAATCTTGGCGACCAATTGACATCGCCACGACGTGAGATAACACGGCCATTGAATTTGTTGCGCAAAAGAGCCATTGTTTCGTTAGCTGTATGGCAAGTGGCACCGTCCTGTTGAAACCCCATATTGTCCACAACCATATCTTCCAATTCGAGCCATAAAAAGTTCGTTATCATCTCACGATAGCGAACAACATTCACAGTAACTGCCTGACCGGCCTCATTTCGAAGAAGTATGGCGCGATAACGTCGCCAGCCCATAAGCCGCACCAAACGAACTGGGCGAGCATGCACAGGCGTTTTCACATCTCCTACAGACCCGGTTTGCTGAAATTTGCGCACAATTCTCCCGATTGTGGACACATTTGGTCGATTATGCTGATCAAAAAAAAATCACGAAGTGCACGAAATGCTGATTTGAACGCCCATTTTCGTAAAAGGCTTAAAAAACTTTAACGCGTTGCTCGATTGTGTATCTTTCCATGGTTCAAATTGAGTTAGTCTGAAATTGAGAAATGTCAAATGAAATGCAGAAAAAAACTTGACATTTAGGTGTGGTTCACATTCAACATCGGCCCTTATAATTTAACCACACTTTAGTATCTAGAGTCCAGAGAAAAGTGATCGTTATAGGCACGCCCCTTTTAGTACCTCCCACACAAATGGACCATTTTGTACCAAATGTAAACAGCTTTTAACATTAATACCAGTACATACATTAAAGTTATTAAATGAAATTTATATTGATAATAATTAAATTGAAACAAAAAATAAATACATTTAATAATATTTTTTGGGACTCAAGGTGAGGGGATTCATAATTCGGTTTACCCGACGAAATTTCTTACTTGTTTTTTGCCAATTTGTTATATGGGATCACATCACAGTGTTCATATGATGCTATTCTTTTTAATGTTCTTTAGTTTAAAATTTTATTCCCCACATTATATTAACAAATTTCTTTTCTTTTTTTAGGTAAGTTTATCTGGTTATTTTCTATGCAAAAGAATGGTAATGTATATACGTTTAATAAATTACATTTTACAAAATTAAACTAATTCGACACATCTTTGGATCGAAGAGTTTCCATTGACATAACTATTAGTACAATTTGAGCTCATTTCGGGCACAAAAAGCGTACCACAAAAATCTATCGACAAATTGCCGAAGATTTTTCTTATTCATAAAGAGAAGGGTATGGTGCTGCAATTCTTCGGAAAAGCAGAAAGTCCAACGAATTGTCCACAAAAAGGCTCAAACATTACTCTAATATCTTCATTACATTGAAGAAGCGTTTTTCGTAAAATATTCTCATAGCTTCTTATTTGTATTTATGAAACATATTTTTTATAGTTTCATTAAAACGTTAGATTTTTTCAAACCAAATCTCTTTGATAAAAAAATGGAACCTTCCCAATGAGTATAACCATTGGAATCTTCCCAATGAGTATAACTTTATTTCTGGTAACTACATTTTGTATTTATTTTTTTTAATTATCGTGATTCTTGGAATAAGTCCATATACAATATTTCTTTATCAACATAAACAAAGCTGATGCGATTTTTTTATTTCTTGTTTGAAATAAAAAAAAAACATTTATCAATATACTCAAAGGTCTTCATTCGACAGTTTGTAGAGTAGAGCACGAGTTGACGCGTGAGATTGCGACAAAAACAGTTTACAATTTTGTACTTGAAATTTTTTTAAAGAAAATTCCAAGAAAACCTCAAGTTCACTCATTTCATTTTTGTATATGGGGAAAAGACTGCTATAAATATTGCAAGTGAACTGAAAATTGGTAAATTGGAAAGGGGAGAACAAATTTGTTGTAGTTCGAGAGAGAGAGAATACCGCCCGTGCAAAAAAGGTGGCCAGGTGAGAAAATTTCAAATCAAGTTATGGCGATAACCGTTTATAGACATTGATAACATCATATTTACAGATTACAACAAAAAAGCACAATACTCGTATATACATTCAATATTTTTTCTTATTTGTCTTTTAACTTTTTTTGACCCCTTTCTGTTGAAAGTCATGTATAATTTCAAAACCATTTCCATTTTATTCCCATGCCTTGACCAGCCAACCCACCATTAATTTTCGAATACAATAACCAATATTTGAAAATTGAGTTTTCAATAATTTGTTTATCTCATTTCATACATCATTAATTATAACCAACTGCATTCTAGCGTTATAACCAATTTTTTAATAATACCTAATTTGTTTTTTTTTTTTTAATTGTATTTATTTGGTAACTCGCCAAAGTTAAATAGTTTTTTCCCCGCTCCGGACGGACACCCTTCAATTAGTTTTGTAACTTTTAAATATGTTCCCACGCAAAAACCCACTACAGAATGAGCATTTATGATCTCTCAGAGTTCGTGTAATTAACAAGGACTCGTTGTAGTTGTTGTTCGCTGCAAAGGACACCTAGAGAATGGGGGACATATTCTAGTTCGTATACTTCAAATGCACATGCACTCGTACACTTGCGCTCTGGCATTGCTCACTTTATGGCTCATTGAACGCTAATGTCTTTCGCGCTGGAGTTGTCCTTTTTTCGGAAATATTTAAAGTGTTGTTGGTGGTGGGTTGCTGCCTGCTGAACCCTTCGTGATTGCCTTTCAGATCGTGGGAGACAGAATCTTTGTCCTTAGTGAGTTCAAAGTCAATTTATTTATTTTTTTTTGGAAAACAATTCATAAAAGGGGTTTTTTCTGCTGTATTTTTTGAACAATTTCGATATTTATTTCCCATAAAAAATGTTTACTGAACACTTGGGCTGGAAGATAATAATAATCACTCACAGAGAGATAGGTGAAAGAAGGGAGTTTAAAGTTGAGAGGTTATTAAAAATTATGATTTCATTTCAGGAGATATGGAAAATTAGCTGAGGTGGAAGAAAGACAAAGTGATTTTAGATATGACCATTTTTAAGTAGATATTTGAATAGTGATGAGAATCTACTCATGCTAGTGCATTATCTAAAATTGTTAAAAATATTAACATACAGGGTGGCTGATATGTAATGCAACAAAGTAAAGCGCTATATTTTTTATTTTTTTTTTTTAAATTTTATTGTTCAAAAGCAAAAAATGTCGGAAATAACATAAATTTTTAGAAACAGTTAAGATTTGTTCGAATTGGCCACCTTTGGCACGAATTATGGCCTTCAAACTGCCGACAAAGCCATCACACGCTGCACGAAAGTGGCTCTGCGGTATTTTGGCCCATTCCCGGCGAAGCGCCGTCTTGAGATGATCGACACTTTGGTATTTTTTAGTGCGAACCTTATTCTCTAAAATGCCCCAGGCGCAAAAGTCCAACGGATTGAGATCCGGAGATCTTGGTGACCATTGTGCGGTAGAAATGAAGCGAGGAACCTCCTTTTTAAGCCATTCTTGGTTGACGCGTGCTGAGTGCGATGGTGCTGAGTCCTGTTGGAATGTCCATGGTCTGCGGCCGAAATGTTTGTCCGCCCAGGGCTTCAATACTGTCTTTAGGACATTTTCCCGATAATATTCGGCTTTTATTTTGACCCCATGGTCGATGAATACGAGCGGGGAGCGACCATCGGCCGTTACGGCGGCCCACACCATTACCATCGGCGGGGCTTGAGTTCTGGTGGCCAATCGAAGGTGTAAATTTTCATCTGACCTCTTTGGCAAGTAAACCCGATCATTTTGTTTGTTCACAAACTGCTCAATTTGGAATGGCTTCTCATCGGAGAAAACCAAATTCGATAACTGGCCACTTTCGTGCAAGCGAAGCAACTCCTTGGCTCTTTCCAGTCTAACTTTTTTTTGTGCATCGGTGAGCTCTTGCACTTTTTGGAACTTCAATGGCTTTAGTCCAAGCTAATTTTTTAATATGTGTTGTATCCGTTCTCGCGATATGTTCAGCTCACGAGCAATTTTTCTACCACTGCGGCGTGGATTTCGATCAAATCTGGCCTTCACTTTTCGGATCATTTCTGGTGTTGTTACCGTTTTTTTTTCGTCCACTTTTTGGGCGCGATGCAAAACTGCCAGTATCACGGTAACGAGCAATGGTACGAGAAACAAAAGATGTATTCACATTTAAATGCTGGAGGGCTCTAACGATAGCCACTTGTGTTTTTCCACCCAAATATAAAGCAATCACACTATCACGCTTGAATTCCATCACGAATAACTTTTTTTCTGAATGCAATAGATCAAAATGCTTTTGTAAGCTTGTAAACAATAAAATGAACTGTCACTGAAATAAATCTGTCAGCTATCAGACTAGCGGTTTAGAAATGATAGCAACCTGAAGTTGGTTGCAATACATATCAGCCACCCTGTAAATAGGTAACACTTCTTCCAAAATATAGAAAATTGTTGGCTGGTTCTGTTTAATTAAGGATCCCCACACCAGTCATTGATAATGATTTTTGAAGTAATTTTTTATTTGATATCATAAGAAAGTTTGTGTTCGACCGAATTATAAAAAAACTCAGTTCGTCACATGAAAATTTGGAATTTTGTAGCATTCGACTTTCGTAGTAACGAACGTTGGTAGGACTAAGAAAATTGGTAAATCGAATGTTCCGTGGGGCGGGACATCGACTGTAATTCGGTTGTTTCATTACGTATTTTTCATTCATAACACTATGGATTTTTTTAGCTGTATTAAAACTGAATTGTAGTAAAATTCCCCTCATTTAATGAGTTTATCATTTTGCCAAAAAATTCCTACACACTCTACACTTATTGATAATATTGAGAGTTTTCTTTGTTTAGGAAAATAGTAAAATCTCCTTTTTTATGATCCTTGTTGTTTGTATGATGCGTATTGCACAATGCATGAATGAAAACGATTTTATGAATGAATTTCTTCGCTCTCTTCATTCATAAATTCAAGCAGACCTGTGTGTTTGTTTGTATAGTTTTCTTCTTCATCTTTAACCAATTCAAACAAAAACACATCTACAATTATGTGTTCTATAAAATAAACAAATAAAAACCCCAGAACAGAATTTTTTTTATTTATTTATGGTTACACAATATACTAGTTTATATTAGTTCAAAATAAAGAATACGTGTTTGTCTGCGAGGGAAATTGTTGTTGCAAGGATATGAGGTGATTGCAAAATAAACTCTTCGCAAGCCGTCAAACAAAAGAAGATCCCTACTTCTGCTTGACTTAATCTTGCAGATTTTATGTTTTAAACATTCCGAAAAACTCACGGCAGCCGAAGAAGATATGCGGCACGCACAAATGGAGATTGCTTAGAGATATCGCATCGCCACCACCAATTTTTTGTTGTTCTTGATATGAACACACATATCGGGAGGAATTTATGAATGAAAAATGGGAATTCCAGAATGAATGTTTGAATGACGGAATGCGTGTCATAGTAGTAGAGAGATAAATGGATGTTTACTTACACTACACCTTATTTATTTAGATCAGTTCATCTTCTTATTGTTTAGACATTATGTACGACGACAACAACGACGACTGCTGCTACTGTTCTACTACTCTATGTGTAAATAAATATATATGCTCTTCATTCATTCATTAGTTTTTGCTCTTCTTCAACATAATGATGACAATGATCGTCACCGTCATCATCGCCATCATTATTATTATTGATCTTTTTTTATATGCATTTTACTATAAAGGCCGGAAATGAAACCAGATATCCTTAGAGTTTGGGAAGCAAAATAAACAAGATAGTCAGGAAAGGAAAAAAAAGAGGGAGATTGTGCGAACGCTTGATCAAGCCATTATAATAACGATCATCGTCATAATAATGGAAGTAAAGTGGTTTAGTAAAGTTTTCTTCAATACAATACTTATATATTATATGTATTTTGATAGGTTAATGATTTCCAATCATTCATGATTCCTTTCAGAGGGGGAGATAGATAGATTTTTACTCCACATCGTTCTTGCTATAAACAATACGGATATTGAGGTGGTAATCTAGAGCCTTGACGAGTTCGCATCTCCTGGGTGAGAAGGGAAATTGCAAATTTGATATTTTATTAAGAGGTGTTTAACAGACAATTGTTAAGCGATATTAATAGATGCATTTCACAATAGTAAATCTAAAACAATTCAATAAACTATTAAAAATTGCAATTAAAAGATTTGCAGAGGATTGTTGTGCCAAAATTTCTATTAATTTTACACGTCAAAGATTCTGGACATACAATATGATGGCTGCGAAAGAAATGTGGAGAATCCTAGGGCTACGAAAAAATAAAAGTAATCTATTATGAACATTTTATTATACCCTCACTTTAGTGTGACGAGGGTATACAGGGTGGCTGATATGTAATGCAACAAAGTAAAGCGCTATATTTTTTTTTTTTTTTTTTAAATTGTATTGTTCAAAAGCAAAAAATGTCGGAAATAACATAAAATTTTAGAAACAGTTTAGATTTGCTCGAATTGGCCGACAAAGCCATCACACGCTGCACGAAAGTGGCTCTGCGGTATTTTGGCCCATTCCCGGCGAAGCGCCGTCTTGAGATGATCGATACTTTGGTATTTTTTAGTGCGAACCTTACTCTCTAAAATGCCCCAGGTGCAAAAGTCCAACGGATTGAGATCCGGAGATCTTGGTGGCCATTGTGCGGTACAAATGAAGCGAGGAACCTCCTTTTGAAGCCATTCTTGGTTGACGCGTGCTGAGTGCGATGGTGCTGAGTCCTGTTGGAATGTCCATGGTCTGCGGCCGAAATGTTTGTCTGCCCAGGGCTTCAATACTGTCTTAGGACATTTTCCCGATAATATTCGGCATTTATTTTGACCCCATGGTCGATGAATACGAGCGGGGAGCGACCATCGGCCGTTACGGCGGCCCACACCATTACCATCGGCGGCGCTTGAGTTCTGGTGGCCAATCGAAGGTGTAAATTTCCAGCTGACCTCTTTGGCAAGTAAACCCGATCATTTTGTTTGTTCACAAACTGCTCAATTTGGAATGGCTTCTCATCGGAGAAAACCAAATTCGGTAACTGGCCACGAAGCAACTCCTTGGCTCTTTAAAGTCTAACTTTTTTTTGTGCATCGGTGAGCTCTTGCACTTTTTGGAACTTCAATGGCTTTAGTCCAAGCTCATTTTTTAATATGTGTTGTATCCGTTCTGCGGCGTGGATTTCGATCAAATCTGGCCTTCACTTTTCGGATCATTTCTGGTGTTGTTACCGTTTTTTTTCGTCCACTTTTTGGACGCGATGCAACACTGCCAGTATCACGGTAACGAGCAATGGTACGAGAAACAAAAGATTTATTCACATTTAAATGCTGGAGGGCTCTAACGATAGCCACTTTTGTTTTTCCACCCAAATATAAAGCAATAACACTACCACGCTTTAATTCCATCACGAATAACTTTTTTCTGAATGCAATAGATCAAAATGCTGTTGTAAGCTTATAAACAATAAAATGAACTGTCACTGAAATAAATCTGTCAGCTATCAGACTAGCGGTTTAGAAATGATAGCAACCTGAAGTTGGTTGCAATACATATCAGCCACAGTTGCTTCGCTTGCCCGAAAGTGTCCAGTTACCGAATTTGGTTTTCTCCGATGAGAAGCCATTCCAAATTGAGCAGTTTGTGAACAAACAAAATGATCGGGTTTACTTGCCAAAGAGGTCAGTTGAAAATTTACACCTTCGATTGGCCACCAGAACTCAAGCGCCGCCGATGGTAATGGTGTGGGCCGCCGTAACGGCCGATGGTCGCTCCCCGCTCGTATTCATCGACCATGGGGTCAAAATAAATGCCGAATATTATCGGGAAAATGTCCTAAAGACAGTATTGAAGCCCTGGGCAGACAAACATTTCGGCCGCAGACCATGGACATTCCAACAGGACTCAGCACCATCGCACTCAGCACGCGTCAACCAAGAATGGCTTAAAAAGGAGGTTCCTCGCTTCATTTCTACCGCACAATGGCCACCAAGATCTCCGGATCTCAATCCGTTGGACTTTTGCACCTGGGGCATTTTAGAGAGTAAGGTTCGCACTAAAAAATACCAAAGTATCGATCATCTCAAGACGGCGCTTCGCCGTGAATGGGCCAAAATACCGCAGAGCCACTTTCGTGCAGCGTGTGATGGCTTTGTCGGCCGTTTGAAGGCCATAATTCGTGCCAAAGGTGGCCAATTCGAAGAAATCTAAACTGTTTCTAAAATTTTATGTTGTTTCCGACATTTTTGCTTTTGAACAATAAAATTTAAAAAAAAATTAAAAAAATATAGCGCTTTACTTTGTTGCATTACATATCAGCCACCCTGTATATAAAACTGCCATATCGTTTAGGTTCATTAAGGTTTCATTTTGAGTTTTTCATAGCCAGTTTATAATAGTTTTACCCTTTAGAACCAAAAAGAATCAAGCACATGAATTAATATTTTTCAGGATATTCAAGGATTAAGGACATATTCCATATTTCCCCATCCTTCCACCAAAAGGACATACATATTTCATTCCGAAGCATTGAAGATACGTGAAGCGGTTAAGAGGATATGGCTAATTTAACAAATGGTAATTTTGAGAAAAATCCTTGAGATAGGTAACTTTGTAGCTCTGTACCACAAAAACTACCATGAATTTTGAAAAAGTAAAACCGCCATACAACTTTTACGCATTTGTATAATCATTGTACCAAATTTTATTAAAATCCAAAGGGGTCATTTTCAAAATGTGTGTTTTTCGATCCATTTGCTTTGGAATTGCTGCCTTTACTTTTACAATAAGGGGGATAATTAATACATTTATCAAATTCAACTTTATTAAAATAGGCACTGCTTTCTTCGTTAGGATGCTAGCTTCCATAAATTGCAACAATCACCTATTTGCGATTTTTTTCTGTTTTTATGGTTTTTTTCGTGCCATCAAAAACAATTTTTTGAAAAAAAATCAATTTTGTTCTAATTTTTTTTAACGAGAGTTTCTAAACTACTTTCTGTCTATACGAGAATGAGTTTAATTCATAATTTGTAGCCCTCATAATTTTCTTTATTCATAGGGTATATGGGGTCATACGTCAAAATATATGGTCCAAATACTGAAGGTACCATCCATGCAAATTGGGAAAAAAATTAAAAAATAACTTTACCATAAAAAAATTTTGTTTTAGTTTCATAAAATAGTAAGCCTCAATCTGCACAAACAAGTTTTTAGGTCTCGGACACAAAACTAAAATGCCGTGGAAAGCAGATCGAAAAATTTAATTTTTCAGCACATCTTTCTCTCAATACAATTAGTTTCAATTGAAATTTGTTAATTTTAGTTTCCATTTTCCTAATTTTACGTTTTTTGTTTAAATAAAAATTTTCAACACATATCGGATCCAATAATGTGTTATAAAAAGGACAGCTTGTCACCTGTAATCATATACAAACCACATTAAATGCAATTTATTTCTCTACATAGTGATTTTACAGTTTCAATATATTTTTTTAAAACATTTTCTAACGGTCCTTCAATATTTCTTCTATTTAATATGCAATTCGCAAGTGCTCCTCGAAATGGAATAACTCAAACACTGAAGGATATCAGTTCATCCTGCAGGTTAACTTGACCATTTCAATTATATTTTTGATTGATTACGATTTGGTGAAAACGGATTTCCTTAAACATAACTGTTGACAAAATCGAAGTTATAAATAAAAAATATTATAGCTGTTGGCAAACAGCACCTGCCAACATATCAATATTGGGCATTTTATTATGGTCTTTTTAGTGAAAATCAATCAAAACGTTTAATGACCTCTGCCTCGAGCCATTCTTCCTCGATCTCTATCTCTCACCCCCTGTCATGCACCCTGTCTCACTCTCTCTACTTCGTGAACAACCATAAAAGGTAAATCCTTTTAAATGTAAAATTTATAACATAATCGACGACATTTAACAACTGTCTGTCCAATCCCATTCAACCGATCGTTGAAATTGACTACCTACCTAGCTCATCAAAACTCTCAGTAATAATAATAATAATCATAATGAAATTAAAATTCTCCAAACATAAGATTTAAATATTAAATCATAAATTTCTGGATAAACATAATGTACGACTATATGACAATGGACAACGATGAGTATGTATATCAACCTGAGTCTCTTGGAGTTTTTGGTTTTTGTTTTTTTTTTTTGGACAAGAAGTGTCATCATATTTCAAAAACGGAAATCAAACAAAACCTCAAGACAAGAATTGCTTGCTTATGGCCAAAACGATATAAACTCGTATTGAAAAACGAGGAACCAACCAACACTCACACACATCCGAAAAGTTCGGATAAAACCAAATGTTGCACAGTGGCGGCGGAATTGTAAAATGTGGAATTTAAAATAACTTCATTGTGATTCAATAAAACTTGAAAATTTTATTGTAACAGGTGTTTGTAGAACAGACCATAAATTATACAGATGTGCCATCAGCCAGAAACGTCAAAATCTATCAGTTACGGACGAATAGGAATGAAATGTCACACGCGAAAAAACAGTTTTCCGCGAAGGTAATTTCAACTCGGTCAACTCGGGAAAATCGGTCCGAAATCCGCGGAAATTTCTATTCGTTCGTACCTGATAACTTACTCGCTCCGGGATGACATATCTTATTATTCATTATTTTTGGTTTGTAGAGTTACAGAACTTTAAATTAAAATAAAGCAAATAAAAATATTTTTAATATCAATTAAACTGTCTTTATTGGATAGATAATTTTATGCCATTAATATTTCAATATGATTTGGACCATATCTTGGGTCGATGTACAATCCACTTTTTAATATTTTCAGACTTTTATTTGGTATTTAAAAATTTTCTTCGGCCCTGTTTCTGTAACTTATTTTAGATTTAGATTTCTCGGAATAATTGAGTGATTTTTGATCGTTCGCCGTAGACGAACGAAAATAGATTACAGAAACAGGCCCTTTATGAAACCAGGTGGTCAAGAAAGGGTAGAATTATTTCCAAATATTATTTTCCTCAAAGTTCCCCCCACTGTGTGTCGGCTGAAACACAAGACGCGAAAGGCCCAAAGAGCTAGGAACTACTTTATGACAAAAAACATTATTTGACAATATTTTTTTGGACAAAACTAAAAAACATCAAAAAAAACAAACAACAACGAAACACAACACTCTACGACGAGCCAACAACCATGATTACATTGAGAAGAAATTGAAACAACAAAAAACAGTAAAAAAAACTCAAGCATATATGGCGTTTCCGGTTAAAGCACGTGCGAGTTTTTCAACAAAAAAAAACACAAAATATGATTTGGTTGAATTGTTAGGGATTGAATGAAAGAATGGAATAAACCAACCAAAAGAACTAAGCCAGTCAGTCAGTCAGTTCAGTTCTGAGAGACATCAATAATAATAATAATAATAATAGGGAGATATGGAGATTCATACCTTTTTATCACTCGTACCATCGCCACCACCATCAGCACCACTGCCATCACTACCAATAGCGATCGTACCACCCGGTTTAACATCGCCCAAAGAGAGGGAACGTACCACAAAAAACAAACCCCTTCCTAACAGCCACTGCAACAACAACAACAACTACAAAATCATAACACCAATTACAATTTAGAGCCTATAAACTACTCAACTGCGCATGCGCGCATTTTCGATTTCGATGTCGTTTGTCGTAAGTCTTCTTTTCCTTTCCTTCCGAGGTGGTGGAAAAGTAGAGGGATTTGGTGGTCGCGCCATGGCGAGTGATTCAATCACTGGTAGCCAAATTGCCAAAAAGGTTCACGTTCACACATTGCACATATGCACAGGAAAAAATTATTAACATATCATAATTATCCACTAAATCAAAATTCACAGCCCGATGAAGTCTGGAAGGAGAAGAAATTAAAATGAAGGGTATATACTCGTACATATGTATGTAGATATGTAGGAGTATATAAATGATTGAAGTGATGAATAACTTGTAAATTAAATACAATGTCGCAAAAGGCAGGGAAGGATTTAAAGGAATCATTTGAAAGGAAGGCCTCTCTCATAAAATGAAAAAGATTTTGCAATTATGCTTTAGTAAACATATAGGGTTTTCCAACAATAGGTGTTATTTTGTATCAAGCGGTATTTCGGTAGCTGTCACTTTTGAAGTTTTTATTCTTTGACATATGACAAGTAGAAACTACGCCATTACTAACAAGTAAAAGCGTTAAGATAGGCCATGCCGAATCTTATATACCCTCCACCATGGATAGCATGTGACCTCAAAAAATAACTCAAACCTAAAGAAAATAACACCGAAAACACAAAAAATATAGTAGATGAGTACAGTAGGAATCACAACAAGTTGGATGCTATATACGGGAGCTATATCTAAATTTGGACCGATATGGCCCATTTGCAATCCCAAACAACCTGCAACTATAAGAAGTATTTGTACCAAATTTGATCAACCTAGCTCTATTATTGCGGACTGTAGCGTGATTACCACATACGGACGGACGGAGGGACGGACGGACAGACGGACTCAGATCAATATTTAGAGGTGTTACAAACGGAGTGACAAAATGAATATACCCCCCATCCTATGGTGGAGGGTATAAAAATGGAACGATACACGATTCAACAACGCAATTATTTTCAATACAAAAATCAAATTATTAAAATTCAATACAAAAATGCTGAAAATCTTGCAGTCACAGTTCGCAAAACTGAAGCATTTTTGGGTCGTCGTGTAGCACCTTGTCAGACCGCAATACAGAAATTGGTGGAAAAATTCGAGCTGTTGGGACAAGTTAGTGATGTGAAGAATAAAACCCGTGCACGTCGCTCAAGAGTGTTGAAGAAAACACAGGTCTAAATCACAAAGTCACTTATGATTATTTTTTCTTTTTCTGATCAATTTCAAAGAGTCCTTATAATACACGGGTGAAAAATCACTTCTTTGAGCCCAAAAGCCAAATCTTTGTTAAGGTTGTTCTAATATTATGTTCTTCAAAAATTCTCCTTTGTAGACACAATATATGCTTCAGATTTTTTTAAATATTAACCCTCCCTCTTCACCAGTGACAGAGCACTTCTACGGAAACAGAATTTCCAGCTATATTATACTCTCAAACCAGACCCTTAAATAACGGCTTGATTCTCCGTTAAACACGTTAAGACACTTCTATATTGCCATGGTAGTTGTCACCACTATAGGTAGTTAGGATAGGTTAGGTTAAGAGTGGCAGCCCGTAAAACAGACTCACTAATGGTGACTTCTTTTCTGCAAAAAAGTGCAACACTTTTACCGAAAACAGCACTATTATATCGCTTTTTTGAAATTTTGAAATTTTAGTTGTGCTAAATTCGAGTAACTTAATTACCAAATTTCAAAAAAGTATCACAAAAGTTTTCGGAAAAAGGGCAATGAAAATGTTGCACTTTTTTGCAGAAAAGAATTCGCCATTAGACTATCCAGTCCATTGCGTTACCACAGGGACGTAAGGGAAAACATAAGTTATTCCTAGCGCCTCCCGTTGGACCAATTTGATTGCTTTAAAAAGCTCAAAAGATGCCGGATTCCAACATTTTTTTCCTTTTCATGGCATAAACTGTCAATGTTTTATTTAAAAGTTTCTTTAGCTTCGTTTTAAACAATTAACCATTCGTCTTTTAAACAAAAACCCTTCCTTTGAACTAGTGAAAAGGCACTTCTTCGGAAGCAGTATTTCCACGTATTTGATTACGCTTATTACTCTTTCAACCCAGGGCCCACAACGAAGGCGCCCGTCTCCCTGCATGTTGTCCTGCAGTTAAAGGATGAATAACCGCGCTTGGTTTGCCTGACTGATGAATTTATGTGGTGTGTGCCATAGATTGGCACACCTCTGCATACAAAGTAGTTTCAATTGTGTCACAATGAAATCTTAAACCCTTTGTAGCAATCAAAATTTATAAAAGGATTACACACAACAACAATGACGACAATCATAATTTGTTAATGCGCTCTAACACTTTTCTGAAGACAAACGAAAAAATGGAAAACCACTTTTTCAGGGCTCTTCAGGCTATAGAGGGAACAGGGGAATTTCGAAATCTAGCCTAAGGGTTGGGAGATATTACCTGGTCATTATTAAGTATTGTCAGAAGAAACACGAGACAAAAAGTAGGAGGTCCTTTGCTTTTTTTCTCGTCTTCCCCCTCTCGGGGTTTTTAAAGGAACTCGAGAAGAAGTTGTACAAATTTGAATGAAGACAAACAGGAAGCGCCTATAGGCTGTAAAGTACATACATAGTATGATACTATACAAAACCTGTTGTTGTTTTTTGTTTTCTTTCTTTTTTATATAGTTTGCTGCCGTACAGGGGGAAAAAGGATTCAAACAGCTGTTGCTTTGTTTTATTTTAATACAGAAAATAAAAACTAAAGAGCAGAGCTACTTCATTGTTGCGGGGTTGTTTATCGTTTATCATTTGATTACCATTAAGTTAAGCTTCGATTGAGCGCGCTCCCTGCTGCCCCCACCACCACTTCCTACGGGGGTTTCAAAGACTTGAGACCCGCTTCAAAAATCTTCCGGCAACACGTGTCCCGTCCTCTCTCTCTTGGAAAATCTTCATCAGCCATAAAAAACACAATACAATACTAGAAAAGAAAAACCATTTCAAAGGAATAACACACCTAAAATGTCCCTCAAACAATGGGAACTGTTGAAGATCATTTCTAAAGAAATTTATTGATTTGTTTTATTTTTTTCTATTTCGAAAAAACAGAACAGAACAAAACACTAACCAAGCCGTGTTCAAATTGCATGGCATATTGAAGAACTATTGGGGCGCTTGCGTAAAAGATTTTACTTTATTAGATGACAGCAACAGCAACAACAACATCAAGTGAGGCATACGATATGTTACGTTATACGAGTATTGTATATGAACTTCCGGTTAATCATCACACGACAACGACAACTGCGCGTACCTTAGTTAGACCGGCCGTTGTGCAGTGCAGTGCGCATACTCACCAGCCAACTAAGCCAGCTCTCTTCTCCACTTCAACACACCAACACTTTTGTTTAAACTCGGAAAAAATGACAACCATCGCTCGTATACATTCTGAAAAAAAAAACATACCTATACGCTGGAATTAAAAACATAATCAACCATCTAAAAAAACGAACTAAGTTGTAAAGGATGATGGTCTAGTAAGTTTGGTAAACACTAAGGAGGATTTCTCTCTTAAGGGGAGAAGGTTATGTATTACTTGCTACGGGCCAAAAGTGTAACATTTCGAAAGCGGGACCTAAGACCCTAGGTAGGTTCGGCCGAAATTAATTTTAGGATATTTTAAGTCATTTAAGATATGTCCATCCATCCGTCCGTCTGTCTGGTTGGTTCGCACAATAACTCTGGAATGAATACACAGATTAACTTAAAATTGTGTATGTAGTAATATTTTTCTCCATCTCATGTTAAGTTCAAAGATGGGTCATATTGGTCCATACCTTCTGGTACATCCCACACACAAAATGGTTAAAATTTAGTTAAATATTAATAATCTAATTACTCCAATATTATCTATTAGAATGTTCATTAATGTCATACGTAGTAAAAGTTTATCTATCCCTATCACCTTAAGATTGGTAGAAGTTGCCCTTCCCCCCTCCTTTGCCAACTCTATCACAAATTGTACAAAAAGTTAACAGCTTATCATTTTAATACTCGTATATATGGGTTTTCCAATAGGGATGATATGATTTTGAAGTGACGTTTCGGCCATTTGCAATATGTCATGATGTGTCATTTGTTTTTCATTGTATTCAGTAGTGTTTACAATTTGATCATGGAGAGATATACGCAAGAACAACGTTTACAACTTTTTCAGTTTTATTATAAAAATAATCGTTCTCCAATTTTAAAATCCAAAAAAAAACACATTCCAGTCGACCTACGACCTTGACACCGATGAGCAATATTTTAGCTCTCCTTAAGAGCTATCTTTTTGCCATTGACCGATTCCCGATCCGACGTACCGTTAAGGAGCTAGAGAAAATAAACTTTCAGGGTTCACATTTGAAAATGATGCTGTCCATTTTTTTTAAATCAAAAAAAAAAAAAACTTTCCAGTCAACCAACGATCTTGACACCCATGAGCAATATTTTAGCTCTCGTTAAGAGCTATCTTTTTGCCATTGATCGATTGTGGCTACGTGCCACACAGCAAATGGAACAATTGAGTTGTTGCGAGAAAAGTTGGTAGATTCGATTATTTCAAGAAATTGTGATATTAAATGGCCGCCAAGCAGCTGTGATTTAACACCATTAGACTATTTCTTGTGGGGTTATTTGAAGTCATTGGTCTTTCGAAATAAATCAGACTCTCTTCAAGCTTTACAAGTCAATATTGAACGTGCCATTTATGACACACGACTTGATTTTTTGGAAAAAGTGCTCGAAAATTGGGTTCATCGAATTCGTTCCTGCAGAAGAAGTTGTGGAGGCCATTTGAATGACGTTTTATTTAGAACTTAATTGTATCGATTGTACTTAACATTAAATAAAAAAACTTTTGAATTTCCTTAACAATAAGTGTGTTTTTTTTTAAAGAAATCATATCACTCTTATTGGAAAACCCTTTAATTGAAATTCGGTGCAGTATAAACTTATTACAGTACCAACAGTCTAGTGAAACATGAAACAAACATCATCACAAAATGCTCAAATCATACCAAAATTTATCGGCTCGTAACTATAATGCCAGTGCACATAAACACTTCTAATTCGGTTAAGTGCAATGTCTTTGAGGTGTCAACTTTTCAGCGCAAAATAAGCATATTTGTCAAGCTCTTTCTCGATTCATTCGGAAACAACTTCCTCCCATAACTTTTCACCAAAAAAAATCTTCCAAAAGATGTTGGTAAAGATGTTGTTATTGCGATCCAGAAGTACTTTCATATCGCATCTTCTGCGATAAATTTAACATGGACATGTCTCGCCATTTCATTCATTATTTGGCAGGGCATTAGCACCAGTGGACATAAAGTAATGCTAATGCCAATTTGGAATGCCTTATGATGTTAACAATTTGCATCAAAAATTTGTTTTTAATTTTTTGAAAATTTTATTTTTATAAACGATTCGTTTTAAAAGTGTTCAAATTGCCGTGAATTGAACCTGGGTCACCCAGTGATACATCAGCATAACATCGAATGAGCTAGAATTACCACTTTTCAGAGATATATAAGAACACTTGAGCGTATCAGTACTTTTTAGCTAACTCCACTGCTTTGGATGCTTTTTTTATCTAGGAATAATTAAAGGCCGGATTAGGCAAACGATACCGTATCTTAACTTTAGCGCAGAAGTAACGTTGCCCGCTGGAGCAATTACCCAAAACTTAAAAAATGTGCCGTATGACTCAGACAATCAAAACAAAAATTGTAACATCTTTATATAATTTTATATTTTGTTGCTCTTATTTTAACATGTTATTGCTTATTTATCATTCAATTTCAAAAGTTTCTCATAAATGTCTTCTTTTTTCGTTTCGTATGTGTTTATATTTTTTTATATCTAAACGGTCTATGTATATGGACCGTGTTGGTCCACTCATTAGACTACCTCCCCACAAAGGGTCAACATTTAGTGAAATATTGATTCTTTAATAACTTCTGTACTACTTATCGCAATCTTTCACAGTTCCACACATAGTATTAGTTTCTTTGTCGCTACCACCTTGAGAAAAATGAACGAAGTTGTTTGGCACCTCCCATACAAATAGACCATTTTGCACAAAAAGTTAACGACTTATTACTTTGATTCCAGTCCATATAAATACTTGAAATTTTGTGCATTGTAATGCTTTTAAAGTGCCTACAATCCCTTGAAAATGGGCGTTATTGCCACGCCCCTTTTGGTATCTCCCATACAAATGGACAATTTTGCACAAAAGGTTAACTGCTTATAACTTTGATTCCAGTTTGTACAAATAGTTAAAATGTTGTGGAGTTTAATGCCTTTCCAGTACATATAGTCCCGTGCAAAATAGGCGTTATTGCCTCGCCCCTTTTGGTACCTACCATTAAATGGACCATTTTGCAGAAAAAGTTAGCGGCTTATATCTTCGATTACTACATATTCAGGGTATTCCAATAAGAGTGTTATGATTTCTTTGAAAAAAAAACACACTTATTCTTAAGGAAATTCAAAAGTTTTTTATTTAATGTTAAGTACAATCGATACAATTAAGTTCTAAATAAAACGTCATTCAAATGGCAGGAACGAATTCGATGAACCCAATTTTCGAGTACTTTTTCCACAAAATCAAGTCGTATGTCATGAATGGCACGTTCAATATTGACTTGTAAAGCTTAAAGAGAGTCTGGTTTATTTCGAAAGACCAATGACTTCAAATAACCCACAAGAAATAGTCTAATGGTGTTAAATCACAACTTCTTGGAGGCCATTCAATATCACAATTTCTTGAAATAATCGAATCTCCAAACTTTTCTCGCAATAATTCAATTGTTTAATTTGCTGTGTGACACGTAGCTACAATTGGTCAATGGCAAAAAGATAGCTCTTAACCAGAGCTAAAATATTGCTCATGGGTGTCAAGGTCGTAGGTCGACTGGAAAGTGTTTGTTTTTTTTTTTTTTTTTGATTAAAAAAATGGACTTGGCATAATTTTCAAATGTGAACGGAAAGTTTATTTTTGCTCTAGCTCCTTAACGGTACGTCGGATCGAGAATTGGTCAATGCCAAAAAGATAGCTCTTAACGAGAGCTAAAATATTGCTCATGGGTGTCAAGGTCGTAGGTCGACTGGAAAGTGTTTTTTTTATTTAAAAATAATGGACTTAGCATAATTTTCAAATGTGAACGGAAAGTTATTTTTGCTCTAGCTCCTTAACGGTACGTCGGATCGGGAATTGATGATAGCTCTTAACGAGAGCTAAAATATTGCTCATGGCTCATTTTTTTTTGCTTATTTAGAAAATTTTGCCAAAAGGTTTACCGATAGCTTTTTTTCAATCTTTTTAAAAACAATATTATATTTAATTAAGATTGTGTTAAGAAACAGAATGATTTTTACTTTTGTTATTTCATTAAGATTATAGTAGATTCGCTTATTTAGAAAATTTTGCCAAAAGGTTTTCTTCGGAATGGTCTCATTTTATTCCCGACTGATCATACTTTACTACAAAATAATAAAACCAGTAAGGAAAGGCAGAAAGTCGGGCGGGCCGACTATATAATACCCTACACCTCACTAACAATGCGATAAGGGTCATTGCCATAATAATTTGGAATTATTGGTAAATGGGTAGAAACATATTATCTAATTCTGAAACGATAATCGCTAAATTAAGCAATATTCGTTCCTAAAGTGAGAAACATCTTTCTGGAAAATTTTGTTTGATACCAAATCAGGAGGAACATATATATAGAGCTTTAATATAAATCTGAACCGATCTTCCCTGAATACTTATTCATGTAAAAAGACCTCCTTCTGTCGAATTTCGTACTGATCGGATATAAAATACAGTCTCTACAGCGCTTACATGTCAAATCGGGGGTAACATATATATGGGAGCTATATCTAAATCTGAACCGATTTTCTCCGAATTTGGCAGTATTCCTTCATGTAATAAGAAACCTCTTTCTGCCGAATTTCATACTGATCGGATATAAAATACAGTTTTTACAGCGCTTACAGGTCAAATCGGGGGTAACATATATATGGGGGCTATATCTAAATCTGAACCGATTTCTTCCAAATTTAATAGTGTTCATCCATATAATAAGAAACCTCTTTCTGCCGAATTTCATACTGATCGGATATAAAATAAAGTTTTTACAGCGCTTACATGTCAAATCGGGGGTAACATATATATGGGGGCTATATCTAAATCTGAACCGATTTCTTCCAAATTTAATAGTATTCATCCATATAATAAGAAACTCCTTTCTGCCAAATTTCATACTGATCGGATATAAAATAAAGTTTTTACAGCGCTTATATGTCAAATCGGGGCTAACATATATATGGGGGCGATATCTAAATCTGAACCGATTTTAACCAAATTCAATAGGGATCGTCCTTGGGCCAAAAAAAAGATATGTGTAAAGTTTCGTCGAGATCGGACCATATTTGCGACCTGTACTTTGATTACAAGAATACATGCACAGACGGACAGACGGACATAGCTAAATCAACTCAGAAAGTGATTCTAAGTCGATCGGTATAATAAACGATGGGTCTATTTCTTCTCCTTTTGGGTGTTACAAACAAATGCACAAAGTTATAATACCCTGTACCACAGTGTGGTGTAGGGTATAAATATAGTAGTTGCGAATTTTCGATGTTTCTAAGAGGTTTTAATAAAAAAAAATTATTAACAAACAAGTCCCATCCCACTACTAGACCCCGATGCTCTTAAAGGAAATGATCTACATAAGCTTTCGTTTAAGCAAAAATAAAAATCAAAAATAATAGCGTAGGTTTTTGACAAAAATTTCCACAAAAAAATTAATTTCGCAAAAAAATCAGAAAAAATTGTTTGCAATTTTTTTATATTTTTTTCTTGAAAATATGGAAGAAAATACTTTGGGCAGAAATTTCTAAATACCATAGCTAATTAGTAATATGGATAGGAAAAAAGGGCCGTTTGACCAAAATTTAAAAATTCAACACCCTCCAACTCGGACAGTCCTTAACCGATCCCATTGAAATTTTGTGTCACAACTACTATCCAATAAGAGTAATCTTGTTGCATGTTTCATCCCGATCGGAAGACATAGTTTTTAAACATTGACTCACTTGACATGAAATCCCTGATATATTTTTAAAATTATAAAAATAAAAATAAAAATAAAGCTGAATCAATTTGAAAAATGTTTGGTTCTTGGACTGTTTCTGGGACTTTCCCACATGTTACTTAACAGTGGGCCCTCGTATGTGTGCTTGTTTCTAGAAATGCTGTTAGTAGTGCAAAGTGTTTGGATACACGGCTGTATGTCCGTCCATTCGTCCAACTGTCCGTATGTATGTTCCTGACTGACTGACTGATCGTATGTGTTAATGTAAATCGGATGTCAAATGTGTGTATTGTCTTTTTTTCTCTCCTCTGTTGCCTCAACTGGCTGCCAACATTGACAGACAGATGGACGGACAATACTAACTAACTAAGCTAAGCTTACTTAGTTGTGGTTGACTGAAGTGGATGTGCATCATCTAGCCACGCACACAAATGCGGCGCGCAGGCGCAGCACAGACTGGGGAGCAATTGCTCGGCACTCGCACACTTGCATCATGTGCGAGTATCTTCTGCTCCTCTCTCTCTCTCACCGTGTGTGTTTCTCTATTGGATGCATGTTACGCATGATGCATATAAATTATTACAAGTTGCTGCAACTAAATATTATTATTTGGTTTCGTTGCTGTTGTTGTTGTTCGGTACTCCGTTTTTTGTTCTTCTATAAACTAAACAAAAAAGGAAGATCGATACTTGTATAACCTGAACGGGGGAAAAAAATTAAACTGAGCCGAGGAGGTACCTGTGCCTATCTATCTCTGTACACACTCTTGGGGTACCCGTGAAGGCGAAAAAAGAACCTGTTAGTTTTTAATGCTGTTGTTGTTGCTGTTGTTATTGTCTTTACACAAAAACGAATATTATTTATTAATTGTTCTTCGGTTAATTTGTTAAAGCCGCATAGAACTAAAAAAAAACCAACAGCTCTGAAAAGAGGAAAAGCTACAGTTACACGTAAAGTTTTGTCGTCCGTCCGTCTGTCTGTCTGTCCCCCATTGTATGACCAAAAACGGAAGGAAATCATAAAAAACGTGTTGCAGTTGCAATCTGAAAAGTTTTGATATGAACAAAAAAAACTTCACTTTACTAATAATAATTATTATTACATTAAACATGAATACTGACAGACAGACGGTCAGTTGGATGAAGAAAAGACGGCGACGACGACAAATCTACCAAATAGGAAATTACACTTACCCAAACGTACGTACGTACGTACTTACTTACATATGTGGGTAACATAGATTTTATTTAAAATCACGAATTGTAAAATAAAATATATATATTATCAGAAATATTAACAGTTATCCGGATTTTATACTAAACCACCGAAGAAGACGCGGTATACCTCAGAACCTGTTGAGAATTATTAAAAGTATTTCATATGGAAGCGGAAGGAGAGTAGACACACCATCAACAACACACCTGTTCTGTGTTGGGTGGTGGCGGTGCAGGGAGTAGGAGGGGGCAATGGGGGATGTGGATGTTGTTGTTGTTTTTGTGGCATACGGCTTAAAGACACGACAGGTGATCAATAAAGTAGGCTGGGAAAGCTATGGATGTTAATATTCATTAAGCAAAGTCACAAAAGGAAATGTCTTTTCAAAGCAGATTTAGGTCGTCATCGTACACAACACAAGTCAACAGCCAACAGGAAAGAAAATAGAGGTTTTAAAGAGAAAAACACAAACTTAAAACTAAGACTATAATTTTAATATTTATTTAAATTAAAATAAAATTTTCGTATGAAAAATGCATAACAAATTTTCTATGGAATGGTCGTGCATAAAGCGACTTATGGTTGTTTTTTGGTAAAATAGTTAAAGAGTCGGATTTTCCAAGGAATAGATTGCTGATCTTAAATTATACGTCCTACACATAGAGAGAAAGATTTGGTTGTGACAACCGAAATTGTGTTGTTGATGGAACCATGACTTTAAGATGTGCCTTTGATGTGATTTTAATTGATCGGTAGAATAGTAAAGTGGCCTTACAAATCATTTCACAATTATACAAATCAATTAATAGTCGCAACAACAAAAAAAATTATAGTGAAAAATGCAAGAATTCAGTTGGCAAATATTTTTTCTGGATGTAGAGCGAAAACGATGATGATCTGAAAATTTTTTCAAAAGAAGGAAATTTCTAAAGCAAAACGAACAAAGTTGATAATCCAAAATATTGAGAATTAGTGGAATAACGTCTTATACAATAATCGCCTAGAGTAAGAAGGACTATAAATCTAAAATATTGAAAAATTCTTGGGATAACATTAAATAGCTACATCTCCTAAACTATACGTCTCTTATGGTTGTTTTTTTTTAGTAAAATAGTTAAAGAGTCGGATTTTCCATGGAATTGATTGCAGAATTTAAATTATACATCCAACAGAGAGATTAAGATTTGGTTGTGACAACCGAAATTCCGTAGTTGATAGAACTATCACTTTAATTGATGTGCCTTTCAATTGTTCGGTAAAATAGTAAAGTGGCCTTCGAATTCATTTCACAATTATACAAATAAATTAATAGTCGCAACAGCAAAAAAATGATAGTGACAACCGCAGGAATTCGGTTGCCAAATATTTTTTCTGGATGTAGAGCGAAAACGATGATGATCTGATTGAAAATTTTTTCAAAAGAATGAAATTTCTAAAGCTAAACAAACATAAGTGGTAACCCAAAATATTGAGAATTAATGGAATAACGTCTTATACACTATTCACCCTGGATAAAGAAGGACTATAAATCTAAAATATTGAAAAATTCTTCGGATAACATTAAATGGTTACATCTCCCAAACTATACGTCTCTTATGGTTGTTTTTTTTTTGGTAAAATAGTTAAAGAGTCGGATTTTCCATGGAATTGATTGCAGATTTTAAATTATACGTCCTACACAGAGAGATTAAGATTTGGTTGTGACAACCGAAATTCCGTAGTTGATAGAACTATCACTTTAATTGATGTACCTTTTAATTGTTCGCTACAATAGTAAAGTGGGTTCCGAATTCATTTCACAATTATACAAATCAATTAATAGTAGCAACTGGAAAAAAATGATAGTGACAACCGCAGGAATTCGGTTGCCAAATATTTTTTGTGGATATAAAGCGAAAACGATGATGATCTGATTGAAATTTTTTTCAAAAGAAGGAAATTTCTAAAGCTAAACGAACATAAGCGATAACCCAAAATATTGAGAATTAGTGGAATAACGTTTCATACACTAATCGCCCTAGAGCAAGAAGGACTATAAATCTAAAATATTGAAAAATTCTTGGGATAACATTATGTAAATGGCTACATCTCCTAAACTATACGTCTCTTATGGTTGTTTTTTAGTAAAATAGTTAAAGAGTCGGATTTTCAATGGAATAGATTGCAAATTTTAAATTATACGTCCTACACAGAGAGATTAAGATTTGGTTGTGACAACCGAAATTACGTTGCTGATAGAACTATGACTTTAATTGATGTGACTTTTAATTGATCGGTAGAATAGTAAAGTGGTCTTCGAAAACATTTCACAATTATACAAATCAATTAATAGTAGCAACTGCAAAAAAATGATAGTGACAACCGCAGGAATTCGGTTGCCAAATATTTTTTCTGGATGTAGAGCGAAAAATCTGATTGAATTTTTTTTCAAAAGAAGGAAATTTCTAAAGCCAAACGAAAATAAGCGATAACCCAAAATATTTAGAATTAATGGAATAACGTCTCATACACTATTCGCCCTGGAGCAAGAAGGACTATAAATCTAAAATATTGAAAATTTTTTTTGGATAACATAAAATGGCTACATCTCCTAAACTATACGTCTCTTATGGTTGTTTTTTTGGTAAATTTTCCATGGAATTGATTGCAGATTTTAAATTATACGTCCTACACAGAGAGAATAAGATTTGGTTGTGACAACCGAAATTCCGTAGTTGGTAGAACTATCACTTTAATTGATGTACCTTTTAATTGTTCGGTAGAATAGTAAAGTGGGTTCCGAATTCATTTCACAATTATACAAATCAATTAATAGTCGCAACAGCAAAAAAAAATATAGTGACAACCGCAGAAATTCGGTTGCCAAATATTTTTTCTGGATGTAGAGCGAAAAATCTGATTGAATTTTTTTTCAAAAGAAGGAAATTCCTAATTCTGAACGAACATACATACACTATTCGTCCTGGAGCAAGAAGGACTATAAATCTAAAATATTGAAAGATTCTTCGGATAACATTATATGCCTACATCTCCTAAACAATACGTCTCAGGACGGTGCTGACATGAGGATGCGCCGACCACTGATGCGCCTTTTAGGTACAAGCCTTAAAATATCGCCAAATTTATATTATGTAGCAAATAATTTCAGTGTATTTGCGAACTTCCGTGTGCGAATGTCAATTATCTGTGGTTTTCTGGAATAAAGTACATCTCAAAAATGTATTCAGGAGAGCCAGAATACTTTTTACAGTACATGCGAAATGTGCATTTGATACTAAATTTACATTTGATACTAAATGTGCATTTGATGTTGGAAAAAGTCACCAAAAATTGGACCATCCTAGGAGTGTCATATAACTATCGATAAATAATGATTAGCTGAATACATTTATACCAAAAACACCAAACCGAAAAATTCTGAGATATACGGTTATTCCAGAAAATCACTGTTATATGAGCTTTGCTTTATATGTATTTCCCAATAATTCTTCAGTTAAATGACTAAAGAATACAATTTCGCACATTATTTAAATTTCGCAGAATATTTAAAATTTTCAGCGTTACACTATTCTACAAAAATTAGTGCAATTTTAATAGTAATAGGAAAAGTTCTAACAACATTATGCAATAACAATTTGCAATAACAATAGCTATTTTCGCTTTGCCAACTGCGACGATTTATCTGTAAACTGATTTTGCTTGATCGGATTTTACATCTCAAAATATATTAGAAATAATGAGAATATATTCTTAAAACTACTGTATTGTAGGATAGTGTAATGTAATATTTGCGCCCAGAGCTAAAACGGTTCAGTAGAAGTCTATATAATTTAAACTATGCGCCTTAGAGAAAACAGGACGATAAGCAAATACTGAAAATTCTTTAAAAGTCAATTTTTCCTAAAAGATTGTCATCCTAAACGATAAATTATGATCATCAAAAATATTGAAAATTCTTCAAAACCCTTCAATGGTCATTTCTCATAAACTAAGTATCCCAGGGCGAAAAGGACGATAACACAGCTCAACAAAAATTTTTTTCTGCGGCACCGGGGTTTCGCTGACAAAAAGGTAGTTTCTTTGAATTAGCTCTAGTTATCGCAATAAATCGCGTTTTGCAAAATTAGAGAGGTTGAGACACACTATAGCATAACTCGAGAACCATTTATCCGAATTAGTGCATGAAATTTTTAAAAAAATCCTATATTAAGTATCCTTCATGTTCGTTCCATACAATTTTTATATCCCTTTCGCGGTTGCAACGGTATCTTACAAGATAGTGCTAAAAATTCTATTTTCGGAGACAATTTTAATAATTTTTAAATAAAATTTTAATATTTTTTTAAAAATAAAACATGCGAAAAATGCTCAATTATTAAATTCTTATTATTTCATTATACTAGTGTACTGGTATGAGAGTTTTAGTATGTCGACTTTGTTCGGTGAAATACGACTTTGGTTAGTAGTTCTTGTTAAATTCAATTTTCTACTTCCATAAGTTTTTCAAGCTGACTTAAGTTAAAGACATACATTATTCGTATTGAATTCTGAAGATGACAGACAGTCTGTCGAAACTGCAGTCAATTCTACCAAGCAATTGAAACTATACCATTTTTGTAATTGTTTCTATTACATTTTTCTTAAACCGAATAAATTCTGACTGAATAAAAATATGAAATATTTAAATGTTGTTATGGAAAATAGATTTTAATAAATTTAATACATTTGAAAAAATGTAAAAAATAAATTTTAAAGAAAAAACTTAAATACCCGCTGCGGGATTTGAACCCAGAAACCCCAATTAATAGTACTGAGATAAAGAAAGCATCCAAAGCAGTGAATTAGATCCAATTTTTCACAGCTTTGCTACAAAGTACTCATACTCTAAAGTGGTCTTATTTCTCAGGACCGTGGTCATTTGAAATCGTCTGTGGTCGTCCGCGCTAAGGTGTGATGTTATGCTGATGCGGCGTTACGAAAGCCAGGAAAAATTCACTTTGAATGTTTTAATAAAAATGATTTAATAAAAATGATTTCTAAATATAAAATTAAAAAAAAGTAATAGGATTTTTTACCTTTTTGGGGAGATATGTTTACATTCTACTAGCATCCAAAAAATAACATTTGCACTGGAGAAAATGCACAGCAAAACCATAGCACTATGGCGCTACAAGCCCTTTTAAATTCATTGGTGATGATCCAACTTTGAACAACTTGCGGATCTTAAGATAAGGATTTTGATCACATCTTTGGTTGCTCTTTTTTGGTGGGAGATGACTAATACATGAGATGTCCCAAATGTTTGCAAATTCTTCAGAAAAAAAACTTAATTGGACACATCTCCTAGAATATGTGTCTTAGAGAAAAAAGGCTATACCAAAAGTTTACTAATTCTTCAGAAAAAAACTTAACTGGACACATCTCCTAGAATATGTATCCTAGAGAAAAGAAGGCTATTCCAAAAGTTTACAAATTCTTCAGATAAAAACTTAATTGGACACATCTCCTAGAATATGTGTCCTAGAGCAAAAAGGCTAACATTGAGAACACAATTTTTAAAAAAAACTTTAATCTCCTAAACTAAGTGAGCGAAAGGACGATAACTTGCAATCACTAAAAATAATACGATTTCATTGAAGTCATATATCTCCCAAAGTATGCGTAATTTCGAAGAAAGGTTGAGAAATTGTTATTGGTTGATACTAAAAACTACGAGTCTATTGACAAAAAAACGACAGTGTGAGATGGCTCAAAATATTGCAAATTCTAGAAAGACTTTGTAACTAGAGCGAAAGACAATACCTTGTTGCAACCTAAAAAAAGATAATTCTTTGAAGTCCACATCTTTTAAGAATCGTATAAAGGGTTTTCCAACAAGAGGTGTTATTTTGGTATTCAAAGAAAATGCCATTTTTTTTAGATAAATGATCGGATGTTTATTTCATAATAAAGAGGAAGGTATGCCGTTAATAATGAAAAACCACATCAGCCAAATGGACACTACGACCACGCTTACAGGACCATATCCTTTTCATGAAATTTTCCATAACTAAATCGCAAAGTGGCTGCCCTATGTCCTCGATAGCCTCACGAGTTCTATCTTTGAGGTCTTGAATCGACGCTGGGCTGTTGGCGTAGACCTTATCTTTCACGTGGCCCCAAAGGAAGGTGTTAAATCACAAGATCTCGGTGGCCAATTGTGATCACCTATTCGAGAGATAACACGGTCCGGAAACTTTTCCCGTAACAGAGCAATGGTTTCGTTGCTTGTGTGGCACGTAGCGCCGTCTTGTTGAGAGTAAACGTTGTCCAGATCAATACCATCTAACTACGACCACAAAAAAAATCATTAATCATCTCTCGTAACTGTTGATCCAACCTCATTTTCGAAAAAGTAAGGTCCAATGACCCCGCCGACACATAAACCGCACCAAACAGTCACACGTTGAGGATGGAGAGGCTTCTCAACAATAGCTCTTGGGTTTTCCGTGCCCCAGACGCGACAATTTTACTTGTTGACATAGCCACCGAGGTGGAATTGGGCCTCATCAGTCAAGATGATTTTCGATTTTTCAAATTTTAATAATTTCCATTTTTAGTAATGGCGTAGTTTCTACTCGTCAAATGTCAAAGAATAAAAGCTCCAAAGGTGACAGCTACCGAAATACCGGGTGATTCAAAATAACACCTCTTGTTGGAAAACCCTGTATGTGAAGTGGATCCTAAGCACATGTATGTATGTTTCAAGCAGAATATGTTTAGCTATTTTTTTCAGATTATTTTAAAGATGAAAATATAAATATCATTTAGTCTCATTTTCTATAAAATGAATAATGTGCTTTATGACACATTTTTTACAGATAAAGAATATTATAGTCACTTCTATTGAGTATATTCTAAAATGATAGATAATCTAACAATAATTTATAGAAAATCACAGCAGATTAATCCTATTAATATTATAAAATCGTTTGCTTAATTTATATAAAGTAGTCTGTATCGAATATCGGATTGATTCACGAGTGTATATTCTAATATGTATTTTCTACTTCTATTTACTCTATTCATTTACTAAAATCCAATAAAGCCATCTTATTACCTCCCACTTGAATGAAATTCTGCTCTAAAGCCATCCATCCACAAAATTTCGCCGATTAATACCATTTCAAATATCCATTCATGTTTATCGATAATAATTCATTCAACTGTCGTTCTCCATTGCTTTAACCATAACAATATTCAAATGTTTTAAATCCAAAAATGCGACAGTTTTGTTTTTTTTTCGTTAAAATAAAAACCAAAAACTTTACCAAATATAAAAACAAACAACAATATTCGTCAGCCAAATAAAGGCAAAAATTTATTTAAATTAAATAATCATTAACGCATAAATTCCTGAAAAAAATAATCAAATTAACAAAACAAAATGGCCAACCTTGCCATAGACATTTAAATTCAATCATAATAAGAAAAATAAAAAATAAAAAAAACAAAAAACTAAACTCCCCCATTCAATATAAGAAAACGTAAAAAAAAACACTTGTACAAATCTCATTCAACACATCTTATATACTCGTATGTAGAAACAAAACGAGAAGCAAAAATAATTCACAAAAGATAAGACATTCAAATAATATCGAAAACATTTTCAACAAATGCTTATAAGATCGAGCAGACGAACGGACGGACTTTTGGACAGACTGTTGTAGTTAATGAATTGAGGAATTGCAAAAACAAAATACCAAAAAAAAATAAAAACGCCGCAATTAAAAACCTCACAAATTATATTCTCAAAGATATGAAAATGCCATACAGCTGCCACAAAAAGCCACGACGACCAACCGACCGACGACCGACTCTATATTTTGTGTGGGATGACCACCATCTTTGACCAACGAACATTGTAAAACCACAAGTCAGATCTTCAACATCAACACCAGCCATAACATCGCCATTGCTACGCAGTATCCACATAATACTCACCAAAAAACACATTAATATCGCCAACAACAACAACGATTGGCCAAAGTATTATTATCTTCACAAAAATTGCGAACCCTACACTCATCTTGTTGCTTTTCAGCAGATTTTGGTCAAGCATTTCAACTTTTATTTTAGTTTGTATTGATGATACTCTGCATTGCTCAGCTACAGTGAAGAAAGTAGAGAATAAATTTAGAGCTGAATTTTTAAATATGAAAAATCTGTAATCAAATAGGCAATTAATTATACCCTCACTTTAGTGTACGGGCCAGAAGTCTAACCATCGAAGCTGTGACCTAGACTCTTAGTATGTTCGGCGGAAATCCTTTTAAGGCCATTAGAAGTCAGTTGAGCAATGTCCGTCCGTCCGTTCTGTCTGCCTGGTGCACACGATAACTCTCGAAAGGAATAACGGATTGCCTTCAAATTTGAAATGGGATAATATTTTTTCTATCTCAGACTAATGGCGAATTCTTTTCTGCAAAAAAGTGCAACATTATTATTGCCCTTTTTCCGAAAACGGCACTTTTGTGACAATTTTTTGAAATTTGGTAATTAAGTTACTCGAACTTAGCACAACTAAAATTTCAAAAATGCGATATTACAGTCCAGTTTTCGGAAAAAGGGCAATGCAAGTGTTGCACTTTTTTACAGAAAAGAATTCGCCATAAGTTCGAAGATGGGCCAAATTGGTCCACCCGTTCTAGTACCTACATCACAAAGGGTTAAAATTTAGTGAAATAATGGTTATCGAATAACTTCTATACTACTCATCCGAATCCTTTGTAATTCCACTTATAGTAATAGTTCATCTGTTGCTATCACCTTGAAATAGGCAAAGTTGCTTAAAAGAGGAGGCTCTTTCTGGGTGACCACACAATGGGACCATTTTGTACAAAAGCCAACAGTTTATAACTTTAATAACAGTGTATCCAGAGGGGAAAATCCTCTTTTTTGATATGTCTGAATCGAAAGAAAATAAAAATTTTAAATATTATATATTTCTGATCAAATAAATTTTATTTGAAAATCAATAAAATTTATTTGGACCTCAAATGTTAATATATTACAACAAAATATATTTGCAAACTAATTTTCTCAAATTAAATATATGTTTATATACAAATAAAATTATTGTTTAGGAATTTCTCCTCCAATATATTTTGTTTAAAAAATATTTTCAAAACATTTCAGATTTTTTCGAAGTCGAAATTCGAATTCGAATTTCGAAAAATCTGCAACGTTTTGGAAAGCTTTTTTTAAACAAAATATATTTAGAGAAATTCCTAAACAATCATTTTATTTGTGTGGAAACACATATCTTATTTGAGGAAATTAGTTTGCAAATATATTTTGTTGTAATATATTCTTGCGTTCCAAATAAATTATATTGATTTTCAAATAAAATTTATTTGCTCATAAATATATAATATTTAAAAATGTGTGTTCCATATATATTTTCTTTCAATTCAAACATATCAAAAAAAAGGTGGTATTGCTCTATTATGGAAATCTTCATAGAAGTGTACAAAAGTGAACAATACTACAAAAATAATTTGAGAAAGGACACCAAACGAAGAAGGACAAACAAAAACATGACTCAGTTCCTCACCTAAAAGCTCTCCAACTAGTGAAAGCATTCTTGTAAAAGTAGTACGAATAGATAATAATGAGCCATTGAGTCCAAGAATCATTAAAATTTTTTAATACTGTAACTCGAGATGTTTCAAAAATTTGGAAATGGTGGCAGAAAAGTACTTGTACCCAAGTATGCTAGAGAGCAGTTGTTTATGCTGCTGGGCAAATTAAGGAAATTGTATACAAGTTCTTAATGCAGAAAAATACTTTCTTTGTCATTATAACATTAAGGTTTTAAATTTTATGTGCTAAGTAAATAAATACGTAAGCAGTAGACATAAACTGATTAAAAACACAATTTTTTGGTGCAAAGTAAACAATTCTTTCACAAATATAAAACATTCGGCTTCGGCCGAAGGTTGTAAATTTAGCCGAAGTTTGTTTACGGCTTCGGCCTTAAAATCCGACTTCGGTCGGGCTCTACTTCTTAAACAATAACTTATTTTGTGTAAACACATATTTTATTTGCGAAAGTCAGTTCGCAAATATATTTTGCTCTAATATATATTTATTTATTTATATGAATTACAATATAAAGCAAATTTATATTCTAAGTTTACGGGCCGTAGACCATGTTGCTTGTTAATTTTTTTGCGACAGACCAGAGCCTCTGGTGGGAATCGAACCCACGACTTCCAAATTCATAGGCGAGCTCGCTACCTACGCAGTAGAATAGTGTAAAACGACACTGTGTAAAATTTGTTTAAACGTTAATCGATATCAATAATAATAAGTATAAATACACGCAGAAAAAGATCGCTTCTGTAGTCTAATGTCCCAAACATATTCTGCTTAACCCTCTAACAGCCAAATCGTAAAAATGATCGTGTGAAGCCTATATATTTTTTTTCACTTCTAGGCAAAAAAGCCTGCGAAACGAACGACAGGTGAAAAATAGTGAAAAAATATTTTTCACTACTTCGATTAGAAATCACAATTATATTTTTGTTAAATCCAAATACATTATAAAATTAAAATATAATATGTTAACTATTATTGGTAATAATTTGAATTCAATCGCTTCATTATAAATTTCGTTTTTTTTTTTTTTTAATAAAAAAACAGTGAAATTGGGAAACAATTTTCGGAGCTAATTTGTTGATTTCTCAAATTTATTTGACCATATCTCACGATGCACATGTCACAATGTTTTGGGGAGCATATCAAATTGTCAAGTAGGACCTTCTAAAGAGAGTTGTCACAATTTTGAGGGGAACATATTTTTTAATTCAGTACTGGAGCCCAAAAGGTGAACACCGTCTGTAGACGGTCTTGCCTGTTAGAGGGTTAAACCACATCGATACGTCAGTTCTAAACAATGCTAAGTGCAAAAAGGCAGTTTTTCAGGAGAGGCGATCAAAGTTTGATGATTTGTTTTTAATTTATCTGGAATTCCTTTAGAATGCAAATCGATTGACATGTAATGTTTTGTGAATAACTTTTGATTGGGTTGACGGATAAACACCAAATTTTTACTGAATATAATTTGGAATGTCGGCCGGAAGTTGGACCCCAAGAAAATGCACTCCAAATTGAAAATGAAACTGCGTCCCAAATTTTTCGTTACAAAAACTAATTTAGGAAACTACACCCCAATCAAGAAAAGAGCATGAATAAAAACCAGTCAGGAAAGGCTAAAGTCGGGCGGGGCCGACTATATAATACCCTACACCACTCTCGTAATATTGAATAACTCTGAAATATAAATTTTGTAGTTCATGTTTAAATTGTTTATTCTAAATTTCAAAACGATTGGATGTAAAATACAGCTTCTATAGGACTAAAGGGCGGCCAAATCGGACGAAACATATATATGGGAGCTATAGCTAAATCTTAACCGATTTTCTTCAAATTCGGCAATGTTGGTTCATGGATCAATAAACTCTACCATTCTAAATTTCAAAACGATTGGATGTAAAATACAGCTTCTATAGGACTAAAGGGCCAAATCGGACGAAAGATGTATATGGGAGCTATATCTAAATCTGAACCGATTTCAACCAAATTCAATAGCGATCTTAACAGCAGAAGATCGGAGAACGATCGGAGTGAAATTGCGACCTGTAGTCGACGAACAACTTTACATGGACAGACGGACGGACGGACGGACATCGTTAAATCGACTCAGCTAGTGATTCTGAGTCGATCGGTATACTTTAAGGTGGGTCTAGCTGTGTTATTTTCAGGTGTTACAAACATCTGCCGTGAAACAAACTTATAATGCCACAGTGTGGTGTAGGGTATAATAAATACCCCAAAGAAACTAAGACATTTTCTCTTCCTAAATTTGGGGTGTACGTAATAATACACGTATACACGCTGAAAAAAAATCGCTTCTGTAGTATATTGTCCCAAACATATTCGGCTTGAAATAAACATATGTTTAGGATACACTCCAAATATATAATATTTTACACACACAAATATTATATGTTTGTGAGGATATTGTTCTAAACAAAAATATGCTCCCATTCAAATATTTTTTATTTGGAACTAGTATTTCCGAAACAAGGATTCATTTGTAATTATTTATTTTGGCAATGTATTAAATGCCTTAACTTAAAGACAAGTTTTCTGTTTTTCAGATTTTCAAACAGCAATTTTTTATAAATTTTATATGTTTGTAAAATTTAATCAAAACTTAAATCGAACAATCTTTCGTAAATATAAACGACATTGATGGATTGACAAAAAGTGATGAATAGGAATATTTATAAATAAGGACATTTTTAGCTATAAAGTTTAAAACGAAAACTTAGAAAAGCTAACTAAAATTCGAATATGTCAGTAATGTTTTAAAAATCTTTTTAAATAAAACATATTTGGAAATCTTCTTAAACAATAACTTTGTTTGTGTGTAAACACATATTTTATTTGCGAAATTCAGTTTGCAAATAAATTATGTTCTAATATATTAATATATGCGTTCCAAACAAAATTTCTTGATTTTCAAATAAAATTTATTTGTTAACAAATATATAATATTTAAAAAATTAAAATTAAATTAAGTATATTTTCTTTCGTTTCAAACATATCAAAAATGATGATTTTCCTCCGTGTATGAACCTATTTTCTAATTATAAATCTTTTCCTTCGCAGTCGGCCTGCGGCCTCTCTTTAAGACTTTCTCCTATGGGCAGGATCAAAAGTTGGCAACGTGGAACAAATCTTTTATGCATAGCCTCTCCTGTTTCTAAATTTAGAGTTGAAAATAAGCCCCAAAAAGCAGACATGAAATGGAATCAAACCTCAAAAAGCAGACAAAAAATTGAAATAATCTCAAAAAAATTGCTGTTGTTTGACATGTTATATTTTAGGGTCCATATTCATAAAAATATTGGGATGTATTTTCCTGGGGCCCAATTTCATTCCACCATTTGGATTATTTGGAAACTAAAAATGCAATCTCCCTAATGGAGATGTCGATATGTTTATGTTACACTCCAAATAGACAATATTTGACACACACGAATATTATATACTTATATTTGTGAGGATGTTGTTCTAAACAGGACTATTTTTTCATTCAACTGTTTTTTATTTGGAACTTATATTTCCGAAAAAAGATTCATTTGTATTTAAGTAGTTTGGCGCAATGTATCAATGCCTTAATTTAAAGGCAAGTTTTATGTTTTACAGAAGTTTAATTTGTAATTTTGTAGAATTTTTAAATGTTTGTAAAATTCGATTATAATTTAATATTTCGAAATAAATTCGCATCGATTGGTTCTTGTCTTAGCTTGGAGCATAGGGTATACCCATGGTCCATTATTGCCGATACACAATATTTTTGTTGTAGTTTTCAAACTCTTCTTTTTGTGGTTTTGTGCTGCTGTTGTTCGATTCGATCTGATCGTTGGTGGACCCGTTGTCGTATTTAGAGAGGAGTGTGTATCTCATATAAATATGTTTGTATACTTACTCGTTCGTTCGTATATGGGTATGGATAATGATTTCTGTGTTCAAATATATAAACACGAATATTTACCATATATGTATGATTGTACGAACATATGAACATACAACATATGTCCATACATACATATATGGTGAATTCATATGTGGTTCCTAATGCCATTGTTGTTGTTGCTGTTCTTCATTATAGCCGCTTGGGATTGGTTAATGGCATTTGAAAGAAGAAAAAAGCAGCAACAATAAAAGCCACACAATCTCTTAAAAGCTTTTCGTGTCTTTTGCTGCTTTTTCTAAAGAAACCACACTCACACACTCGTACACACATATAAATGTACTCTCCCAAAAAATGACCAGAGTTGACGGCCAGCCAACCATTCGGACCATCTGAGAGGTCGTACACTTCTTGAGCATATGGCCGCTCGTACTTGTCGTTGATATTGTCGTTCGTTCATACACAACCACAGCCAACCATTCATCTATCCATTCAAACGATCGGTCGGTCTGTCGATCGATCGATTGTACAGAGAAACTCGTCGTCATATCTTACGTCCAATGTAGTACAAATATGGGTTGGCCGTTGTTTTTTTTTTATTGTTTTTGTTGTGAATATTAAAAGATTTGTTAATGATTTTTTCATTATATTTATTTATTTTTTTGAAAATTTATAATTTGTATGAGTGTGTGTGTGTGTGTCTGTGTGGGGGGTTTGTTTTTCAACGTTGGCGTTTTCGAAAATGGCGTTTGTCGAAAGATATTAACAAAATTTTATACGAGATTATTAACATCAATTTATTAATTTTGTTTTTGTTTTGTTTTTCCATTTTGCATAATTATGATGACAGCAGCAGCGCAGAGTATTGAGTTTGAAATGTTAATGTGAATATTGTGAAGAAATTATTGCAAATGAAATGAAATATTTGGCAGTATTCAATTAAATTAAATTATTTAATGTCTTGGAAGATGGTGCTATACATATGTATAGGTACACAGAAAAAAATTGTCTTCAAATTAAAGACTGGCGCCAAAGACGTTCTTAGTCTTTGAACTAAATACGTTTTGTATTTAAAATTCAGAAAATTTTCTTAATAGTAATGAAATTATCTATATTTTAAATACTAAATGTACTTGTTTTAAACACTAAGGACGTCTTTGGCGCCACGCTTTTTCAGTGTTGATATGAGTTTAAGAGAAAACATTAAATACAAAATGTTAATTAAGTTTGATGTTTGTGCAAATATATAATATTTACGTATATATCTCCTTTTAACAATACATTTTTTTCGGGTATCGATTGTTTATTTGGTTTATTTTTAACATAGCCACAAATATTGTGTTTTGATTGAATTCCAAAATTTATAAACGATGAATAAAAAAAATTATTACACTGTGCAACTCTTTTGGGGGGAGGATATTTCCTATACCAAATGATGGTCTCCAAAGAGTACAATAAATCCTCCGCATGGAAAGTTCATCGTAGGTCAAGTATGACCGCAAGCGAAGGGGTTGTAGAAAATGTCAAATAACAACTTCTGCAAGGAATTAACTTAAAAATTCCAACATGTCAACTATTGATGTGATTAAGTTCAACCTTGGACGAGTGAGTGTTTAAAGGATTTGTTCTACTTATACTCATTAGAGTGGCTTCATTTGTGAGGACAAAAAAAAGTATACGTTGTTCAAAGCTTATATGAACATTTGGTTTGTTTTAAGTATATTCGCAAAATATTTCGATTCTGCGATCGCGAAATTAGAGGCTATTTGCGGTTTAAATAACATCTTAAAATCAATGTTTCCATTAATAAAACTAAATTTTTATTACTTTTAGGAATTGACCAATGGACATTAAATTTACAGGGCGACCATTATTTACAGAGCGACCTAACTTCCTTTAAAAAAGTTGCAATATATAGTCACTTTTTTCTCAATTTTAGTGCAACTTCTTAAAAATTTCAGCTTTAGATGTTAAAATAATGAGTGTAGGATCATTTTTATAGCAATTAATTTGCTTTAACCCATTAGGGACCAACAATCAAATAAAAAGTTTACGGCCTTGAAAGGGTTCATTTTTTATAAAAATTAATTCTAGAGATCAGCAGTTCTCCAAAAAGCCATGAAAAAGGAATATCGGACCAAACTTGTACAAGTTATTTCCGAGTTTTTAAAAAAATCATTAAAAATTGCACAAATATTGAGAAAAAAGCGACTATATATTGCATTTATTTAAAGGAAGTCACGTCGCCCTATAAATAATGGTCCAGATTTTAATGACCATTGGTCAACTCCTAAAGGTAATAAACATTTACAATATTATTAACGGAAAATCTATTTTTTAGAGGTTATTTAAATCGAAAAATTTTGCGAATATACTTAAAACAAATCAAATTTTCATATAAGCTTTGAAAAGCGCGAACTTTTTTTTGACGCCACTCTAATACTCATTTGGTTTATACGTATTTTGTTTTTCCTAAATGGTCTCTAAAAAATGCAGATACTTAATAGGAATGTTCCACAAAAATATTCTTCATATGTCTTTTGCAATGACATCTGGGACCAGATATTACCTTCTGATGATATTATTTTGGCATTATCTATAAACATGGGAATATTTATAGAATGGCACATAGTTCTACTTAACGAATATTAAATTAAGTCTGCTTGGGAATCTTAGTGATATTTATCGAGAGCCGTTTATAAAACTTCGAAATATTGATCAGAGACCCCATAAAGTATATATACGAGTATTATTAATTGTTGTAAAATTCTAAGACGATTTAGCCATTTCCGTCTGTCCAACCGTCTGATGTAATCACGCTGCAATGTAGTTATAATACTTGTGGAAAATGGCCGAAATTTGGTGCATATACTTCTGCAGGTATGTTGAGATTGTAAATGGGCAATATCGGTCCATTTTTTGATATAGCCCCCATATATAGCAACACTCCGATTGGACTTCTTAATGCTATCGAGATCACAAATTTCAACCGATCGGGATTAAAATTGATAACACAAGTAAAATTATACCCAGAAACCTTCACACGAACATCGGTCGTAATAGGTCCTTGTTTTTATATGGGTCCCATACAAAGGTCCCTCTAGATTTGAATTTTTAATGCAACAAAAATCGAACTTTTCAAGGAATCGGGCTGATCATTAGTAATATTAGTTTTTTTGAACCGATTCACATGCGATACATTTTGGAGGGTATATAAGATTCAGCGGGGCCTTAAGTGCGCCGCTTTGACTTGTATAATAGCATATATTTGGGTTCTTTGCATTTTTTAAAAATGGACCTAATTGACTGGCCACTAAAAATTTAGTTTTCTATGTTACCAAGTGAAAATTGGGACCCCTAGTGAAATTAACGGAAACAGTTTTGTAGAATACTTTGATCTCACGTTTTCTAGCGCATTTTAAGTTAGTCCTGAAAAAATGACGTAAAAGATGTCTAAGCTTTAGAGCTACAGGATCTAAATGTTCTACAAAAATATTCCCCACATGATTTTATTGAAGATGTCTCAGCACATATTTTTTCTATATTGAACACATTTAAAATTATTGTATTTTTATTAAACCACACTTTGTAGAAAAATCACTAATTGATGTTATTGTTGTGGTCGGCAACCTAAGACGAATCTGTCATTTAGAGGTTTTATTATATTCAACTATGACTACCACTACCACATGGAAACGGAACCCTTTCCCCAGACATTTTACATGATTTTGTTGCGGTGTGTTATTAATAACAGATTTTCTTTTAAAGTAAAATGTTAGTTTTTAATTTCTTAATTTTTTCAATACTCCAGATACTGAATGTGAAATACAGTCGGGTATGTTTATAACGACACCGGTTATAGTTAACCTTCATTTGTAACGAAATATATTTCTGGTCCCAACGATTTTTTCTTTTTATATCAATTTTCCATATACATATATCTTTACTATTATAGTGAATATCCGTTATAACGAACTTTTCTTATGGGTTATAACAAACTTTTCTTAGGGTTATAAATAAATCACACAAACATTTCAATAGTAGTATATGATCACTTTCTAAAATAAGAAATATCTCCCCATAGTTGCCTCAGTAGGTAGCGTGCTCGTGCTAAATAAACATTTCTATTTGTAAAATTCGGATGTCATAGTTTATATTTCAATGTTAAAATGCCTAAAATCTACCTTTTATTTTGACAGTTTTTAGTATGTCGCGGATATAACAAACTTTGATGCTTAGTTGAACTAAATATAATATTTAGTCCCTGTGAGTTCGTTACAACCGTACTCGAATGACAAAAAAAATTAAAATCCAAAATAAAACTCCATATCGATTGCTTATATCCAAAAGCTGCTGTATTAAAAAATGAAATTTTTTAGTAGAGCAAAAAAAACGGTTTAATTTTATTATTTCATCATAATTTTTATATGATATGAATTATGTATACGAAAGTATGTATATAACATACGAGTATACCTTCGAATTTATAATTCAAATCGTATTAAAATTATAGCGAAATAATAAAATTAAACAGGTTGTTTGTTCTCCTGAAAAAGTTTGTTTTTTAATAAAGCAGCTTTTGGATATAAGCCATCGATAAAAATTAACCTTTATAAATAATTAATTTAAGTAAATTTGTTAAACTTTTCTAAAAGTTGAGAATATATGGATAACTTAGAATATTTTAGTTAATTTAAAATATGGAAATATTTTTGAAGCCATAAATTGATTTATTGGATAATATGCGAATTTCTTTTAAAAAGTTTAATTATTTTAAATGACAAAACTAATAAGAATTTCTAGCTTATGACAAATCTGCTAATATGAATAGATGCTTTGGAATATTTTAATTAATTATTTAAAAAATACTGCTGCTGCCTTTTTGTTTGTCAAATTCATGGTTGTTTGCATAAATTTCTAATTGCACAAAATGATTTATTTATATTTTTAATATTCGAAAGAAACAAATTAACATTAATAAAGTGTTCATTTTAATAAATAAAATGCAAAATAAAACCAAGCTTACTATATTAAATTATTAAAAATTTCGTTTTAATAATTTGAATATGAAAAAAAAAACAAAGTCCTAAAATTTGCATATTTTGTTGTGATAAATAATGGTGGGGAAAACAATAGCAGCCGCCCGCCAACCGTACCAACAGCAACACCAACAGAAAACCCCTGACGACGTCAGATTTCAAACCCAACCATGTCATTGTCTATCAATGAGAGAGCGGCTAAAGTATATATTCTAGTCTCCAACATTGTCCGTCTGTCCTAGGGAAAATGAATATGCATTTTCACAGAGCTAATACAAGAAGTATAAGGAGAGTTCTACTCTCATCGTTGGGATATGGGGGATATTCTGATGATGACGATGATGATGACGATGACGACGACTATGGACAATTTTCTCAACCAGATGCGCGGATGGAGCGTATATACGTACCAGCCAAACACAAATCAAATGAAGTGAAATAACGATACACTACTCACACCCATACTCTGGGTTCACAAGACTACACACTATACACAGACTATGGATATGTGGCTCAGTCTCAGATGGGGAGACAAATATGCAGCAACAAAACATGCCTACACACACAAACACTCTGACACAGCCATGCTACCTACTCATTCCTCTACGCCACCAACTATACGTACTCGCATCGCCACGGAATTATCTAAACTCTGAGGCCGTGGTGTTGATATAGCAACAACACGCTCTGCTCTCTCTCACAGATACTTTAGCTAAACACCACCGCGCACAAATACTACTTAGTTAGAGCGGCCTCTGATGTATGAATGAATCCCGGGGACTTGGTGTACGGATGGACGGACAGACAACGATCGTGTGTACGTTCGTTCGTTCGTATGAGTGAGTGGCAAAAAATAAAACAACGGCAGTGTCGATGGCAGCAGCGGCAGCATACAAGAAAGACATACGGAGAAAAAAAAAGAAAAACAACTTCAAACATTGGTTAGTTGTGAGTTCAGTTCATAAACGAATGTCAAAGGTGCAAGAGGTACGGACGGATATACGCGCAACTCTCGCATTACTCGCATACAAAACACAGTTACTTACTCTATCTAAACGACGTACAAAATTCATTTAACTATATACAACCCAACAAACATTTTCATCATCATCATAACCCTCTACGAAAGGTCTAATGGATGTTTAATGAGATTTTAACTAGAGAAAACAATGAAAAAATAATTATTACATATTGTAAAGCAAAGAAACAAGTGAAATTGTTTTAAGAAAACAAACAAAAAAAAGAGATTTTTCAAAAAAAAAAAACAAAGAAAATTAAAGTGATTTTTATAAAATATAATGCAGATATATAAAGTGCTAAAATTGTACTTAAGCAATTATTAAGCTGAATTGTTATTGAAACACCCAAAAAACAGCCCTCATTTTTTACAAAAAAATAAATCAACAGCAAAATTAATTGAAAAAGTGTTTGTGTCTGTGCAAAATCGTCTTTAACAAAACTCAATATGATGACAATTAAATAGAAAAAAAAAAACAATCTCGAAGCAAACCCTCCAAATTATTGGTAAAGCAATTTTAAATAAAAATTATTGCAAGTAGTACCAGCATATTTTGTGGAACAAAGAGAACAAAAACTTGTGAGTTCGGAAATGATTTCAATTCACTTAACATACGTAACGTATAAACCACCAACATAAATGTCAAGTGACCCCAGTCCATTACCCTGACATTTAATTAACAACACATACCCGTGGATCTGTAAATCTCTGTGCACTTAAGTAGACTAGCGATTTTATGCACAACAACAACAGCAACGTTTCACGCCCCCATAATTTGTGCGTGTGTCTTTGCCTAAATCAAAGAAAACACAATTGAGTGCTTAAAACCAAAGACGAATTTATGAAAAGTTCCAAATGAAATTCTAATTTTTCCTCCATTTGCTTCACTTGTGATAAAGTAAATGACGTTTATTCCCGAAGCCCTGGCCTCCAGCAACAGTGAATATAGTTTTCTTTTGGAATTTGTAAAACGTTATCCTGTCTTCGCAGTAAACCCGGAGCAATGCCGCCCTCTGCGTTTTTAGTTGGTTCTACCATTATTACAACACCCACCACACCAGCAGTCGCCCTATCAGCATTGTCGAACGACTTGTCGTTATCGCCCAGCAAAAACGCACGTCTAAGTCCCCCACAAATCAAAACGGAATACACTATCAATAACAATTGTCAAACTCTGCAGAACTTCAATTATTTAGCCAGTGATCATCAGATAAGTGAGAAGATCGCAGCGGCGAATATGGTCCTGCAATCCTATAATAGCTATGAGCAATATCATTTGCCGCAGCAGCATCATGCTCAGACAGCGGCGGTGGCCATAGCGCAGCAACAACAACATTCGCCGCAATATACCGCAACCACAACGGTGGTTTCAGCGGCAGCGGCGGCGGCAACGCAACAGCAGCAATTGCATCATCATCAGCAGCAGCAGCAACAACAAAGTTCAAATTTATCCCCCTATCATCATAACCTGTACAATAGCCCGCCTTCCACGCAACATCATCAGCAGCAGCAGCCCCAACAGCAACAACAACACCCGCAGCAACATCAAAATCATCAACAACAACACCCCCACCATCAACATAACCACCACAACCATCATCATCAGCAGCAACAGCAGGCGCAACAGCAACAGCATCACCCTCATCATCATCATCACCAGCAGCAGCAGCAACAGCATCATTTAAACACGCATCAGCCGACGCCAACACATGCTCCCCATCCACCACCACATCATCGTTTATCCGGCGGCAGTACCGGTAGTGCAACCTCCTCATTATCCTCACAAAACTCCACGATCAATGCATCGTCGTCCATAGCTCACTCTCCCATATCCTCCACAACAAGCGCCAATAATTCCTGCACCACAAATTCAAACGCTGCCATTGCCGCCACCTGCTCCTCCGCCTCGTCCACAACATCGTCAACTACCTCCTCCTCCGCCGCCTCTGCCTCGTCCTCATCAACAACGGCTGGTCCGTTTTTAACCGGGATTGGTAGTGCGGCCACAGCCGCCTCTCTGGGCATTAATTATTTCAATGACTCCATACCCTATGTGGGTGATTATAGTGCGTCAACGGGACATCTGTACACCGACATTGATGCGAATTTTTTCAGTCAAGGTAAATTACAAAAAATAATTTTCTTCACCAAAAAAAAATCCAACAAAAAAACAGGTCCTTATGTTCGAGGGATAGTTAAAACGTAACGTAAACGTTTATATGTTTTTTCTTTGTGTAATTTCCTAAATAGTTTTCTGACTTCACTTGTCGCCATGAAATGACACCATATGTCTGATTGATGTCAGTAAGATGCACAAGGGTGCGTTGAAACATCACTCGGGCATACACAGAGATAATATTACAGAACATTTGTTTACATAACTGCTGAAAACCCAAAGCATTTTTGTTTAGTTTTTTTTTGACAAGGGTTTAAAAAATTTAGGTTTTTCTCTTTCTTTACAAAAAAAAAGAAGCAACATGTTGCCAATTGGAAAAAGAAGCCATTCCTGAGAAAGAGTTCCAGAGTTTCAAAACACATATAAAAATAGTTTTTGTTTATTTAAAAAAAATAAAAAAATTGGAAATTTTGAAAAATTCAGCTGAAAAAAGAACTGGAATTTTCTTATTTAAAAATAATAGTTTTGTTGCTAACTTCACTTCACTAACCCGAAAAGTACCCATTGCAGAACTTTTTAAACCAGAACTTTTACAGAGAAATTGGAAATTTTTAACAAAGGAAAAAAACTGGAGTTTTCTTATTAAAAATTATAGTTTTGTTTCTTACTTCACTTTCACAGAACTATTACAGAGCTGATGATGATTTGCCATAAACCCCGAAAAATTATTTTCTCAAATAGATTTATTATTTTCTTAATGCGGATTTCTTAGGAACGCAGAAACATTAAAGTCTATACATTTTTTGATTCTTCGATATCTGATCATTCGAATTATTATTTTTTTAAATGGATTTATTATTTATTTTATTCAGTTTTCTTACCCTACCCTGCGGCAAATATGGGTCAATTTACCCTAAAAGTACCGATCGCAGAACTTTTTAATATATTCTTCTATATTTTGATTCTCCGAGAGTTGATGATTTGCCATAAACCACGAAAAATTATTTTTTTAAATGAATTTATTATTTTTTTATTGCGGATTTCTTAAGAACGCAGAACCATTACGTCTATATTCTGATTCTCCGAGATCTGATAATTTGAACAATTATTTTCTTAAATGGATTTATTATTTTCTTTATGCGGATTTCTTACACTACATTACGGAAATATGCGTCCACTTGCCCTAAAAGTACCGATCGCAGAACATTTGGATATAATCTTCTATATTTTGACTCTCCAAGAGCTGATGATTTGCCATAAAGCACGAACAATTATTTTCTTAAATGGTTTTATAATTTTCCTTATGCGGATTTCTTAGGAACGCAGAAAAATTAAGTGTATGGACTGATTCTCCGAGATCTGATAATATGAAAAATTATTATATTTACCCTACGGTAAATATGGGTCCATTTACCCTAAAAGTACCGATCGCAGAACTTTTGAAACCAGAACCCATAACAGAGCTGATGCTTTGCCATAAACCACGAATAAATATTTTCTTATGAACCCAGAAACATTAGATCTATATTCTGATTTTTCCTGATTCTCGACTTTAGTAATTCGAATTCTTGAGAATTACTTATAAATTTCTATAAATATTTTCTAAAATGGATTTAGTATTTTATTATGCGGATTTCTTAGGAGCTCAGAAATATTTTAAGTCTATATTTTGATTCTCCGAGAGTTGATGATCTGCCATAAACCACAAAAAATGATTTTCTTAAATGCATTTATTATTTCTTAATGCGGATTTCTTAGGAACGCAGAAACATTAAAGTCTATTTTCTGATTCTCCGGGATCTGATAATTTGAAAAATTATGTTCTTAAATGAATTTAATATTTTTTATTATGCGGATTTCTTCCCTACCCTACGGTAAATAAGCGTCCACTTGCTCTAAAAGTACCGATCTCAGAACATTTGAATATATTCTTCTATATTTTGATTCTCCAAAAGCTGATGCTTTGCCATAAACCACGAAAAATTATTTTCTTAAATGGATTTATTATTTTCTTTATGCATATTTCCTAGGAATGCAGAAACATTAGGCTTATTCTGACTCTCCGAGATCTGAACATTTGAAAAATTATTTTCCTAAATGGATTTATTATTTTTTTTATGCGGTTTTCTTACCCAACCCTACGGTAAATATGGGTCGATTTACCCTAAAAGTACCGATCGCAGAACTTTTGAAATCAGAACCTATTACAGAGCTGTGGCTTTGTTTCTTAAATAGGTTTATTCTTTTCTTTATGCGTATTTCTTATCTATCCTACGGTAAAATACAGATCGCAGAACTTTTGAAACCACGAAAAATTAATTTCTAAAATGGATTTATTATTTTCTTTATGCAGATTTCTTAGGAACGCAGAAAAATATTTTCTATATCTGTTTTTGAATTGACGTTTAAAAATCATAAAAGAGCTACATCAGCGCATATCTTTGGTAAAATTGAGTGAAAAATGTGAAGTAATGAAGATCCTGAACGTTTTTTAACGAACAATCACTTCTAAGGGTCAAGTTTGGATATCCTTGATAATTGAGCTGTACCGTTACATTTTCGGTATCTGTATTATACCTTTAATTATTTTTTTATAAATTTGTCTTCATTGTATTTGTCATTTAATAAAAAGTTTATTCTGCCACAAGTTCCGTTGGGATTCCCTGACGGCATATGGGACTTGTCCTGCAAATTATAACATAGTTGCAGGTACTAGTTCTGTTGGATCAGTATCGTGGCAGGTCACAATTGATCACCATCAATGAAAAAACAAGTTACAGGTGCGTTCCATAAAAAAGAGCCAATATGGGGAACGGCAAATTTCCTTAATGGACCTATCAGGTGGCTGGTTCTATACCGGTCCAATTTTCCGTGGGGTATCTACAACTTAAGAAATTATTGCGTAAAATGTGTTAGGTTTTTTTCATTTTAAAATAATATATCCTGCATTCAAAATAAGTAAATTCCATTCGCTTTCAAAGCATCAATACCTGTCTAGGAATAGAAGTAAGTTTCATTCAATCCCATTTGTCCATATATAGTTTTAAGAATATACTGCAAAGACTCTGCAAAGGGTGCAACTGCAATTGTAAAGTTCTGCAATAAGTAGTACCTGCAAACATATAAATATCGCTCGATAATTATTTTATGTAGACCCAGCAAAAATCTCTGCACTCTTTTCAGCAGGTTAGCTAGGGAGAGGGGCATTATAATTTACTAACCAATCTGCTGAATAGTTGATGATTTTTAAGGAGGGAGGATATCCCGATTTAGTGAATAACTTTAACATCTATGATTTTTTTATCTTCACTGAGGCTCGAAATGTGATTCTGCTTTGACATTCTCACAATTCACACCTACGTTTTTAAAGTAAGAGAGTGGGGATTATAAGTTTTGTCCATGCTGTTTTAACTGCCACCGTTTTATGCTGAACCTCAGCTCTAAATTCATTGTTTGTCTCTGGCTTCCTCTACTGCATCTAATTCATGCAATCAGCAATGTTTACTTTATTGTATATAAAGGAAAGCTAACAATGGTTATGGAGCTTCGAAGCAAAATATTTTTCTTGCAGTATCTGGGATATTCACTCACATTTTTAATAAAACTTTCATTCTCTTTCTTTCCAAACATCTCATGCAGAGCCTCAGCACTAAATGAAATTTTTGTCTGTGGCTTACTCTACTGCATCTAAGTAATTCCTGCAGAGTTTCAGCAATTCTTACTTTATTGCATATAAAAGAATAATCTAATAAGTGATTCTAAAAGTATATTATTTTATAGCATTATTTTACCTGAGGTATAAAATATTCACTCAAATTATTAGGGCAATATTATTTATTTTTAATCATCCTCTTTCCAAAATTTCTCGTAGGCTGCTTTTCAATAAATTCCCCAATATATTTAAAAAAATCAAATACTTCCCCTTTCTTAAAAAACTCTTCCAAAAATTCCATTTTATTGCTTTCTTCTTATAACAAAGTAATTTTTAATTATATCTTATGTGAACTTTTATTCAAATTTCGGAATATTTACATGGCAAATTCTCACAGATTATATATTTAATATGTACCTCCACCACCACCTTCAACAACAACAAAACCACCCACCCAAGAAAAGACAGGCGGACAGGCAGGCGTTCATAATTACCCATGTACACAAGTCATTTCAAATGAAATATATTGTATTCTTTTGATTTTTCTTTTTGCTGAAAAGAACAAACGAAATTTTTTTGTACAAAGGGGTCGAAACTCATTTCTCACCGCTACAGTCAAACAGAACTTGTTTTAATTACATTTCACACGATATAAATTAAAACAGATTTTAAATCTTATATTGTTTGTACAACACAACACAAGCACCCACAGACATCGGGACACTAAGTAAATAAATAATTATCACATCAACACAGCGCCCTCAACTCAACATTAAATACAAAGATTTAAATGAAATAATCCGAGAAAAGTTATGGCACAAACTTTTTCAATGAACACTTTGGGGAGTTTCTCTCAGTCTGTCAAGTGTGAAACCACATAGTCTAATCGAAAGTTAACCACAAGGCTAAGGACTGTCCTAGGAAAAAAAACCAGTCCTTGTAAGGATACAGAATCTCAATCTCAGGGTGTGAATTTGTTTTGTGCAGATCAAAGTAATTTTATAATCTATTTCAATATAACAGATGTTTTTCAGAGTTGCAGAACTTTAAATTAAAATAAAGCAAAGGAAAATATTTGTTATATCAATTAAACGGGCTTTATTTAATATAAAATTCTATGTCATTATTGTTTAAATAAGATTTGGGTCATGTGGCCGCCACGACTGCCGTGTAATAATATTCCCACACTTTTCGCAGCTATTGCGCCCATATTTCGCCAATAACTCGTCGACTGTTGATTTCCAGGTGTTCAATTGTCTCTGCATCTGGTTTATAAGCGTAGATGAGTGACTTTACATAACCTCAAAGGAAATAATCCAATGGAATGATTTCACACAATCTTTGCGGGCCAATTAACTGGACCATGAGTGAAATTATACGTTCATCGAAAATTTCTTTGAGTAAATGGAATGAGGTGATGGAATAAAATAAATTAAATTATCTATAACTTTTTAAATTTTACATCGATATTATTCAAATTGATCTCGTTTTATTTATAATCAATTTGACTTTACGATAAAACAATAAACAAATTATAATTGCGAATTTTTCGTTGTTTTTAAGAGGTTTTAATTAAAAAATTTTAAATTTTTCTCAAAAAATTTTATTTTTCGCAATATCTTGTAAGATATCTTTGAAACCGGTGATGGAATGAAGAAATTATATTTGAAGAAGATGTAGGGTACTTAATTTAGCATTATTTAAAGCTTTCTTGAATCAATTGCTATAAATAGTTCTCGAGTTATCCTAAAATATATTGTTGAACCTAAGTTTTTTTAGAGGTTTATCTTTATTTTGATAGATAAACTGGTCGCATTCCTTTAAGACCACAAAGTTCTTAAATTAAAAGACCTACGCTTTCTTTTTAGTAAAAAAATCAAAAATATGAATATGGATTTTAACAACAATGTCAAAACAAATGTTAATTTCGCAAAAAAATTCACAAAAAAATATTTTTACCAATTTCTTTATTGAAAAAAATGTACCCAAAACACTTTGGGCAATATTTTCTAAACACAGTAGCTATTTAGTTATATGGATGGGGAAAAAGAACCGTTTGCCCAATATGTTGTCAATATTCAACACCCTACAACTCGGACCGTCCCTAACCGATCTTGTTGACATTTTGTGTCATAACTACTATCCAATAGGACTAAATTTGGTGCAAGTTTCATTTCGATCAGAGGAAATCGCTTTTAAAAATGTACTCACTTGACATGGAATCCCCCATATCTATATTTTTAGATTTTTCTAACGATTTTGGAATTTAATATTCCATTCAAAATTTTTCAAATTTGTATTGGCAGTCAGCCTAAAGTTGAAAACTAACGGCCAGTTCCACAAACTCCGGTTATTCTACAGCTAGAGATAACCTACAGTCATAGCTGTCAAATTTAATGAAAAATTTTTTTTTTACTGTGTTTGTTAAAATGGGTGGTAAATGTATTTAAACTTACTTTTTGAATAGTACATTTATATTTTTTTACGTTCTTAGTTTTAATTCTAAGGTTAATTATTTTATTTTTAACTTGGCTTTCATTCAAAACTATCTTCCAGCAGCAAACAATTTTTTTTTTCGAATTATTATATTATTTTATAGTTTAGCCAGTTATTTTCTTAGTTCCAGGACAGTCCTTAGCTTAAACCCCCTTTTAGTAAAGTTCAAACTGGGTTTTCTGCTGCTTGCTGGTGGTTGATTGTACAGGGTGTTAAATGGTTTTTAATTAAATTGTAATTTTAATTGAAAATCCTTTGAATTGTCTGACCCCCTGCAACCCCCCGCTCGGTGTTTAAACACCAGCAAATAATACCCAGAAACTGTTGTTGACATAAACACGCACACACTTGGCAAATAACTGCAGGCGGGCTGGGCTGTAGTTTGCATGAACAATACTCAACAAGTTGTTGGAAATTAGCAACAGCAGCTCACGCTCAGGCACACTCATTTACTACACTGTTGTTCTTGAGAGAGGGGGTGGTGGGTTAACACGAAGAAGGCAAATAAATTAAAAGACAAATCCCAATCAAGCATTGCAACCCAATAAATAAATCTCAGTGCAAACGAATGAATACACAACGATGGGCATTCATCTATCTACTTTAACTTCTATGTGCTCTGCCAAAGGGGGAGGAGTATAGATAGATAAAAGCATCTCACATCTTTGCTCTGCATCACAATTTTCAATAAGTAGAAATAACCCCAAAAATACTCAAAAAATCTCTTGAAAGCTGCGCAACTCTTTTTCTCATTTGTACTCGTATATGGCAAAACAAAAAAAAACAATACCAACTAACAATGATTGATTTGATTTTGCGAAAAGTTGCAAAGATCTTTGTATTTGTATCCTTTCCTCCCTCCCTTCCCATTCCCACAAAGCAAAATCAACAGGTTTTCTCAGGCATACTCTACTCTACTTCACGGGAATATCTGGTTATCTCAGTATCTCATCTAATACTAAACTAAACCTCTTCTCATTCACCACTAGGTTTAACTTAACTATTGCCTTGAATACGTACGCTTCATTTGTTGTTGTTTGTTCATTGCAAATTTTTCTGTGGTCGGTTTTCTTCTCTCTTTCTCTGGGCAAACAAAGCTGTAGCGCATTGACATAATCATACGAGTGTATGAGTATGTAAGAGACCAATCTCTCTTTTTGTATCTTATGCGCTCAGTTACATGTAAGTGTATGTGTGTGTGCGTCTCCTCTGGGGGTTTCTGGTGGTGGTGTTGGTAATTCATTGGATTTTGATTGGTTTTCGAATGCCATCAAATCATCAACGCTTGCTTTATGCGCATGATGATGTTGCAAAGCCCAGACGGGATACCAACACCACCACTGTTCGCCTTGTCCAAAGGGGTTATTTGTGAAACAGTGGGGGTTATTTTTTTTTTGCATTGACCCGCCTCTTTATGTTTTTGAGATGTGAAAATCGGGTGGGAAAATTTTGGTGATTAATGAAATGATGAAATGCAGGAGCCAATGAAGACTGAATAAACTTGTTTAAGATATAAACAAGTTTCTTTGTTAAAATTTGTGGCTTTGTTGGATTAACAGTAAATCAAATTTAAACTAATGGAAATTTGTCAAAAAAATTAATTGAAGTGGGGGAAAAATCTTAATTATTTTGTTCCTAAAAAATAAAAAACACAAACATTACTTGGAAAATTTATTAATTTATTTCTTATTGAACAATCAGTTGTTCTAAAAACAAACAACAAATACCTGAGCTATTTTCTAAATCTCGCTGGAATATCTATTATGATTTTTATATTAAAATTTAAAAATTAACTCACTTTTAAAAATTATATTTTCAATATTTTGAAGTTTAGAAAAAATTTTACATTATTTATATTTTGAAATTTAGAAAAAATTTAAAATTATTAACATTTGAAATTTAGAAAAAATTAAGAATGATCAATATTTTGAAATTTAGAAAAAATAAAAATGATTAAAAAATAATCTTAAACTATTTTTTTTTTTTTCAAAAAATTAGTAAAATTATATTAAAGTAAAATTAAATTTATAAGCAAAAAATCAGTTGATTTAAAAACAAAATATGTGAACGACATATTATAATAAAAATATAATAATTGTGCAGTATTTGACCTTTTTAAGAGCGTTTAATTAAAATATATTAAAATTTTCGGAAGAGCCTATTTTCATTTTTATATAAAACTTTAAAAATTAACTCACTTTTAAAAATTATCTTTTCAATATTTTGAAATTTAGAAAAAATAAAAATGCTAAAAAAATAATCTTAATTTTTTTTTTTTTTCAAAAAATTAGAATAAAAGGCAACCTAAAGTAAAAATAAATGTATTAGCAAAAAATCAGTTGATATAAAAACAAAATAAGTGAATTACATATTATAATAAAAATATAATAATTATGAAGTTTTTGATCTCTTTAAGAGGTTTTATTTAGAAAATATTAAAACTATTCATTTTTATATAAAAATTTAAAAATTAACTCACTTTTAAAAATTATCTTTTCAATATTTTGAAATTTAGAAAAAATTAAAAAGGATTTAAAAATAATATTAAATAACATTTTTTTTGCAAAAAAATTGGAAGGCGAGGCAATATAAAGTAAAATTAAATTTATTAGCAAAAAATCAGTTGATTTAAAAACAAAATATGTGAACTATGTACATATTATAATAAAAATATAATAATTATGAAGTTTTGGATCTTTTTAAAAGACTTTTAATCACTAAAATATTGATATTAATTTCACAGCAAATGGAATTTTTCATAATATCTTGTAAGATATCTTTGAAACCGCTACTGGGAAGAAGAAATTATGCTAGAAAAAGATGAAGGTCACCTAATTTAATATTATTTAAAGCTTTCCTGAATCAGTTACGACATATGGTTCTCCAGTTATGCTAAAATATATTGTTGAACCTCAATTTTTTTAGAGATTTTCCATTATTTTGATAGATAAACAAGTCCCATCCCACTAATAGGCCACAAAGCTCTTAAATGAAATGACCTAAGCTTTCTGTAGAGCAAAAACAATCATAACTAAAAATATGGGGCTTCACAAAATGCCAAAAAAAAAGGTTTTAACTTCGCACATAAAAAATCACAAACAAATATTTTTGAGAAATTTTATATTTTCTAAGATTGAAGAAAATGCTATAGAAAACACTTTGAGCAAAATTTTCTAATACAATAGATAATTAGTTATACGGGCGGGAAAAAAGAGCCGTTTGACCAAAATTTCAAAATTCAACATCCTCTAACTCGGACAGGCCTTAACCGTTCCCATTTAAATTTGCAAGTTTCATCCCGACCAGATGGCATCGCTTTTTTCAAATTAAAAAAAAAAAACTTTGTTTAAAAATTACTGAAAAAAATTCTTAAAATTTTTTTTCGCAAAAGTTGAGATATTATTTTCTTTATTGAAATATTTTTTACATATTTCAACGGGTTTCCAATTATTTTATTTCTATCAAAATACCTCTTTGGAATATTTTAAATTAAGTGATAATGAGACCATAAAAAATCTAGGCACATATATATTTAAATTAAATATAAATTAATTTTAAAAAATGTTTATTTTTGGTTTGTTTATTCGACCTTTTTATTACAGTTCTACTTAAAGTTTTCTCAACAAGTTAGCGTGAGATCTTTTATTTTAAAAGATTTTAAATTTAAATAAATTTTAATATTTATTCCAGAAAACTTTAATTTATTTATATTAATTACAAATCAAAGCGTCTAGGAAGAATGTCTTATGGGAATCGAACCCTCAGTCCCATCGTCCTCTCTATCAGCTCACAATAGAGGATAATATTGTTAGCATTAGTATTTGAATAAATTGATTTGTGAACCAAGACATATTTGAAACATTTTATTACAATAGGTGTATCTAAAAAAATTATTTATATTTTAAAAATATTATCTTGGCAACATTTTGAAAATTGTTTTTTCTTAAAATATTTTTTTAAACAATAATGCAATTCTGGTGTCATATTTAGAAATCTTATAACATTGTATGTATTATTTCGGCTTATAATTGTAAGAATTATCATTAATTTTTCATTTTAAATATAAATGAAAGTATTATTCTGCACATCATTGGAAAATTAGCTTTTCAGCTATATTAATTTTTTGGGCAATTACAAGGACACAAATATGCTTAAGGTGTACCACAAAAATCTTGTTTATATTTAAGTTTAGGATTTGCCACACGTTTTGTTACTTTAATGTTGGCAACTCTGAAGGTTGTATTGTGTATATAGCAGAGATCGGCAAAATAGCGCCCATGGGCGGTCCTCTCCTCTCACACATTAAATGAGTATAACATAATTCATTCAGTTTACATTGAGAGGAAAATATTTTTGTTATGGTTGTATGAGTGTGCCGATCCCTGGTGTATAGGCATCTCTCTCAGTAAGAGAGAGCATCAAACATGGATGGAAATAAAAAAGTTTATCTCTCGATTTGAAAGAACCGTTTTTGGTCTGATTAGAAATTGTAAATAGCCAAAAGTTTTACCTGACACAAGTGTCAATTTTTTCAAAACAAAAAAATACGATTTTTTATACAAATATTTAATTGAAAAATAAAATCCAGATCTTTTATTACGCAGTACTAAAGAATTTTCTTCTATTTCTCTCTCTCTCTTTGATTTTAGGTTATGCATCAACTCATGATCGCCAAAACAGTCCGCCACCACAGCAACAACAAAATACTAACAACAATAACAACGCATCAATGCTGCCACCCGCTCAAACCCAAAATGCCACAACGTCGGCCACATCAGCCGGCGTGGTTGCCGCCGCCGTTGCCTCCAACAGCAGTCTCTCGCCCAACAGTGCTAATAGTAATAACAATAACAACAACAATAACAATAATAATAACAACAACAACAACAATGGTGCCAATCTCAATTACATGCAAATGGCCATGCGAAATTCTGCTGTCGCTGCCGCCTTCTATTCCCAACATCAAATGAAGGAAGAACCTGGCACCCAATCGTCGTATGGAAATCTTACTGGCGCCGGTTCCAATTCCAGCAATCCCAATGATCCCACTGATCTCTCGTTCGGTCTCTCCGCCGCCCATTTGGTCAGTGCCAATGCTGTGGCTGCCGCTGCAGCGGCCAGCTATGATGACAGTGATTATCACAGCACTATGTCATCACAGGATCATCAGGCGCAAACAAACTATTTGGATGGTAGTACTGCTGATTTCTATGGTCTAAATGTGGAGCAGAAATACAATGCCTATAGTCGCTCTCGATTTCATGATGCCTACTCCTCGCCCGAGTTCTCACCCTATGATGCTCCGCAATTTCCGGGCATGGGTTCGCAGGCTGATCAATGGGGTGGCCATCATGGTGGACAACATCCGGCTGCCTATTTGTCTTCCATGTGCTTGGACAAAGCCCTATTGGGGGGTTATCCCAGCCAAGGAGGGGTACCCTGTTTCCAGGGTTCGGGACCCATACAATTGTGGCAATTTTTGTTGGAACTTTTGATGGACAAAACGTGTCAGGGTTTCATTTCATGGACCGGCGATGGTTGGGAATTCAAACTAACCGATCCTGATGAGGTAAGTGTTTTGTTAGAAATACGACTATTGGAGGATTTGAGTATTAATTTAATTTTTGTTTTTTTTTTTATTTTTTTCTAGGTTGCTCGTCGTTGGGGTATTCGCAAAAATAAACCAAAAATGAACTATGAAAAGCTGAGCCGCGGTCTGCGTTATTATTACGACAAGAATATTATCCATAAAACAGCGGGCAAACGTTATGTTTATCGTTTTGTATGTGATCTGCAAAATCTTATTGGGTAAGTTTTGCTACTATTGAAAAATATATTTATACTATTTTTAAAAATTTAGAAAAAAAAACGCTAAAAAAATATTATCCTAATTCAAAGATTTTCGATCTTTAAAATAAAATTCATAATTAAAATGTAGCAGATGTCTGTTTTAAGGAATACGACGTCGTTGGCGACACATCTTTAAATCTGCACTTAGAAAACATCATTAAACAAAATATATTTGGGAGCAAAATGTAAATACATACATTATTTTTTTCGGAATTTCGGTGCAGATTATCTATAAAAAATGGGGAAAAATTAAATAAGCTTCAGGATTTTTTTCTGACTTATAGAAAAAAGTAAATTTTCCCAAAAATAATATTTTTCCAGCAAATATACTGCAAAAGGGATTTTTTTTTTGGATACACCGAAAAAGAAATTGTCTTACAATTAAAGATTTCCGCCAAAGACGCCCTTAATCTTTGAAATATGTACGTTTTGCACTTAAAATTAAGAAAATGTACTTAATATTACTGAAATTATATATATTTTAAGTACAAATTGTACTTATTTTAATTACTAAGGACGCTTTTTGGCGCGTTTCTTTAATTTTATGAACATTTTTTTCAGTGTAGTGCATTTTCTTCGAAGCAGATTGGTGTCTTTAAAACCTCTGTTAGTTCCGAACACCAAATTAATTTTCAATAAAAATACGACTTTTAATGGTTTTAAATTTGTGTAGGTGCTATTTTCCATCAGTTATAGGTTTTTATAGTCGAAAATATTTAAAAAAAAAAATAATTGAAGTTTCAAATTCATATAAATATATCCAAAAAGTAAAAGTAGAATTTTTTAGCAACTTTATTTTATTACTTATTTTTCCTTTGCGGTTAAATTGAGGAACAAAATCTATTTGAGCTAAAAATCAAAATCCTGAAATATCGAAAAATAAATATATTTGCCTATTCTATATGTTTTTTTTAATATTTCTATTGTTGAGTTTTCCTAATGCCATTTTCAACACAGATCGCTTTGTGGAGATATGAAAGCTTGAAAATATCGGAAGTAATCAAAATCTCCATTATGGGAAAAAAGAAATAGAATTTGTGATGATCAAAAATAAATAAATTTATATATTATTATTTGTTTAAAAAAAACTAAAACTTTGTTTTTTAAAAAAAACTAAAACTATGTTTTTTAAAAAAACTAAAATTTGGTTTTTTTAGGAAAAAAATAAAATAATTTGAATTTAAAATTCATATATATCCAAAAAGTAAAAATAGATTTTTTTAGTAGTTTTATTTTATTACTTGTTTTTCCTTTGGAGATTTTGTTAACGCCATTGGCAAAACTTTGCTTTCTTAAGAAAGAGATAAAAGCTCTGCCGGGCAAGGAAGGATTTAAGAAGTTATATCAGTTAAACATTGTGGCTAAGTTGAGGAATAAAATCTCTTTAAGCCAAAAAAAAAAAAAACAAAAAATAAGAAACCTGAAATATTGAAAAATTAAAATATTTGTTGTTTCTAAATGTTTTTTTTAATACTTCTAGTGTCCACTTTTCCTAATGCCATTGGCAACTCTACGATCGCTTTGTGGAGAGATGAAAGCTTTCTCATCCAAAGATAGCTTTTAAGGCTATACTGCGATTTAACACAGAGGAAAGAATTGGATTAAAAAATAATTTGGTCCACAAAATAAAATTTCGGAAGAAATGGTAAATAAACAAAATCTCGAAAATGGGAAGATATTATGTTGGCTTTGTGGAGAGATATTATGTTGGCTTTGTGGAGAGATGACAGCTCTCCATTAGGAGAACTTTTAAGGCAACAATTATACATAGTGGACAAAAATTTGGTTAAACTTAAAATTCTTAAAACAAAATTTCGGGAAGAATTATTTACGAATATTACGAATTATTTCAGAATCTCCAAAATGGAAAAAAAGAACTACGTTTTTTTTTAGGTTGAAAAAGAAATAAATTTATTTATTTATTATTTTTTAACAGATTAGGAAAACTAGAAAAATTTAAAAAATCGGAAATATAGGAAATATACATAGGAAATATAGGAAAATAGAATATAGAATACTTTTCTGTCGACAGCCAAAAAAATAGATTTTGATATACATATGTATATGTGGAATTGCATGTCAAGTGAGTCAATTTTTAAAAATGATCGGGTGAAACCCGCACTAAGTTTAGTCCTATTGGAAGTAGTTATGACACAAAATTTTACCGAGTTCTGCTAAAGACTGTCCGAGTTGGAGGGTGTTGAATTTTGAAATTTTGGTCAAACGGTCCCTTTTTCCCCATCCACTAATTGACTAATTATATATTGTATTTAGAAAATTTTGTGTTTTCTATAACCTTTTCTTCAATCTTTTTACAAAAATAAAAAAATTCGCAAAAATATTTTTTGTGATTTTTTTGCGAATTTATAATTTGTTTTGACATTTTTGTTAAAATCCATATTTTTTTATTTTTTATTTTTTTTTTTGCTCTAAATAAAGCTTAGGTAATTTCCTTTAAGAGCTTTTTGTGGCTCATTAGTTGGATGGGACCGGTTTATCTATCGAAATAAAGATAGGCCTCCATAAAAATTGAGGTTCAACTATATATTTTATCATAACTGGAGAACTATTTATCGTAATTTGTTCAAGAATGCTTTAAATAATCCTAAATTAAGTAGCCTTCATCTTCTTCTAATATACTTTCTTCATCCCATCACCGGTTTCAAAGATATCACACAAGTTATTGCGAAAAAAATTAAAATTTTTTGAGAAAATATTAATTTATTTCCTAAAAAGATTGAAGAAAAGTCTATCGAAGACGCTTTGGTCAAAATGATCTAAATACAGTAGGTTATTAGTCATATGGATGGGAACACAACACCCTCCAACTCAGTCCTTAACCGATATCGCTGAAATTTTGTGTCATAACTACTATCCAATAGGACTTAACTTGGTGCAAGTTTCATACTGATCAGAAGACATCGCTTTTAAAAACTGACTTACTTTAAATGAATCCGACCATAGATTTTTTTTTTTAAAATTTCATAATTCATGAACAGCAGAAAAATGCAAAAAAAATTGCATATATGGGAATATAAAATATAGAATTACAATAGATACAATTGTAGGGCCAAAAATATTTCATATTTAGAAAAAAAAAAAATTTGCATATATTTTTGAATTTAGGGAAAGAGAAAACAAAACAAAAATATGGGTAAATAAAATACATATAAAATATTTTTTCGGTCGGAAGACAAAAAATTTGATTTTTATACATATATATTTTTAAAATTTTCAAAATTTAGGAAAAGTGGAAAAAACCAAAAAGTCTAAAATATAGGAAATCAATATTTTCCAAGTGAACAAAAAACAAGTATATAAAAATTTATTGAATATTTAGAAACTTATTAATACTTCAGTTTAAAAAATGTTTACTAATTTTTCTTATTTTTTCCTTATCTATTTTTGCAGTTGTTCACCCGAAGAATTGTGTGCTAAATATGACCTCAAAACCGAAAAGAAGGACGATGACTAAATGCAACACCAATCTTTGATACACCGAAAAAAAGATCCGTTTTTAAAAAGGGTGGATCTAAAACAACAACCGCAACAAAAACACTGAAACCCAGAATATTTGAAACAAAAACGAAAATGGTGGATTCTTCCAAATGTGCTTAAAACAAAATATTGTTTGTAATAATACACTTTCAATGTAAATTCGGCGCACAATAAACCACACAATTTTGTTTTATTACTCACACAGGCACACACAAACATTTTGTATTTGTTTAAAAACAAAGGAAAAGAAAAAAAATTTAAAAATATATTCTTTTCTAAATAGAAATTAGTAATACTTCATTGGAAACGTGATGTAATTTAATAAGTTCTTTTTTACAAGAAACAAAACAAAAATAAAATTTAATTTTTTTTTATTGAAAGAAAATTAAAAATAAACACAAACAAAAAAAATAGTGGCTTGTTAGAAAATTAAAAATGATTTTTTTTAATTTAGTTTTTATTAAAAACAAAATAAAACATACATAAAAAATAATTAATTTGAAATTAATTAATTTTAAACAAAATCCCAATTTTTAAAGAAATATTTTTTTTAATATATACATACATTTTTTTCCTAGTTATAGTTAAAACAAAACACACAACAAAACGCAATGTTCTCGTTAATTTATTAAGTTTTTTTTATATACATACATTAAAAAATCTAAATATTATTTAGAAAACCAACAAAATAAAACGCTCAAACATTCAATTGTGCAATTTCAAATTGAAATTATTCAAGATACAAACAAAAAAAATTGCGAAAATTTTTTAAAAATGCCATACAAAGTAAATTACAAAAAAAAGCAGAACCACTACACGACAACAATTGAGCATCCAAAGTTAAGTGATATTAAACAAAAACGAAAAAAAAATCATATTGAAACCCCCTTTAAAATTAATCATTTATCTTTTGTAAATATATTCCCTAAAAACCCCAATTATTAAGTTTACTTTACAAAAAAAAAAAACTTCCCCTTCTTTAAGTGTCTTAGACTTCAAGTTCTTTATAGTTTTTTTTTCTAGTTTTTTAAAAATATTATTTGTTTTTAAACGAAATAATTTCTCAGTGCATGAGTGCTTCCGCGAGACTCGAGAGTTTTATAAAAAAAAACCCACAACAATATAATTAAAACTAAACAAAAAAACAATCAATCAACTAACTTTGTAAACGATTTAAAACAGACAGACAGACATACCCAGCGTTAAATATCATTGCTACAAAAAATCTAAAGAGTTTTTGTAAACTTGGTCTTTCATAAATTATAATATGTAATAATAAAAATATTTGTTTAAATTAGTTTTTTAGAGAAACACAGAAAACAAAAAAAATATTCTACATACATAGTTATCGTTTTAAGTAGGTGTAAAAAAAAATAATAACAATATTGAATATGAAAAAAGCGAAAAACATAAAAATGAAATGCTATATACATACATATATAATATATAAACTTATATAATAAATTATATTTAAAATGAAATTTTAATTAATTTTTAATTGTAAGTCATACAACAAAAACAAAATGAAAAATGCTCAACAAAAATTTGCATAATTTAAATAAATAAAAATATTTGTTAAAGATAATTTAAACAAAAAAAAAACAACAATGTGAGTGATTATTTTTATTTTTCTAATACAGGATTTTCCAATAAGAGAGATATGATATCTTTGAAAAAAAAACACACTTATTGTTATGGAAATTCATTTTATTTTTAAATACAATCGATACAATTAAGCTCTAAATAAAACGTCATTCAAATGGCCTCCACGAATTCTTCTTCAGGAACAAATTTGATGATGATTTTCGAGCACTTTTTCCATTAAATCAAGTCTTATGTCAGAATGGCACGCTCAATATTTACTTGTACAGCTTGAAGAGAGTCTGGTTTATTTCGAAAGACCAATGACTTCAAATAATCCCACAAGAAATAGTCTAAATCACAACTTCTTGGAGGCCATTCAATATCACAATTTCTTGAAATAATCGAATCTCCAAAATTTTCTCGCAACAATTCAATTGTTTCATTTGCTGTGTGGCACGTAGCCACAATCGGTCAATGGCAAAAAGATAGCTCTTAACGAGAGCTAGAATATTGCTCATGGGTGTCAAGGTCGTAGGTCGACTGGAAAGTGTTTTTTTTTTTATTTAAAAAAAGGACTTAGCATCATTTTCAAATGTGAAGGGTAAGTTTATTTTTGCTCTAGCTCCGTATCGGTATGTCGAATCGGGAATCGGTTAAAAGATAGCTCTTAACGAGAGCTAAAATAGTGTTCATGGGTGTCAAAGTCGTAGGTCGAGTGGAAAGTGTTTTTTTGGATTTTAAATAAAATTGACTTAGCGCACGAAAAGTTGCAATTGGAGAACGATTATTTTGATAATAAAACGTTGTTCTTGCGTATATCTCTCCATGATGAAGTTTTAAACACTACTCAATACAATGAAAAACAAATGATAGATCATGACATATTACAAATGGCCGAAACGTCACTTCAAAATCATATCATCCCTATTGGAACACCCACTTGTAAGGCCACTTCCCTGTATTAAGCTATGTACACACGGTGGTTAGATCGTACAATATTGTCAGCAAAATGTAAAAAAATGCAATCCTGTAAACTTACAATTTTTGTCGTGCAACGTTATCGGAACAATCATCGTCTGCACATTCATGCATCTGACAAAGGCGAATCATTTTATTGGCAACACTGTCTATAAAATATTTTTATTGGCAATTCAGCATATAAATATATAAGAAATGTATAAATGTAAGCTTTTCTTGCAATCGTCTGAACTGATAATTCACCTTTTGCTAACACAGATTGTTAGATCTGTCATTGTCCGTACATTGACAGCACTTTGACAAAGTTGATAATAGTCAAAAATTGGCGAATGCGATTTCGAATCGAGGAAACGGTTTACGAATTTTTGGTCTAACGCTATATAGGGTGATCCAAATAGAGATACTTTTTCAATAGACTTTTTTGGACAGATTACTTGTGAGTCGTTTCATGCTGTCATGTTATTTTTGTTAAGTATTGTTTGGCATTTCATCATGGAAAGACTTACGCCTGAACAACGCTTACGCGTGTTCTTTCAAATGATAATAAACATTCCCCATTCAATTTGAATTTTCTGTGTTTGTTTTTTCTTTAAAAAAGTAGGGAACCTCGAAATGGATCACGCTATGTATTAAAAAATGGTTGTTATTGGCAAAATAAAAAATTAGAAAATCTATTTTTTGGGATTTCCCTATTTTTAGAATATGGGCCATAATTTATACATTTATCCATAGACTTTTTGCAAAAAAAAGTATCTTTCAAAAAACGGAACAAACTATTTTTTTGGCGAATTTTTTTCTATTATTTTATGGTTTTTTTCGTGCCATTTTTTGAAAAACGTATTTCTAGGTGAAAGTGATATTCCCAACATTTTTAGCCCACATAATATCCTTTAATTTAAATATCGCGTCTATCGGGCTATTTGTCTTCCATGAAAATTGGAATTTAAATAAAAACAGGGTGGGTTTTTTAAAATTTTAAATTTGAATCGGCTATTAAAAAAAGTACTGATATTTTTTTCAAATTTCTGGTGTTATTGGAAAGGTTTTACCAAAGATATGAATACCAAGATACAACGGTATCCATTCACAACGAATTCTTCACAACTAGTTCATAGATGGCGTTCTGCTGGCATAAATAAACAACAGGGTAGCCATTACACATGAATGCAAATATTTGGTGTTGCCGACTATAAAATTTGAACATTTTACTGGAGAAAATGAAATGTATGTGCATATGTAATATGAAAAATGTTTGGAGACAGAAAAATAATGTTTTGTAGAAAAGTCGATGTTTTTGATATGCATGGAATGTTTTAACCATTATATATGTTCGACTAAATACGTTTTATTTTAAAATTAATAATTTTTTTCAAATGACGGTCCACTGCCCATTGGGAGCAGTAGCAATAATATTAAAACAATCCTATAATCCGTCAGTGTTTTTAATCTTATTTTTTGGATCTTCAGATAATTCCAAACAATCGGAAAACGCTAATCTCAAAAAAGAAGCTATTCTTAAAAAAAAAGAGTAAATATTCTACAGGTTTTTTGTTTTCCTTCATCAGGCTTCTCTTCCAAAAGTTTGCCGTCCATTTCTTCTGCTTCCTTGGACATATAAGACGTTGAAATTTCTGAAATATGTAATTTTATTACAAAAATTAAAAATACTTCACTGAAATGAAAATCTGATCAGAAAATCATTTAAATGCAGCGGTTGAAAATACTAGAATTATTTTACATAAAATATTCCAAATAACTTGGGGAGTTTCTGAGATAATTTTGGGCGTGAAATATAAAATTGTCTAGCGTCAACTCTGGTTAAAATGGATACACAGAAAAGGTGCCTATCGACATCTATTTTACATTTTTAACAACGTGCAACGACATCTCTTGGAAATTGTGAACAATTTATTGCTGTATCTTGGTATTTATATCTTTGGTTTTACCAAAGATATAAATACAAAGATACAGCCGTATCCATTCACAACGGTATTCTTCACAACTAGTTTGTAGATGGCGTTCTGAAGGTTGCATCTAGATTTGCAGATGGCGTAAATAAACAATAGGGTAGCCATTTACACATGAATTCAAATATTTGGTGTTGCCGATTATCAAAATTGAACATTTTACTGGAGAAAATGAAATGTGTAAAATGAAAAAAATTTGGATACAGAAAAATAATGTTTTGTAGAAAGGTCGACGTTTTTTATTTGTATGGAATGTTTGACAAAATACCTTTTATTTGAAAATTTATACATTTTTCAAATAGTGGTCCACTGCTCATTGGGAGCAGTAGCAATAATCAATAATTTCAATACCCGTTGCGTTGCGCGGGTTGGATTTCAATACCGTAATGCAACCATCTGATGAAAAACTCCGATTAAAACAAAACAATGCACTTTTAAAAGCAAGAGCGCATACGATTTTTGAGTTATCTTGATGACCGATACGCCAAATTGAAAGTAATAAACTTTGATTTTTTGGACTAATAGTCAACATAGTCTTAAATATATCTTTAGATAATTCCAAATATTCGCAAATTTCAAAATAAAATCTAAAATTTAAAAAATAAATATTCTAAGAATGTCACTCACTCCTTGTGTAGCCTATACAAACATCTTCCAGGATGTTCCATCATTTGCGGTTGTTTTTATATCGTTCCAAACTTTTACGGTTTTTTCGATTTCCTTCAATAGGCTTCTCTTCCAAGAGTTTTTTTTGCCGTCCTTTTAATCTGCTCCCTTGGACATATTAGATTTTTAGTTACGTTGAAATTTCTGAAATAGACAATTTTATTAAAAAAAATAAAAATACTTTCTTCACTGAAATATAAATTCGGAAAAACATTTAAATGCAGTGCACCCTTTGGAAAAAAAAATAGAATTATTTTACATAAAAAGTTCCAATAAATTTGGGCGGTTTCTGAGATAATTTTGGGTGTGAAATATGAAATTGTCCAACGGCAACTCTGGTTAACAGGGAGACACAGAAAGCGTGCCTATCGACATCTATTTTCAATTTTTAACAACGTGCTACGACATCTTTTAGATATTGTAAATAATTTATTGTTGTATCTTGGTATTTATATCTTTGGTTTTACTTTGTCATTTAATAATGGATCACAATACATTTTCGAGTGTTTCGGGTCGAATCTCTTCAATGACAACTTCGATTTCATGTGCCAACGCTTCAATTGTCTCTGGATGCTTTGCGTAACATTTATCCTTAATGTCTCCCCACAGAAAATAATCCAAAGGGCTCAAATCACAAAGTAATCGGTAGTTCAAATTTAAAATTGTAAGTGGCCCACCATTTATAATGTCAACGTTTAGCCATAGATTTTCTTTAAATAGGTTTATTTCGTTCGCTAGGCTGCTAGCTTTCAAAAATTGCATTGTTTTTAATCTTACATGTATCCCGGCTTTATTGCGCATAAACCTTAAAAAAAATATGTTCCAAATACTAAAGGCACCTTCCAAGAAAATGGAAATTTTAAAGAAAAAAATTTAAGAAAAACTTTACCATAAATTTTTTTTTTTAATATTTGTTTCGTGTTTAGGACGCCATATTACACCAGAAAATATTATACACCATTCAACAAAAATTTTGTTACGTAGTGTTATTGGTTTATACGAAAAAGAAAAAATCCCATTATTTATGGAATACGATTACACACAGCGTAGATTGACGCCAAAAATGGATAAGGATGTTTTGTTCAGAATCAACCCCTCTACTCAACTGTGAAAAGAATAAATCTGCCTATTTGTAGAAAATCGCGGAAATGTAGAACTGTAAACACTTCTGATCAATTTATTTCTCATGACTCGTTAAACAAAGTAAAGTGACCCAAAATTACGTTGAGAGTTTTTTATGGTCTTCGAAATTGGAAATAATTGTAATATAACACCAAAGATACAGATACTGCCTACAACGGTATTCTTCACAACTAGTTTGTAGATGGCGTACTGCAGGTTGCAACCAATTTGCAGATGGCGTAAATAAACAATAGGGTAGCCATTTACACATGAATTAAAATATTTGGTGTTGCCGATATATGGAATTTTTTAAATATTATATATATTTTTGACAAAATAAGTTTGATTTAAAAATTAATACTTTTTTTCAAAAAAGTATGATACTGCTCCCATTGGGAGCAGTATCAATAATGTTATTAGAAAACCTTATAAAAACAACAATATATGCCTGCAGTGCTTTTGATTTTGAAAACAGCATAAATTAATAATTTCTTAAAATAGTCTAGAGCAAGACAAACCAAAAATAGAACCCTATTGAAAAAAATATATAATAATTTCAATACCCGTTGTGTTGCGCGAAAACTCCGATTAAAAGGAAACAATGCGCTTTTAAAAGCCAGTACGCATACGATTTTGGAGTTATCGAATGGACCTATTTTCTTAAAAGTTGGTCGACATATACATCCAGTTGAATGTAATAAACTTTTATTTTTTGGACTAATAACCATTATAGTGTTATATATACCTTTAGATAATGCCAAACATTCTCAAAAACGCAAATCTCAAAATAGACTCTACTCTTTAAATAAAAATAACTTTTCTAAGAAGAATCCCTGGCGCACTGGCATAATACAAAATTAAATCGTTTTGAATCCTGTTGCCCGTTGTGTTGCGCGAAAACTCCGATTAAAAGGAAACAATGCGCTTTTAAAAGCCAGTACGCATACGATTTTGGAGTTATCGAATGGACCTATTTTCTTAAAAGTTGGTCGACATATACATCAAGTTGAAAGTAATAAGCTTTGATTTTTTGGACTAATAACCATTATAGTGTTAAATATACCTTTAGATAATGCCAAACATTCTCAAAAACGCAAATCTCAAAATATACTCTACCCTTTAAATAAAAATAACTTTTCTAAGAAGAATCCCTGGCGCACTGGCATAATACAAAATTAAATCGTTTTGAATCCTTGCATGTCAATATTTGCTACTCCTTGGACGACCAGTTGGGTTATTATAAATTAGAATTATTTTACACAAAATGTTCCAATTATTTGGGCAGTTTCTGAGATAACTTTGGCTGTGAAACATAAAATTGTCCAGCGGCAACACTAGTTAACAAGGAGACAGAGAAAAAGTGCCTATCGACATCTATATTCCACATCTAACAACGTGCTACGACATCTTTTGGAAATTTTGAACAATTTATTGTTGTATCTTAATATCTGTGTCTTTGCTAGTTTCAACCTACAGTACGCCATCTACACACAAGTTGCGAAGAATTCGTTGTGAATGGATGTCGCTGTATCTTAGTATCTGCATCTTTACCTTATATATCGTTATCTTTGCTAAATTATACAAAATTTGAATTTCGTCTTCTGTAAATTTACAATTTTGTATACATATTTGCAAATTTGCAATTTTGTATACATATTTGTAAATTTGCAATTTTGTAAATAAATAAATTTTCTTTCGAAAAATGTTCGGCGCCGGGTGTTTCAGTCGGAAAATAAAGCAAAATATTAATTTTGCCTTTGGTAATTTTTTTTAGCTTTAATGATGTACAATTTTGATTTTGCCTTTTTTTATTAACAACTTTTATTTATTAGTAATTTTGCATTTTTATATATTTCTTTATTTGAAATTTCGCAAATTTGCTTTTTGAAAATGCTGGGCGCCAAGTGTTTCAGTCGGAAAATGGAACAAAAATTTGATTTTGCCTTTTGTAATTTTGCAATTTTATTCATTTGTAAATTTGCAATTTTATTCCGTAAATCTTACTTTTTTGAATTTTCGCAAATTTGTTTGCTGAAAATGCTGGGCGTCTGGTGTTCCATTTGGAGAATGAAATCAAATTATAATTTTGCCTTTTGTAATTTTGCAATTTTATTTATTTCTAAATTTGAAATTTCGCAAATTTGCTCGCTGAAAATGCTGGGCGCCTGGTGTTTCAGTCGGAATATGAAGCTAAATTTTGATTTTGCCTTTTGTAATTTTGCACTTTTATTTATTTGTAAATTTGCAATTTTATATATTTGTAATTGTGAAATTTCGCAAGTTTGCTTGCTGCAAATGCTGGTGTATCAGTCGGAAATTGAATCAAAATTTTGATTTTACATTTTCCAATTTTGCAATCTTATTTATTTGTAAATGTAAAATTTCGCATATTTGCTTGCTGAAAATGCTGGGCGCCTTACTTATTTGGAAATTTTAAATTTCGCAAATTTGCTTGCTGAAAATGCTGGGCGCCTGGTGTATCAGTCCGAAATTGAATCAAAATTTTGATTGTGCATTTTCCAATTTTGCAATCTTATTTATTTGTAAATGTGAAATTTCGCAAATTTGCTTGCTGAAAATGCTGGTCGCCTGGTGTTTCAGTCGGAAAATGAAGCATAATTTTGATTTTGCCTTTTGTAATTTGCAATTTTATTTATTTGTAAATTTGAAATTTCGCAAATTTGCTTGCTGCAAATGCTGGGCGCCTGGTGTTTCAGTCGGAAAATGAAGTAAAATTTTGATTTTGCCTTTTGTAATATTGCAATTTTATAAATTTTTGAATTTGAAATTTCGCAAATTTGCTTTCTGAAAATGCTGGGCGCCTGGTGTTTCAGTCGGAAATTGAAGCAAAATTTAGATTTTGCCTTTTGTAAATTTTCAATTTCATTTATTTGTAAATTTGAAATTTCGCAAATTTGCTTGCTGAAAATGCTGGGCGCCTGGTGTTTCAGTTGTAAAAGGAAGCAAAATTTTGAATTTTGCCTTTTGTAATTTGCAATTTTATATAAATGTGAAATTTCGTAAATTTGCTTCCTGAAAATGCTTGGCGCCTAGTGTATCAGTTGGAAAATGAAGCAAAATTTTAATTTTGCCCTTTGTAATTTTGCAAATTTTATTTATTTGAAATTTCGCAAATTTGCTTGCTGCAAATGCTGGGCGCCTGGTGTTTCAGTCGGAAAATGAAGCAAAATTTTGATTTTGTCTTTTGTAATTTTGCAATTTTATTTATTTGTAAATTTTAAAATTTTATTTATTTGAAATTTCGCAAATTTGCTTGCTGCAAATGCTGGTCGCCTGGTGTTTCAGTCGGAAAATGAAGCAAAATTTTGATTTTGCCTTTTGTAATTTGCAATTTTATTTATTTCTTAATTTGCAATTTTATTTATTTGTAAATGTTAAATTTCGCAAATTTGCTTGCTGAAAATGCAGGGAGCCTGGTGTTTCAGTCGGAAATTGAAGCAAAATTTTGATTTTGCCATTTGAAAATTTTGCAATTTTATTTATTTGTTAATGTTAAATTTCGCAAATTTGCTTGCTAAAAATGCTGGGCGCCTGGTATTTCAGTCGGAAAATGAAGCAAAATTTTGATTTTGCTTTTGTAATTTTATTTATTTTTAAATTTGCAATTTGTAAATGTGAAATTTCGCAAATTTGCTTGCTGAAAATGCTGGGCGCCTGGTGTTTCTGTCAGAAAATGAAGAAACATTTAGATTTTGCCTTTTGTAAATTTGCAAATTTATTTATTTGTAAATTTCGCAAATTTGCTTGCCGAAAATGCTGGACGCCTGGTGTTTCAGTCGGAAAATGATGCAAAATTTTGATTTTGCCTTTTGTAATTTTGCAATTTTATTTATTTGTAAATTTTAAATTTCGCAAATTGGCTTGCAAAAAATGCTGGGCTCCTGATGTTTCAGTCGGAAAATGAAGCAAAATTTTTGATTTTGCCTTTTGTAATTTTATTAGTTTGTAAATTTGCAATTTTATATATTTGAAATTTCACAAATTTGCTTGCTCAAAATGCTGGGCGCATGGTGTTTCAGTTGGAAAATGAAGCAAAATTTTGATTTTGCCTTTTGTATTTTTTTATTTCATATTTTTTCTAACAATACTTACCGATCCCGAAAAAGTGTTACCCCATTTTCTAAATAAACACACATTTGCAGAATCTGCATTTCTCTTTTTTCTTTACATATAGTTTTTATTTTTTATGGTTTTCTGTTTTTTTTTTTGGTTTTGTTTTGGTTAATTTCGAATTCTTAATTTCAATTCATTTGTTTGTTTGTTTTTTAGTTGTTGTTTTTTTGTTGGATGTGTATGTTTTTTGTTGTTGTTGTGTAATGTGTGTGTGTTTTTTTTTGGTTGGTTTTTAGTATATTTTACATTTTCTTGTTTTGTTGGGTTTTTTTGTAAATAGTTGTAGTTAGAAGTAGTTGTAGTAGTAGTTTTGTTGTTGTTGTTGTTTGTGTGTTATTTTCCTTACTTTCACATTTCTCTTCTTCTTCTTGTTCTTCATAATCGTGTTTTGTTGTTGTTATTTAAACAGGAGGAATGATTTTTTATTTTATTTTTTTTTTCTTGTAGATGAAATTTATGTTTTTCTTTTGTTATTTTGGTTTTTGTTTAGAGAAACTACAATTGTTTTTGTTTTGTTTTTTTTTTATGTTTTATAATTATTACCATATCATTTTAAGGTATTTTTAGCTGTTTTTTGGTTTTGTTAACTTATACTAGATTTTTTGTTTTGTTTTTTGAAGGATTTAAATTTTTGGTTGTTTGTTTTTGTTTTGTTTTTAATTTATATATGAAAATTAAAACATAGTAGTATGTTTAATGAGAAAATATATTGTATGTGTATGTTTTCAGTGTGTGTAGGGATTTTGTTTTTTACAAAAATCATTTAATCACGAAACGAATAATTTATATGCACTCGACCAATCACTCTTTGGGGTTTGGGAATATTGAAAAACTCTTTGTTGCTTTTTTAAATCCCCCGGCGAGGGGAAACCCAGAACACTGTGCACTGGGGAAAGTTGAACCTGAGTTGAGAGACTTAAAACTAAATATTTGTGGTTTTTGGTTACAGGACAATTTCCTGAGAACACTTTGCTGCGGGTCAAGAACAAAGAATCTCTAATTTCTGCCCCGGGGTCAGTTGTTTTGTAACCCTTAGCGAACACGGAAATTTCGATTGATTTTTGTGCATTTCGAGCCCCTTAATTCGTCTCGGATTTAATGACTTTTAGGGAGGGATTTTGAGAGAGAGAGCGAAAAAGTGCTTTTGATGGATGGTGTGTATATGTTTGTGCCGATGGAGTGGATTAATGGGTATTTTGAAATTATTCGAGGTGCCACGTCGGGATTTCCGTGTCCATAGACCAGAGGTGAGACATGCAAAATAATTTCAAAACATGATTGATCGATTGATTTGATGATTTAAGATGCCCAATGATTTAGTTTTTCTTTTTTTCTTTAAAATTTAAAAAAAAATTAAAACCAAAAATTAAAATAATAATACATTTTAGAGGTTTTCTTGTGTTTTGTAAATCTTTTGTTTGTTTTTTATAAACCAAAATATAATTATTTAATCCTCTTTAAAAAAAAACAAAATGAAAAATCGAATCTTTTAACTAAAAAATTTTAAAGTTTGAAAAAATATATAAAATTTTGAAGAAACAAAAATTTAAAAACAATTTTTTGGTTTAATTTTTCAAGGGGAAATACAGCATTGAAGAAAATTATGGACAAATGCACTTTCCATTGTTTTGTTTTGTTTTTTTTTAGAAAAAAAACTAAATTTCTTTAAAACTTGCCAATCATGCCGAATTTGAATATTGTTTGTTTTTTCATTCAAAATTTCAACGTCTCTATTTGGTGTGCGATTTTCTTTGCTATGCATTTATCCGCAATTTTCATGCGTTTACTGTTTTCGTTTTATAGGTCAAATCCAGGTATGTGATTTTATACTTTTTGTGGATTCAGAAGAAGTTTTTGTTTTTTCAACAATTCTGTTTTTGTTCTACACTTTTGTCATTATTATTTGTTCATTTCATTTGGGAATTGTTAAGTGTTAAAATTCATGTTTATCTTTTTCGGCGATTTTTCTTCTTCTTTATAATTTTTGGTTTTTAATTTTTGTTTGTATTAAAAGGTACAATTTTTGGTTCATTATTTTCTGTGGGAGTTTTCTTCTCAGGTGTTTTCTTTTTGTTTAGTTTTGTTACAATTTGGTCTTCTTATTCATTCAGTGATTTGGTTAATTTATTTTCGGTATGCCCGGTTTTTCTTGGGGGTATCCCTTACTTTTGGTATTTGCTTAATTTGCCATATTTCTGAAATATTTTCACTTCTCTTTCATCGTTTCATTTAATTTTCGTAAAAATTCTTCTAATCAAAATGTTTATGTTTAAAAATAGCATCGCATTAATAATGCTATATTTTTGAATTGTTAAATTTGAAAAAATTCTTCAAATCAAAATGTTTATGTTTAACAATAACATCGCATTTAGAAATAACGCAATATTTTTTAATTGTTTAATTTGAAAAAAAAGGATATTATTTGAAATCTAAAGGGTTTTAGAATATTCACAAAGAACTTGGTATACTAAGAATTTATATAATTGGTTTTTTTTTTTGGAAAATATTGGAATAAATCTTAAAAATCTTCTTTTTTCCAAAATAATGGGTTTATTTTTAAATGTATTTGGAAAATTTTAAAAAAATGTCTTATCCAAAATAAATTTTCGGAGTATTATACTTTAAAAGCTTTCATCAGCTGACCAGGTTCTTATAGTCAAGACAAAAGCTCCAAAGAATCAATCAACGATGAACGCCTACAAAATTATGAACTTCTGGAAATATTTAATTTAAAATATGAAAGCTCCAAGCAGTAAAGCTTATATAATACTAAAGATTATTTAAAGCTTTCATGTTAAATAACAGTATCTATGTTACATTTTCGGAGAATTATACTTTAAAAGCTTTCTTCAGATGATGTGGTTCTTATACCCAAGACAAAAGCTACAAAGAATCAATCCATATGAAATACGGTGATTTTTTCAGAGATTTTGCAGTATGAAATGATGAACGCCTATAAAATGATGAACTTCTGGAAATATTTAATTTTAAATATGAAAGCTCCCAGCAGTAAAGCTTATATAATCCAAAAGATCGTTTAAAGCTTTCATATTATGTAACAGTATATAGGTTAAATTTTCGGTTAATAATTTTAAAAAAATTAAAAAGCTTTCATCAGATGACCTGGTTTATAGTCAAGGCAAAAGCTCTAAACAATCAATCAATGATGATGTACTTCTGGAAATCTTTAATTTAAAATATGAAAGCTCCAGGCGGTAAAGCTTATATAATCCTAAAGATCATTTAAAGCTTTCATATTAACTAACAGTATCTATGTAAAATTTTCGGAGAATAATTAAAAAAAAAGTAAAAGCTTTCATCAGATGACCTGGTTCTTATAGTCAATACAAAAAGCTCCAAACAATCAATCCGTATGAAATACGGTGATTTTTCACAGGTTTTCCAATAAAACATGATGAAATCTTTTTCATTATACTTCTGCAAAGATTTAATCCACTCAAAGCTTTTAGGAAAGCTTTTACCAAATATAAACAAGCTCTTGAGGAAAAAGCTCTACGCTATTGAAATTTTTGACTTTGAAGACAAATATTCCCTGAATTGTAGAGTGGAATTTTAGAATAAACTTTTGAATTAGGAATTACAATTTGATAAACATAGCTGTCAATCTGAAGTTTTATCGAATCATATTAACTATTTTTGCTCGTTTTATTTGCTGTAAGCTTTTTAGCGAGACTTTGGCCAATAATTAAATAATTTTATGGTTATAAAATTTGATGCGTAAAAAAATTAAGTTATCAATGTAAAGCTTTCACCAACTATAATATGTTTCTGATCAGAATAAATTACACATAAAAAGTTCTTTAAGGAAATGTCACTTTTCTATCCACTAAATGTTTCTATTTAGTTCAATTTTATTTCCAGGCCAGGTGTTACGGCAAAGCTTTCCTCAAATCAGGCTAAGTCTGAAGGCAAAAGCTCGCTTACTATCTACATGTTGTTATTTGATAGCTTTAAGCTTTCGATTTCAGATACTACATGATTTGAGGTGAGCAAAATTAAATTTCGCTAAAGAGAAAATCCAGTAATATAAAGCATATTTTTTTTTTGGGAAATAATACATAAAAAGCTCTTTAAGGTGAACATTTCATTTAAAAAGCTTTTTTCCCTAAACACTGACAAATATTTTAATTTTTATTTTGTGAAAAATCGTACAATTCTATATTTATCAAAATATGTTTTTGAAAAGCTTTCTTCAGATTCTTGGTTACTAACATCGGAAAGCTTTTAACTATACCCGTGTATAGAAAAAATTATTGAAATTTTTTGATCTAAAATGAGTTTCCATTTTAGGAGCTGTTGAACCTGGCCAAATTGGAATAGAGTTTTAGAATTAATTCTTGTTCAACTACATTTCAAAAGGTATTTTAAAAGTTTTCCTACAGAAAAAATAATTCAGAAATATAATCGCATATAATTAGTTCTCCATAAGCTCTTCTCTCTACCTTTACTAAGTATTTCTTTTCAGTTCAATTTCATTTCCAGGCCAGATGTTATGCCAAAGCTTTTATCAAATCACGTGATGCTGAAAAAGGAAAGCTCGCTAACTATCTCCATATTGTTGTTTGATAGCTTAAAGCTTTTGATTTCAGATACCACATTATTTGATGTGAGCAAATGTAAATGTCGCTGAAGAGAAAATCCAGTATAAATAGCAGAAGAATTTTTTGGGGAAAATAAAGCTTTTTAAAAAAAGGCTTCCTTCAAAGGAAATAAAGTCTGAAATGTGATCAGATATAACAACTTATCCATAGATATTTCTTTCTATATCCAAGTATTTCTTTTCCGTTCAATTTCATTTTCAGGCCAGTTGTTATGCCAAAGCTTTCGTCAAATCGGATGATGCCTAAAAACAAAAGCTCGTTAACTATCTACATGTTATTATGACAAATAGCTTAAAGCTTTCGATTTCAGATACTACTTTATTTGAGGTGCTCCAAAATTAAATATCGCTGAAAAGAAAATCCTGTAGATATAAAAGCAGAATTTTCTGGAGTTAAAAAACTCTTTGAGGGAAATATATCTTTTGTGTCTACTAAATATTTCTATTCAGTTCAATTTCATTTTCAGGCCAGGTGTTATGCCAAAGTTTTCGTCAAATCGGGTGAAGCCTGAAAACAAAAGCTCGCTAACCATCTGCATGTTTTTGCTTCATAGCTTAAAGCTTTTGATTTCAGATACTACATTATTTGAAGTGCTCCAAAATAAAATGTCACTGAAGAGAAAATCATGTAGATATAAAAGCAGAATTTTCTGGAGTTCAATTACAGATAAAAAGCTCTTTAAACAGAAGATTTCATGTAAAAAGACCTTTTCCCTTAACTTTTGTAAATATTTAAAAATTTTTTGTGAAAAATCTTACAATACTTTATTTATCAAAATATGTTTTTTGAAAAGCTTTATTCAGATTCTAGGTTACTAACATCGGCAAGCTTTTAACTATACCCGTGAATACAAAAAAATTATTGAATTGTATGTTCTAAACTGATTTCCCATTTTAGGAGTGGAATATACGAAAGTGGAATAGAGTTTTAGGATTAATTCTTGTTCAACTACATTTCAAAATTTACTTTATAAGTTTTATTTCAGAGGAAATTAATTCGGAAATATAATCGCATATAATGAGTTCTCCATAAGCTCTTCTCTCCACCTCTACTAAGTATTTCTTTTCAGCTCAATTTAATTTCCAGGGCAGGTGTTACGCCAAAGCTTTCATCAAATCAGCAGATGCTGAAAAACAAAAGCTCGCTAACTATCTCCATATTATTGTTTGATAGCTTAAAGCTTTTGATTTCAGATACCACATTATTTGAGGTGAGCAAAATTAAATGTCGCTGAAGAGAAATTCTCGTATAAATGCAGAGAAAATTTTTTGGGAAAATAAAGCTCTTTAAAAAAATTTTCCTTCAGAGGAAATAAAGTCTGAAATGTAATTGCATATAACGAGTTCTCCATAACCTCTTCTCTAAGCCTCAACTAAATATTTCTATTCAGTTCAATTTAATTTTCAGGCCTGGTGTTATGCCGAAGCTTTCGTCAAATCGGGTGATGCCGGAAAGAAAATAATTATCTCCTTATTGTTGTTTGATAGCTTAAAGCTTTTGATTTCAGATACTACTTTATTTGAGGTGAGCAAAATTAAATGTCGCTGAAGAGCATATCCTGTAGATAAAGAGCAGAATTTTCTGAAGTTAAATTGCACATAAAAAGCTTTTAAAGGACATATCTGTTTTCTCTCCACTAAATGTTTCTATTCAATTTAATTTTATTTTCAGGCCAGATGTTATGCCAAAGCTTTCCTCAAATCAGTTGATGTCTAAAAACAAAAGCTCGTAAATATCTGCATGTTGTTGTTTGACAGTTTAAAGCTTTTACTTTCAGATACTACTTTATTTGAAATGCTCCAAAATTAAATGTCACTGAAGAGAAAATCCTGTAGATATAAAAGCAGAATTTTCTGGAGTTAAATTACAGATAAAAATCTCTTTATTGGGAAATATCTCTTTTCTGTCCACTAAATATTTAAATTCAGTTCATTTCATTTTCAGTCCAGATGTTATGGCACAGCTTTCCTCAAATCAGATGATGCCTAAAAACAAAAGCTCTACATATTCTTTTTGATAACTTTAAGCTTTCGATTTCAGATTCCACATTATTTGAGGTGAGCATAATGAAATTTCACTGAAGAGAAAGTTTTGTAGATAAATAGAAGAAAATTACCGATAAAAAGCTGTTTAAGGCGAAATTTTATCTATAATGCATTCCTTCATTAATAAACTGGGAAAATCCTGTAGGTATAATAGCAAAATTTTCTGGAGTTCAATTAGGGATATACAGCTTTTAAAGGGAATTTCTCTCCACTAAATATCTCTATTCAGTGCAATTATATTTTAAGGCCAGGTGTTATGACAAAGCTTTCCTCAAATCAGGTGATCTCTAAAAACAAAAGCTTGCTAACTATCGGCATGTTGTTGTTTGATAGATTAAAGCTTTCGATTTCAGAAACTATATTATTTGAGGTGAGCAAAATTAAATGTGGCTGAATAGTAATCCAGTAGATATAAATTCAGTAAATTACCGATAAAAAGCTCTTGAAGGGGAAATTTCATGTATAAAGCTATCCTTCTTTAACAATGTCGCTGAAGAGAAAATCTGTAGATATGAGAGCAGAATTTTTGGGGGTAAATTTCACATAAAAAGCTTTTAAAGGGAGTTTCTTTTTTCTCTCCACTAAATGATTCTATTCAATTAAATTTAATTTTCAGGCCAGATGTTATGGCACAGCTTTCCTCAAATCAGGCGATGCCTAAAAACAAAAGCTTTCTAACTATCGGCATGTTGTTGTTTGATAGCTTAAAGCTTTCGATTTCAGAAACTACATTATTTGAGGTGCGCAAAATTAAATGTGGCTGAATGGAAAATCCAGTAGATATTATAGCAGAAAATTACCGATAAAAAGCTCTTTAAGAGGAAATTGCATGTTTAAAGCTTTTTTTACTTAATGTAATGCGATCTGTGAACACATAAACTAAAATTTTAGGAAATATTTAAATTTTTGGTAGAAATTTTACATACATGTAATAGGTTTACTGTTCTTCAGTAGAGGACATATGAAATGGAAAAGCTTTCTTGGCCACTTAAATCAAAAACCTCTCGCCTACACCTTTGTTTTGGGATTTTTAAGAGCTTTTGGCGTTAAGAATTATTCAATATAGAAAAAATTTATTATGATAAGAATATAAAAGTGGAAGATTTTAATTTTTTTTTATAATTTGTGAAAGGTTTAAAAAAATATTTAAAATATTCGTTTTTGGTTTGAAGCTAAGTGTTTAAGCTTTTCTGTTGACACTTTTACATTAAAGGGGATGTTTTCATTGTTGGTGCAAAAATCTGTTGTCTTGTGTCATCTACTAAAAAAATTATTGGTAAATTTGTATTAGACAACACCAGACGATACACTTTTGTGTTGACGATGAAAACAGTGTGATACATAAAACATTTGTGTCATAAATGTAAAGAAGGGCGTTAAATATGCCCTAATCATTCAAATTAATACATTTTGTACATAAAATTAAGGCATTTAATGTAATATTAATGAAATTGTCTATATTTCAAGTACAAAATTAACTTATATTACAAAGTAGGTACGTTTTTGGCGCCAATCTTTAATTTTATGAACATTTGTTTTTTTTTTGGTGTACATGTTCAGTTAGTGAGAATATTTCTTAGTTAAATGTGTATTTCCAGTTTTTTGAATTTTTAATGATTTGAATATTTAATGAATATTTAAATAAAAAATTTACAAGACGTCTTTAATCTTTAAAATTAGTATATTTTGTATTTAAAATTGAACATTTTCTTTTAGTATTAATGAAATTGTCTATATTTTGAGAACAAAATTTACTTCTTTTAAAGATAATCTTTAATTTTATTCATTAATCTTTAAAATTAGCGTATTTTGTATTAAAAATTGAAAATTTTCACTAAATATTAATGCAATTGTCTATATTTTGTGTACAAAATGTGCTTCTTTTAAAGATGAACTTAAATTTTATTCCTTAATCTTTAAAAATCGTATATTTTGTATTTAAAATTTAAATTTTCGATTAATATTAAGGAAATTGTCTATATTTTGAGAACAAAATGTAATTCTTTTAAAAATAACAATTATTTTTATTCCTTAAAATTAGTACATTTTGTATTTAATATATTTTGAGTACAAAATGTACTTCTTTTAAAGATAATCTTAATTTTATTCATTAATCTTTAAAATTAATATATTTTGTATTACAAATTGAAAATTCTCACTAAATATTAATGCAATTATCTATATTTTGTGTACAAAATGTACTTTTTTTAAATAAAAATTTTTGCTTAATATTAGGGAAATTGTCTATATTTTGAGAACAACATGTTTTTCTCTTAAAGATAAAGATTTTATTCCTTAATCATTAAAATTAGTACATTTTGTAATTAAAATTGAAAAAAATGCACTTAATGTTAATGAAATTTTCTATATTTTTAGTACAAAATGTACTTCTTTTAAAGATAATCTTTAATTTTATTCATTAATCTTTAAAATTAGTACATTTTGTATTTAAAATTAAAAATTTTCGCTTAATATTAAGGAAATTGTCTGTATTTTGAGAACAACATGTATTTCTTTTAAAGATAAAGGGGCTTATTCATAAAAAGTTAAAGAAGGTTTGAGGAAAGCTTTAGCAGTGTTAAAGCGTTCTTCAAACCTTCATTAAATTTTTATGAATAAGGGCCAAAGATTTTATTTGTTTAATCATTAAAATTAGTACATTTTGTATTTAAAATTGAAAAAATTTCACCTAATATTAATGAAATTTTCTATATTTTTAGTACAAAATGTACTTCATTTAAAGATAATCTTTAATTTTATTCCTTAATCTTTAAAATTAGTACATTTTGTATTTAAAATTAAAAATTCTCACTAAATATTAATGCAATTGTCTATATTTTGTGTACAAAATTTACTTTTTTTACATATAAACATTAATTTAATTCATTAATCTTTAAAAATCGTTTATTTTGTATTAAAAATTGAAAATTTTTGCTTAATATTAAGGAAATTGTCTATATTTTGAGAACAACATGTATTTCTCTTAAAGATAAAGATTTTATTCCTTAATCATTAAAATTAGTACATTTTGTAATTAAAATTGAAAAAAATTCACTTAATGTTAATGCAATTTTCTATATTTTTAGTACAAAATGTACTTCTTTTAAAGATAATCTTTAATTTTATTCGTTAATCTTTAAAATTAGTACATTTTGTATTTAAAATTAGAAATGTTCGCTTAATATTAAGGAAATTGTCTGTATTTTGAGAACAAAATGTACTTCTTTTAAAGATAATATTTCATTTTATTCCTTAATCTTTAAAATTAGTACATTTTGTATTTAAAATTAAAAATTGTCGCTTAATATTAAGGAAATTGACTGTATTTTGAGAACAAAATGTACTTCTTTTAAAGATAATATTTCATTTTATTCCTTAATCTTTAAAATTAGTACATTTTGTATTTAAAATTGAAAAATTTCAACTAATATTAATGAAATTGTCTATATTTTGAGTACAAAATGTACTTCATTTAAAGATTAGGTGTAATTCTGTGATATTAATGTGATGTGTGTTTATCAAAATGTATATTTCCAATTTGCATTCGAATATTGAATGAAAAATTTGGAAAACAAAAAAGAAAACTCCATCATTTTTACAAATCACAATTTGGATTTTATTGCTAATTTGTTAAATTTTTAATTTTCCTTTTTGTGTTTCATTAGGCGAATGTTTTTTTTCTCTGAATAATTGTAAACCCATTATTTTTTGAAAATACAATTTTTTCATTTTTATGAAAACAATTAAATACTGAAATATTTTCTTTTCACTTGTAGAAAATGTTAAAAGTAGAAATAAAATCTGAGAAATATCTAATTGAAATTGTTGAAAATTTGCATTTGTTTTTTAATGATTTTAACATCATTTTTGTCGTTGCTTCCGCCAGATGTTTATTTTTTTTTTTTAATACAATTTTTTCATTTTTAAGAAAAAAATTAAATACTGAAATACTTCCTTTTCATTTATAGAAAATGTTAAAGTAGAAATAAAATCTGAGAAATTTCTAATTGAAATTGTTGAAAATTTGCATTTCTTTTTAATGATTTTTAAATCATTTTTTTTTTGTTGCTTACGCCAGATGTTTGTGGTTGTTGGTGGATTAGGTACACATCCGGTCTTGTCGATCATGCCGCCTATATAAAGTTGTAATCATAAATCTAAAATCTAAATTTACATTTACTTATAAGTTAATTTTAAAAAATAATTTATAGTTTCTGTACTTTCTTTTGCGTTTCGGTTTACTCTTTTCATACTCTGATTCGGTTACGCATGCGCAATGTTCTCTCACTTTAAGGTTAAGGTAGGCCTTTCAGTGCTTTGTTTTGTTGGTTTTTGTTCTTTTTGTTGCGGTTTATATTTTCATTTTTTGTTTGTTTAGAGCTATTTGTATTTAAAAGTGTTAATAAATTTTTACGAATAATTATAATAATAAAAAGAACTATATTAATTATAATAATAATAATAAGAGAAATGAGTAAGTTATAATTAATAATAAAAAATATAAAACCCGAAAGTAACTGATAAAAATATATATAGTCTTAGAATAATGCTCTAATAAAATTAAATGAGTTTGAAAAAATCAAAACAAAAAAATTATTACAACATTTTTGTTTGGTTTGTTGTTCTCTGAAAATGACACCATTCTGGAAAGTATGGTTGTCGTCGATGGTGATGGTATTTGGTGGCGTTTTTTTTTTCAACTTCATCTTCTCCGTATCCGTCTTCGTCTTCAACGTCGTCTTTCTCGTGAGTGGCGGGGGTGGTTAACAAATTTATTAACATTTTAAATCAAACGCTCGCTGTACCATATTCAGAAATCGGTGTTATTGCTGGCAACTTCCGATTCGGAATCCCCCTCCGCCGTCGTTGGTGGTAAGGCCAGCGACATCTGTTGGCCGGTTAAGGCCATTGTAGGTTCCGTATTACGGCGTTTCATTTTATTCTTGACTTTTTTCAACATGGTCGCCTTTAGGATGTGATAAATTCGCCCGATAGTAGGTAGGTAAGTTGTTTCAGTTGTCAAATATATATAAATGTATATATTTCGAGTAGAGATTTGGTTTAATTTTTTTGAGATTACAGATTTTTCATATTCAAATTTAATTTAAACCGTCCGGTACAGATTTAATAATTTTCATTTAATAATTTGTTTTTTTTATTAGTTTGTGTGTTGTTTGGTTTGTAATTGGTTGTTGTTGTTGCAAATTTAGGATTTGTATTGTGTTGGTTTTGGTCGTTTTTTTTTTTGAGGGGTTGGTTATTTTGTTCAAGGAAGGATTGTTTGATCCATGATGATTATTTTGATTTTTTTTTTTCAAAATATTTAGTTTTTTAATTTTTTGTAAATATTTTGTTTTTTTTTTTTTGTAAAAAAAGAGAAAAAGATATTTATTTTTAATTTCTTATTTAACCAAAAATAATGTGTTTGATTTTTGACAAAAACAAATATTAATAATTTTTTAATAAAATTTAAGTAGGTGCAAAAAATCGCCATTATTCAAACAATATATTGAAAGGGGAACGAACACAGGTAAGAGGTTAAAACTGTTAGTTAGATTTTTTTTTTTTTTTTGAACGCTTCAACAAAATAGGGGTAGTATTTTGAATAAATTTATTTTGAAAAAGCTAAGCAAATTATTATAAAACAAAAAGGATTTTGAAAAAAGAAATAAATCAATTAGTCGAAATTAGTTAACACAAAATTTTTGTAGTTATAAAAGCGTGTGTCGGTTATAGAGTTGTTCTACTTAAAAGCCATTATTGTTAGAGTTGCTGTCAGTTGGTTTTTCTTCAAATGCTTTGTCTAAAATTACTAAAACTATGTGCGTTTCTATTGGTATTGGACTAACCGAATATTCGGTAGAATCAAATACGTTGTTTACAACAAAACTCTAGATAAAAAATATAAATTTTGAATTTCAGATATAAGGAAAACATAAATTCTCAAAAAAAATAAAATAGATAAAATAATTTCAATACTTCTGAAAAGAAATATATGAATTTAATTAACAATTATAAATGAAAGTTTTCAAAATTACAAATCATAAAAACTTTCGTTATCGAAAATTCGAATAAAACCAGAGACAATCCAAGGAATAGACAACCTAAGCCATTTGACCAAACTTTTCACAAGATGATTTTAATTAAAAATTATAAATGCAAGTTTTCAATTAAAACCACTTATCATAAAACTTTCTTTATCGAAAATTCAAATAAAACCAACGTCAATCGAAGGTATAGATAGACACCCTAAGCCATTTGCCCAAGCTTTTCTCAAGATGGAAGAAAACATAAATTCTCAGTCATTTGTATGTGACTGAGAAGTATTTTCGAATGTCATTTCAAATCATCTACAGAAAGCTTTGTTGTTATTTTGATAGTCAACTCCGATTAGGAGTAAGGGCCTAGTTCATAAAAATTTATTGAAAGTTTAAAATAGATTTTAAAGTTGAAAATCAGTTCAATAAACCTTCCATAACCTTTTGTGAATAATGCCGTAAGTCTTACTTGACACCCAATTTTGTAGAAATTTAATTTTGTTGTTATTTTTTGATAGAAAATAATTCAATTTGTTACAAACATCGAAAGATAATTAATTTATCATACAAAAATAATAATATAATACAAAAATAGAAAATTTTGTTTTCAAAAAAAGTGTATCAGAAGGTAAATTTTTTGCGATGTAAAAACACTTTCTTGACGTACTGTATATCCTCGTATATGTCTGTGAAAACTAATTCTTATTAAGCTGAAAAACTTACTTAATTTTAAAGATTTTGCTTCTAACAACATGACATGTCATACATAAAATTAAGACAATTTATTTAATATAAATTTAATTTTCTTAATACTTATAGCATGGAATGCCATTATTTTAAATAATATCACGTTTGTATGCAAAATCTTTAAAGTCTAGAACCCAGCTGTAAGCTTTTTTGGAAAACAATTTAGTACGTTAAAAAATCAAATTTTAAAACTTTTTAATTTTCATACAAAAAAATGAAATCAAATCCCTAATATGTCCTTGTATAAAAGATTGACATTCTAATCTTCGGAGAAAAGTTATAAAAATATTTAAAAAAAAATTAAAAGATTATTTTTAATGTAAAAATTAATAAGTCAACAATTTTAATATACACACTAAAAAAATAATTAATTTTAAAGACCATATAGGTCCTAACATTTAAAAAAAAAGTACATTTGATAATTAAAATTAAGGCAATTTCCTTAATATTTAATAAATTTTCTAAGAAAAGATCTGTAAATTTTTTGTGCAAAAAGTTAAAAGCTTTGTCCATTATTCATCAAATATTTTTGACTCAGAAAAATTATTTAATTTTGAAGGAATTGCTCCAAAGTCATTAAAACTTTAAAACAAGGACATTCCATACTTAAAATTGGGATTATTTCCTTAATATTAACAAAATGTTCCTAGTAGGTCTGGCATGAATTGTCTCTATTTTAAAGATTAACACGTCATTAAAGCAAAATTTTTAAAATTAAAATTAATTTTTCACAGTAGATATTACTATTTCGAGCCCAAAAGCCTAACAACATGTATTTATATTAACATTGAAAAATCTCTTATTTAAATCAAGGACATTCCATACTTAAAATAAACACAATTTCCATAATATTAAGTAAATACTCCCAAACTTATAGGCCAGCCACAATGTATTTATATTTACACTAAAAAAATATATTAAAATTTTGCTCCAAAGACAAAATCTTTAGAACAAAGACATTTCATACTTAAAATTAAAACTATTTCCTTAATATTAAGAAAGAAAAGCACTTCTATTATGAATTGTCTTTATTTTAATAATCAGGATGTAATTGAAACAAAATCTTTAAAATTAAGAATTTTTTTAGTGTAGATATTACAATTTCTAACCTATACATAGCCAAACAAAATTGAATTATAGTTACACTGAAAAAATATTTTCCTCATTCTGCTCCAAAGATAATGTAATAGTAAAATCAAGGACATTTCATACTTAAAATAAAGGAAATATCCTTAATATTAGGTAAATTTTCTAAATACTTATACGTAAAGCATGGATTAGCCTTATTTTAAATATTAGGACGTCATTGGAGTAAAATCGTTTAAAAATTTTGCTCCAATGACTTTCTAATCTGTAAAACAAGGGCATTTAGTATATAAAATTAAAACATTTTGTTTTTAAGTAAATATTCCTTGTTTTCAAGATAATGACGTCCTTGGGGCAAAAACACGAAAATTAAGTATTTTTTCCAGTGTAGAAATTATAATTTCTGATTAATAAGCCAACCAAAATTTATTTACATTGACACTGACAAAAATACTTATTTTAAATATTTTGCTCCAAATAAATTCTAAGCTTTAAACCAGAACGCTCCATACTAAATATAAAGACAATTTTCTTAATATTAAGGCAATGTTTCTTATACATACTTATAATATGAATTGATCTTATTTTAAAGATTAGGACGTCTTTGAAATAAAATCTGTAAAATATTACAATTTCTGAAAGATTTTGCTTTAAAGACATTATAATCATTAAAACAAGGACATTCCATAATTAAAGTTACGACAACATCCTTAATATTATGTAAAATATCCTGATACTTGTACTTAAATAATTTTTAAGACAATTTTCATAACATTAAGTCAATGTTCTTATATGAATTGCTGTTATTTTAAAGATTAGGACGTCATTGAAGTAAAATCTTTAGAATATTATTATTTCTGACCTATAAGCCAACCAACATTCTTTATATTTATACAGAAAAAATAGTTAAACGATTTTTGTATCTTAAAGATTTTGCTCCAAAGACATTCTACGTAATATTTAAAACAAGGACATTTCATAATTAAAATTAAGAAAATATTCTTAATATTAGGTATAATGTCCTTATACTTGTATTTATAGAACATTTTCATTTACATTTTCCTAGTACTTCTAGTTTGATTTGTCCTTATTTTAAAGATTGGAACAAAAGCTTTACAACAATTTTTTTTTCAGTGTAAACATTACAATATCTGATCCATAAGTCAACACATATTTATTTACATTGCAAAACATTGGTAAAGGCGATTCCATTTACTTGGTTCCAAAAGCATTAAAACATACTTATAGTATGAGATATCCTTATTTTAAAGATTAGGATGTCATGGAAGCAAATCTTTAAAATTAATAATTTTTGTGTATATATTACAATTTCTGACACACATATAATCAAATATATATATTTACACTGAGTAAATATATTAAAGGCGTTGACATTGATTTTGTGCCAAAAGGTAACCAAAACATTAAAATAAGTTCACTTTGTACTTAAATTCAATAAGTTTTAATTTTTGTAATGTAAGTACGAAATATCCTTATATTAATGATTTACCATCTTTGGCGTTAAACCAATGGCATCGTCTTTTATATATGAACACTTTTGACTGACGCCACAGACAATAAAACATCAAAATAAGGACATTCAATACTTAATCTAAACAAATATTTAATATTATCTTAAATTTAATTTTGTAAATCGACTTTTTTCAACGTTTTATTGGTTCTTTGGTTCCAAATTAATGCCAACGTGTTGTCAGTATGAAATTAAAGAAGTTGGCATTGATTTGCTGCAAAACACAGAAACTAAAATAAGTATATTTTGTACTAAAACATTTTTATTTTCCTTGGCTTAAGTATGAAATGCAATTATATTGTTTTATGGCATATGGCATCAAATCAATGTCACAGTCTTTAATATTGGAACACTTTTCTTTCAGGGTATAATTGTTTATTTCTTGTTCATTCGTAACCACAATTTATCTGCACAGAGATAATCTTGTATTTAATTTAAAATTCACCTCTCTAACAAATTTATTATATTTTGCAAAATGTTACTTCATAACTGCTTTTTGAAATATGTCCAAAATACATTTTAATTGCACTGAAAATTGTTAGATTTAACGCCAAAGACAATAAATTATTAAAATAATGACATTTCATACTTAAACATAAGAAAATATACTTAATTCTAATTATATTATCATAAATTTAAGTACAAAATTGAATTATTTTAATGTTTATTGTCCTTGGCGCCAGATCAAAGACAACGTTTCTTTCCAAACATTTAGAAAGCCCTAAACACTTAAGTATTAATGTGGGCTCCGAAATAATTTATTTCAGACATTTCTAGATTCCATATGAAATCATTTCAAAAAAAGTATGTTTGATGGCTTAATATAAAAAGGGCGTATCTTGTTTTTTTGCCATAATTGCGTATTCTGTTTATTCGGGTAGAAAGCTGTCAAATGCACCTTAGTTTTTTTTTATTTTTCGGGTCTATAGTTGCAAATAAACGATTTATAGGTATTGTAAAAACCCGAAAAGTCTAGTCAAAGAATTTGTTTGGTTTTTCGTGCCCTGTTAAGGTTTAAAGAAATCGAGATACGCCCTTTTTATATTCAGCCATCGATGTGTACTCATAAATCAATAGCTACTAAGTTCTGCGTGAATTGCTTGAACTAAAACCAAATATCGAATAACTACTTCAAAATTTATTCTAAAATATTAAAATTCCAATTAAAAAAAATTATTAAGTGAAGAATTTTTTCGAAAACAAAATAAAATAAAAAATATTGCAAAATATGTTTAAAAATCATTTGGAAAAATAAGGAAATAAAAATTGGAAACTTTGTAAAGTGAACAGTGGGAGTTTTTGTTTTTTCTGGGGGGGGGGGGGGGATTTTACCTCTTTCTGATTTAGGATTATTTTTGCTGGTTGTGTGTTAAATATAAATTAACTGATATTTATTTTTATTATAAATTATTCTAAAACTATTATATGATTTGCTATATTTGGAGAGTAAATTATATGTTTTGAAAAATAAATATAGTTTAAGTTACTGATATTCTTCTCACTGTCCCTAAATTATGAATTATGTTTTTTCTCAAATGGTTCCATGATTTGCTAGAACCTTTCATTTCTTTCTGTCCCTTTTTCTCAATAGAAGTAAACGTTTACTATTTCCACTTGTGTCTCTAGATATATTTAATTTTTTTTATTTCTGGAAAAAACGTTTGAATGTTTTGAAAAAACATTCGTGTTTCTTTTATGGTTTCAATTAAACATTAATAAATGCCTATTTATTTTGTAGAGGGGGGAATTATTTTTTCTTCCAAATCTTCTTGTATTTTAACTATTTTTTTGTTTTTGGTAAGTAATATTTTCATTTGTTTTTGTTCTTGTAGTAAGACTTAATTGGTGTTGTTTGTATCTTTCTTTAGATTTTCTTAAGAATTTCTCTCTAAACTACTTCAATTAGTTTTTGTTTTAAATTCGCTTATCCTTATGAGAAAGGATTCTGTTGTTGTTGCTATGGTTTTGTGCTTTTGTTCTTTGATTTGTTGTGGTTGTTGTTTGTTGTTCAGAGTGTATGATAATTATAAAAAACACGAGAAAAGAAAACTTGGACCGGACGGACGTGACCTCTATGTATTGATGTTAGATGTCTGCTGTTGCTGCTGCTGCTGTGGTTGTTGTGTCTGCAACTGCGGCGGCTGCTGCTGCTGTTGTTGATCCTTCTCCTTTTCCTTGTCTTTTTCCCGTTCCCGTTCGTTGGCATTTGCCACCATTGCCATTGAGGCATTGGCCGAATTGGTCATTTCCGAAAATTGTGTCTGCTGCTGCTGTTGCCCTGTCACTTGAGCCACTATCTGCAGGGCCGTCGATGAGGACGAGGTGGCCGCCGCTGTCGACGACAGACTAAGTACCGCCGGAGAGATATGCGGCTCTGTTAGGCGCCGCTTACTTTTAACTTTTCGTAGCATCAAAGCCTAGATTTGTGTGGAGAATTAATTGTTTGGTTAAATTAGCTTTTTTGTGAAAGCTCAAACTGTGTTTGTTTTAATTTAAAATTTTGGGGGAAATTAAATTTAAAGTCCTTTGAAATCGATCAAAATTTTATTTTCTTGCATAAACGTTTTGCATATTGTGCTTTATCTAAAAGATTTATTGTTCTATTTAAAGGTCAAACAAATCGGTTCATATCAAACACATAACGCTTAATTTTCTCACAGATCTTAATCGTAATATTAATAAATTCTAACAATATAATATTTTTGCATGTTTTTTTTTTGTAACATTTACAAATTTCTATAAGGGATATTGAGGAAGGATTTTTGTGATTAGCTGATATAACTAGACACAATTTCGCTGGAGTACTTATGGGTAAATCTCTCAAATTTTAAAAATTTAGACTAAATATATTTAGAGTAATTGAGACAGCGAACCTTAAAGTCTTAACAGTAAAATTTTATTCTTATCTGATTTCAGAAATTAATTTTAGGCATAGTACGCTGTAATTTGTCCTTAACGCAAAGAAAAAAAGAAAACGTTGCACAGTGGGAGGAATTCAGAAAAAATAATAATTCTGCAATTTCTCAACCAGACTAAGCAGAATATATACCAATTTCGTGCACATTTTTGTGATTTTTTGTGCCGACACAGTTAAAATATTTTGTTTAAAATCAATGGTATATTATAGTATAACTTTCGAAGGATATTGTGTAAAAATTTCATGAAGAAATATTAATTACTATGGCAACGCCAGCAATTATTCGGAAGCGTCTCGGAAAAAAGTTAAATTGCGGTGTCCATCAAACTCGTTGATGGATCATCCGATATCAAACAAGTAAAAGCGTTAAGTTCGGCCATGCCGCATCTTATATACTCTCCACCATGGATAGCATGTGACCTCACAAAATAACTCAAACCTAGAGAACACCAGTAAGGAAAGGCAGAAAGTCGTTCGGGGCCGACTATATAATACCCTACACCTTCCTAACAATGCGATAAGGGCCATTGCCATAATAATTTGGAATAATTGGTAAATGGGTAGAAACGTATTATCTAATTCTGAAACGATAATCGCTAAATTAAGCAATATTCGTTCCTAAAGTGAGAAACATCTTTCTGGAAAATTTTAATGATCGGAAGTAAAATACAACTTCTATAGCGGTTTGATACCAAATCAGGAGGAACATATATATGGAGCTTTAATATAAATCTGAACCGATCTTCCCTGAATACTTATTCATGTACAAAGACCTCCTTCTGTCGAATTTCGTACTGATCGGATATAAAATACAGTCTCTACAGCGCTTACATGTCAAATCGGGGGTAACATATATATGGGAGCTATATCTAAATCTGAACCGATTTTCTCCGAATTTGGCAGTATTCCTTCATGTAATAAGAAACGTCTTTCTGCCGAATTTCGCACTGATCGGATATAAAATACAGTTTTTACAGCGCTTACAGGTCAAATCGGGGGTAACATATATATGGGGGCTATATCTAAATCTGAACCGATTTCTTCCAAATTTAACAGTATTCATTCATATAATAATTCATATAATAAGAAACGTCCTTGGGCCAAAGAAAAGATATGTGTAAAGTTTCGTCCAGATCGGACCATAATTGCGACCTGTACTTTGATTACAAGAATACATGCACAGACGGACAGACGGACATAGCTAAATCAACTCAGAAAGTGATTCTAAGTCGATCGGTATAATAAACGATAGGTCTATTTCTTATCCTTTTGGGTGTTACAAACAAATGCACAAAGTTATAATACCCTGTACCATAGTGTGGTGTAGGGTATAATAACACCGAAAACACAAAAAAATATAGTAGATGAGAACATTAGGAATCACAACAAGTTAGATGCTATATATGGACCGATATGGCCCATTTGCAATCCCAAACAACCTGCAACTATAAGAAGTATTTGTACCAACTTTGATCAACCTAGCTCTATTATTGCGGACTGTAGCGTGATTACCACAGACGGACGGAGGAACGGACGGACAGACGGACATGGCTAAATCGTCTTAGAATTTTACGACGATTAAGAATATATATACTTTATGGGGTCTCAGATCAATATTTAGAGGTGTTACAAACGGAGTGACAAAATGAATATACCCCACATCCTATGGTGGAGGGTATAAAAACTAAAATTATTTCGTTAGATAATCGTTTTTCCAAGGGAAGTGGGAGTTTTTTTTCCGAAATTTCTATTTTTCAATTATTAATTAACAGTTTAAAGTGAAAAAAATCAGCTAATTTGTTATTGTGAAATAAAAAATATTAACAAATTTGAAGAAATCTCTCAAGCGTTACCTCTTAAAATATGTACAGAAATAGTGTTCAAAATTATGATGCCCACCGACTTTGAAAACGTGGGTTGTGGGAAAAAGGCTTTAAAATTTTTCTGATGTACTGTGTCACTAATGAGGCGCGGTTGCTTAGACTGCTGTATCATCGTTAGTTTTTCTCCCATTCACCTCAAATTTTCACACACTATTTTTAAAAGGTTCTCCATTAAAAAAATAATATAAAAAAAATACATAATTCAAACGTCATTTTGCCGTTTGTCCAAATTCATAGCGGTTTCGATTTTATAGGTACCACAGTGTGGTGTAGGGTATAAAAACACAGAAAATTTAAATTGAATGGGGAATGTTTATTATCATTTGAAAGAACGTGAATCGATGCGGGTTTGTCCGCATAAACTGTAGACTTTACATATCCCCACAGGAAAAAGTCTAACGGTGTAATATCACACGATCCAATCGACCAGCCTAAGACGTGAAATTATCTGCTCACCGAAGTGCTCTCTTAATAAATCCATTGATTGATGCGATGTGTGGGAAGTGGTGCCGTCTTGTTGAAACCAAATGTCGCTGAGATCACAAGCTTCAATTTCAGGCATCAAATAGTCGGTTATCGTGGCACAATAACGGTCGCCATTGACGGTTACGTTCTCACCGGCATCATTTTTAAAGAAATATGGCAAAAAGATAGCTCTTAACGAGAGCTCAAATATTGTTCATGGGTCGACAGGAAAGCGTTTTTTTTTGGATTTAAAAAAAATGGTGTGAAAAATTTGTAAACGTTGTTTAGGCGTAAGTCTTTCCATGATGAAATGCCAAACAATACTTAACAAAAAAACATGACAGCATGACACGACTCACACGTGATCTGTCAAAAAAAGGCTATTGAAAAAAGTATATCTACTTAGATCACCCTATATAAGTACCATTTGAATGATTTTAATATCTTCTCTAAGAATTATAAATTAAGTTGTGTAGTAAGGACATTAACACGAAGAAAATGTCCTTAATCCTCGATTATCCTGAAAAGAGTATCTTAAATGTTTTTCGCTTTATTTTTAAAAATTACCCACATATGTAAAAATTTCAGCATGGCCTCACCATGGGTTAAAAAAATATCAATTATTTAATGTCCGTCCGTCTGTCTGTTCGACTGTGCTATGGTGCTAACGATAATTTTGAAAAGGATTGACCGAATGACTTAAAATTTCGTACATGGTAATATTTTATTTAAAACCAGTTTATGTTTGATGGACAACCATATCTGCCATATCTTTGTGGTACCTCCTCCACAAATGGTTAGAATTTTGTGACATGTTAAAACTCTTATAACTTCTATTCTACTCATGGAAAAGACAGATTGACAGGAAAAATAACGCTTTATGCCACGAAACTCAATTCACGCGGGGCGAAAAAGAATTGAAAGAGCAGAACTCAAAAAACATGTTTTTTAAAAAAAATCTTGCTCTAATTTTGCTGCTTTACATGTCCAGAGGGGCGCTCTATTCCTATCAAAAATCAGAAAAAATATTGCCTCAAAATGTCCTCATCATTCAAGATAATATGCTGTAGACATTTTAAAATTACGCGTGAGGATGTATTTATCTCTCAAGTCTGCTCTTTAAATATTGTCTTTGATAGAACGCTGCAAATACATACAATATTTTACCAAAGTGCTCAAAGTGTTTTCGGTATCTTTTTCTTCAATCTGTTAATTATATTTTTGCGAAATGAATACTTTTCTTACACAAACGAATGCTTAGGTCATTTTAAAAATTATCAGAATTGACATGTAGATGGCGGTAGTAGTTTAAAAAAAATTGCTTTCTTGAAAGTGGCAACCTTCTAAAAATATGTTTTAAGTTTCAAGGCGCCACGTTGTTTAGTTTTTTTTTTTAGCACTCAAAATAAACGATCTCAATGGATTTGAAAACATGGAAAAATTGGTCACCGATATGTAATACAATACTTTCATTTGAAAGGTCTCAGTCCAACCAATATTAAAACCGAGCCGACAATCTGCGAAGGAACAGTCTCCCCCAAAATGGTATTCGATGACCGTCGGTTGAAGGTTCGTGAGCTAGCTGAAGTCATAGGAATTTCAAAAGGTGCTATAAATCGCAGGCGGCCGGAAGTTGGACCCCAAGAAAATGCACCCCAAATTGAATATGAAAGTGCGCCACAAATTTGGGGTCCATTTTCGTTACAAAAACTAATTTAGGAAATTACACCCCAATCAAGAACAAAATAAACCCCAAAAAACTAAGAAATTTTCACTTCGTATATATGTGGAGTATGTAATAAAACACCTATACGAACGTATTTTCTAATTATAAATCTTTCCCGACGCTGTCGGCCTACGGCCTCTGTTTAAGACTTTCTCCTATGGACAGGATTAAAAATTGACAACGTGGAGCAAATCTTTTACTCGTAACCCCTCCTGTTTCTAAATTTATAAAGGAAAATAAGCCCCAAAATGCAGAAAAGAAATAAAAAACCCCAAAAAGCAGACAAACAATGAAATTAAGCCCCAAAAAAATTGTTGTTGGTTGACATGTTACTTTTTTTGGGCCCACATTCATAAAAATATTGGGGTGTATTTTCCTGGGGCCCAATTTCATTCCACCTACATCGCATATTGACGGAAAATTTGATGATGAGAAAGCAGTGCGCAAGATGGGTGCCATCGCGTCCACTATTGCGATGGCCCAAATCAATGAATTAAAGTTCGAATTGCTTCAGCATGCCCCTTATTCGCCAGATTTAGCTCCAAAATGAAAAAAATGGCTCGGCGGAAGAAGATTTCCCAGCAATGAAGAGTAGTGGTTCCGGTTAATTGCTATTTTCTGGAGCTAGACAGTTTATAAACAGGATATCGAAACTATTGAATATCACGGGAAAAAGTGTATCGAGCTAAACCGACATTATGTTGAGAAATAAAGAAAAATTTGCCCACATTTGTTTTGTTTTCTCTGTTAGGACGACTAATTTTGAGACCGCCCTCGTATATTAGTTGGCTGGGACTTTTCTATATATATAAAGAAGAATGTGTGTTTGTTTGTTTGTTTGTTTGTTGGTTTGTTTGTTTGTTGGTTTGTTGGTTTGTTTGTACCGTATAGACGTCTAAACGGCTGAACCGATCTTCTTGAAATTTTCACAGAATGTACATGTGTGGGGCGTGGTGAAAATAGGGTACTTGAATTTTCGATATATGAAGTGGGCGTGGCCCCGCCCACATAAGACAAATTTTAAAATTGAGATATCTTGCACAATTTGTCAGTGAGAGTGCTGCAATTTTGTACATATGTATCTGGTGGCAGTCTACGTGATTGGTAAAAAATGGGCGGGATCGGACCAATGGGCGTGGCCCCGCCCATATAAGCCAAATTTTGAATTTGAGATATCTTGCACAATTTGTTAGCGAGAGAGCTGTTATTTTGTGCAACTGTATCTGGTGGCAGTCTTCGTGATTGGTCCAAAAATGGGCGGGATTGGACCAATGGGCGTGGCCCCGCCCTTATAAACCAAATTTTTAAATTGATATATATTGCACAATTTTTTAGCGAGAGTGCTGTAATGTTGTGCATATGTATTAGGTGGTGGTCTACTAAATTGGTCCAAAAATGGGCGGGATCGGCCAATGGGCGTGGCCCCGCCCGTATAAGCCAAATTTTGAAATTGAGATATCTTACACAATTTGTTAGCGAGTAATTTGCTGTAATTTTGTGTCATGTGTCTGGTGGTAGTGTTCGTGATTTGTCCAAATATAGGCGGAATGGGCGTGGCCCCGCCCATATATAAACAACGATTTTAAATTGACATATCTTGCACAATTTGTTAGCGAGAGTGCTGTAATTTTTGCATATGTATTAGGTGGTAGTCTAATTGGTTGGTGCAAAAATGGGCGGGATTGGACCAATCGGCGTGGCCCCGCCAATATAAACCCAATTTTGAAATTGACATAACTCGCACAAATTATTAGCGAGATTACTCTAATTTTGTGCATATATATTAGGTGGCAGTCTACGTGCTTGGTCCAAAAATGGGCGGGGTCGGACAAATGGGAGTGGCCCCGCCCATATAAGCCAATTAAATTTTGTGTTTGATATATCTTGAGCAATTTGTTAGAGAGATCAATGTAATTATGTGCATATATATTTGGTGGCAGTCTACGTAATTTGTCCAAAAATTAACGGGATCGCAAATCTGAAGTCTGGGGCAACGAAGTGGACCGGGTCCAGCTATATATCTATAAAAATAAAGATAAACATATAAAAACCAGTAAGGAAAGGCAGAAAGTCAGGCGGGGCCGACTATATAATACCCTACACTTCCCTAACAATGCGATAAGGGGCATTGCGATAATAATTTGGAATAATTGGTAAATGGTTAAGAACATATATATGTGGATATATCTAATTCTGAACCGATAATCGCTAAATTAAGCAATATTCGTTCCTAAATTGAGAAACATCTTTCTGGAGAAATTTGTAATAATCGGAAGTAAAGTACAACTTCTATAGCGCTTTGTAACCAAATCAGGAGGAACATATGTATATATGGAGGTTATATATAAATCTGAATCGATTTTCCCTAAATACTCATTCATTTAAAATAGAAACCTCTTTCTGGCGAATTTCGTACTGTTCGGATATAAAATACAGTCTCTACAGCGCTTGGATGTCAAATCGGGCCTAACATATATATGGGGGCTATATTTAAATCTGAACCGATGTCTTCCAAATTTAACAGTGTTCATTCATATAATAAGAAACCTCTTTCTCCGAATTTCATACTGATCGGATATAAAATAAAGTTTTTACAGCGCTTACATGTCAAATCGGGGCTAACATATATATGGGGCCTATATCCAAATCTGAACAGATTTTAACCAAATTAAATAGGGATTGTCCTTGGGCCGAAAAAATATATGTGCAAAGTTTCGTTGAGATCGGACCATAATTGCGACCTGTACTTTGATTACAAGAATACATCTACAGACAGACAGACGGACAGACAGACAGACGGACATAGATAATCGACTCATAAAGTGATTACAAGTCGATCGGTATAATAAATAATGGGTCTATCTCTTCACCTTTTGGGTTTTACAAACAAATGCACAAAGTAATAATACCCTGTACCACAGTGTGGTGTAGGGTATAAATAGAGGTTGATCCACATATTTTAGCATAACTCGAGAACCATTTATCATAATTTTGACCAATATGTCAAAATTCAACACCCTCCATTTAGGACAGTCCTTAACCGATTGGGTTGAAATTTTCTGTCATAACTACTATCCAATATTCCAAACTTGGTGAAAGTTTCATCCCGATCAGAAGACATTCAAAATTATTGATCGGGTTAAATAAAAAACAGTATGAAATGAGTAAGTCAGTTGGAGTCCAATACATATGATAAGAAGAATAATGGTAAATTTTTATTAAAGTTATTTTCCTAAAGTCGCACAATAAAAAAAAGTTGTCTTAAAATAAAATTAGTTAAATTTCCCCCAAAGACTCCCTTAATCATTAAAATAAGTACATTTTGTACTAAAATACGAGTATAGATAATTTCATTAACACAGTACAACAGATAATTTTGGGACTCAATTCTGAGAATTGGACGTGAAAGTAGCCCCAAAAATAAGAACTTCTGCATTATTCGTTTAGTCAAGCTGACTTAATTAATAATTTAATGGTCATACGAATGTTTTTGCTCAAGGTAAATATTTGCACTTTTTCAAAAAAAAATGTTCTCGGTATACCGGTACGGAATATCTCTTTTGTGTCTGAAGCAAAGTTGTAGATATTAAATGGGAGAATAAATGCGGAACAAATCAACCCGAAAAAAGTGCTTTCAGTGGCTTAAATATCGCAAAAATGCCCACAAAGCCATAAAATATCTGTCAGTAAAATATTGAAAAATATGTAATAAGTAATACGAGTTGCGTAATATGTAATAAGTAATACGAGTTTGCGATTTTTAAGCCATTGGATGCACTTTTTTCGGGTAACCTACCTATTCCGCGTTTTTTTCCTATTCAATATCTACAACATTGCTTCAGACACAAAAGAGATATTCCGTACGGTATACCGAGAAAAAATATAGAAAAGTGCTAAAAATCCAGCATTTTTTCGTATAGCCATTAAATTATTAATTGAGCCAACTTGACTAAACGAATGATGCGTCCAATGACGTTCAATTCTCACAATTGAGTCCCAAATCAATGAGCTGGAAAATGTTGTACTGTGTAATAAACGGGTTTTCAACAGGGACGCTACAAAAGTAGACCGACAGGGACAGCAAACGAAGCCATATTTTTTGCCGCTCTTTCTCTTCAGTAAGGTTTGCCATTTCATGATGGAAAGATTTACGAGCCAACAACGAGTCGAAATTATTAAAATTTACTACCGAAATTCGGAGTCAGTGGCCTCAACGTTAAGAGCTCGAAAAATCGAAAAATCATCTTCAGCGATGAAGCTCATTTCTGGCTGAATGGCTTCGTCAATAAGCAAAATATGCGTTATTGGTCAGACAGCAATCCACATGTTCTCCATGAGTCATCATTGCATCCCAAAAAAATTACGGTTTGGTGCGGTTTATGGGCCGGCGGCGTCATTGAGCCGTACTTCTTCCGTGATGATCAAGACCGGCACGTTACTGTGAATGGGAATCGCTACCGTTCAACGATAACCGAATATTTTTGGCCCCAATTGGATGATATGGACTTGGAGGACATGTGGTTCCAACAGGACGGCGCCACAAGCCACACAGCGAATGCCACAATCAATTTATTGGAAACCAAGTTTGGAGAACGTGTTATCTCACGAAATGGTCCAGTCGATTGGCCGCCTCGGTCGTGCGATTTGACGCCGTTAGACAATTTCCGGTGGGGGCTACGTCAAGTCTATGGTCTATGCCAAAAAGCCAGCGACGATTGATGAACTTCGTACGAATATCGAACGTAAAATTGCTGCAGTATCGGCCGATTTATGCTTGAAAACCGTCGAAAATTGGGTTCAGCGTCTGGACTTCTGCAAGCGTGCCCGTGGTGGCCATGCAAAAGAAATCGAGTTCCATACATAATGGCATCGAACGTACTTTCACAGGAATAAAGAATTTCATTGATATCCAAAACCGTTTTTGTTTTATTTAAAAAAACTTTTGTAGCGTTCTTATTGACAGACCCGATATTAAGTACATTTTCTTAATTTTAAGTACAAAATGTACAAATATTTAATTTTAAGACAACAATTTTGTTGTGTAAGGTCAGTCAAAAGAGGAATATCTGAACCGTTTTTCTTTAAATTTCACAAAGTTCGTTTTCGTTTTCACGCTCTGCTGGGTGCCAGGACATAGCAACATGCAGGGCAACGAATTAGCAGACGAATGTGCCAGGATAGGATCCGGTGCGCGAAATGCAGCCGCGTCTCTGGACGTGCAAATTCCGTTCGTGGTATTTATAAGCCAAATCGTCGAATCGTACAAAACTGCAGGACTGCAAGAACCCTTTGGCCATCCATTGATGTGACCCGTACCGAAGAATTGCTGTCGTTCAGGAAGAACACACTTAGCATCCTCACAGGAGTCATCACAGGGCACTGCGTGATAGGCAATATGGCTGCACGCATGAAGCTTCCTTACGAAGACTTCTGTAGAAGCTGCTTGGATGAAGAAGAGGAGGAGGCAGTACAGCACTTGCTATGCTCATGCAAAGGACTGCAAGAGTACCGTTTGGCCTATGTAGGGCACAGGCTCTTCACAGACTAGACCACCTAGCAGATGCTCCGCTCAAACCCCTTCTCAAATATAAAGCCACAAAGACAAATGAAAACACGAATCACTAGATCTTCTCTGCCTCTTCATAAACCTTCTCTCCCTCTTCCTAGTCAGCCAACCTCCAACTATTTCTTCTATTCTGCTCACGGGAAACACAATGGACCGAATTGTAGGCCCCGATTGAACTCGTCAGTTGTATTCTGACGGGAAACACAATGGACCGAATTGTCGGCCCCGATTGAACTCGTCAGTTGTATTCTGACGGGCGTCCCTTTCAACCTAACCTCGTTTTCGAAATTTCACAAAGATCGCTTCTGGTTCAAAAAAACTATTATTTTTTATATTTTACAAAGCTTTCGATGCAGAATAATGTTATTGGGATTTGTGTAGGTTATATGTAAATGCGAAACAATTTTCTTAAAATTTTGCGAAGTTCATTCTTGTTTGAAGAAACTATTACATTCCTACTTTTGTAAAGATATGTTCTGAAATGTGGATTGTATCGTACCTTCAGATGCAGATTGGGGATATTGGTATATACATACCTATAAGGGCTACATATTAGTCAAGACCAATTTTCTTTTCAAATTTAGAATGATTCTACTTTTTTCAAGAAACCTTATATATGTATACCTAATTTTATATCTATAGGCCTTAGATGCAAAATAGGAATATTTATATGTAGGTATATATCGATACCTCCATTCTAAACAATGCTAAGTGCAAAAAGGTAGTTTTTCAGGAGAGACGATCACAGTTTGATGGTTTTTTTTTTTAATTTGTGTGGTATTCCTTTGCAAAGCAAATCGAATGACCTGTATTGTTTTGTGAATAAGTTTTGATTGGCTTGACGGATAAACACCAAATTTTGACTGAATATAATTTGGAATATTTAGAAATTAAAAATGAAATCTCGTTAAAAACCTGCCAAGTCGACTTAGCATATTTTAGAATGGAGGTATAGATATGGGGGCTACAATTAAATCTGAATTGATTTTTTTTCAATTAGGGAAGTCTGCTTATTGATTGAAGCGACCATTATCTAGCAAATTGTATGCAGATCTGATGAGAAATGTGGAATATATCAAGTTATATATGAGGACAATATAAAAAAATGTTGGCAATTTTTATTATCTTTTCAAACATGCAAGTTGTTGTTGGCAGTTTGAAAAAGATTTGTAACAAGATATTACTTAAAATTCCAAATCTGTATGTTCACATACGAGTACAAGTATATGGTGGTTTTATCTATTTCTAAATCTGAGCTGATTTACATCAATTTCTATAGGCTTCCCTGATGCAAGGAAGTGCTCTACACAAAATCTCATCAAGAACGGAGTAAAATTGCGAACTATACTTTGCGAACAACGTAAGGTATAATTATTTATATATAAGATATACAACATAAAAACACTTATTTTATTTAATTTATGTTTTGCAACATATTCTAAGCATGTTTTAGTTGCAAAACCCTTTAATTTCAAAATATTGCCCATAAATCCCTCCAGCATTGTGTCTAGTTACATTCAGATCAAAATTATTTTGTGTTTTTTATAATTTTTTTTTTGTGTTAATTAAAGGGAAATTGTAAAACATTAAAATACACCTTGGCAATTAAAACATACATTACATCAATGTATTGAAATTTTCATAAAAAAAATTGGCTGTAAATTGGTTTTTGATGTTGTTTCTTGTTGGTATCTGTAGTTTTTCTTTGTGGGGTTTATTTCTAATTTTATTGTTCATGTTTTTTTTTTGTATGAAAAAGAGATTCAGTTAAATCAAATTAAAAACAAAAATATTAAAAAAAGACAAGTCATAAATAACAACGCATAAGGAGACAGTGTTAAAATAATAACAAAAAAAACATAATTTAAAATATAACTGATATTTTCTATTCTAAACTGTGTTTGTTTCATTGAGGAGTTGTAAGAAATAAATAAATAAAATTTAAACAAAATTATAATAAAAAGCCAAAAAGTCTAAGAAAACAAAATAACTAAATTTGTCTAATTATTTTTTTTAATTATGGAAACATGCTCAAAAAACGTGCAAAACGTAAAAGGCAACAGTTCAAGGTTGGCGTGGGGCGGGGGGCAGACTAAAGGATAATTTTGAGGAGAAACATTTGATTTGAACTTACCCTAAGAGCAGATTTTAAAACCACAATATCACCGGAACATTGTACCCATGGTTCGCCATCAACTTGTACGGGTAAATCTGAATGTAAATGCATTTTAATGTGGCCACCCTATTATTGTTTTATTATAAGAAAAAGAGAGAAAAATATGTTATTATTATAATTTTGTATTTTTAGAAATAATCAAGTATTCTTTAGCAATAAATCAAGTAAGAAAATTTCAGACGATTAAAGCGACTAAAGTATACCCTCATTTTGTGAGTAATGTAATATATAATGTGGTGCTTTAGTGGAAGCCAGGAAGCTGGAAACATGTTGCTCAGTATATAGTCATTGCAAAAGTTGTCTATAATACAGAATATCAATAAATGTTGATGATTGCTACTGAAATTATTGGGGAATTGTGTTCGAATGCATCTACCAATCTGTGTGGTACCAGAAGGTAGCTGACAAATACTCTTATTTTGAGCTAAGAGGTAGATCATCAAAGACATTGAACTGCACCGAATTGTAGGTGTTTGTGTTAAAGTTATTAAGATGGAGTGAACAAATACGGCCCATCTTCGAACTTATCCTGAGATAGAAACAAATATTATTACATATCAAATTTGAAGTGAATAGATTACTCCTTTCGAGAGTTATGGTACGCACCAGCCAGACAGACGGACGGACATTGCTCAAATGACATAAAATGTATAATTGACACGCCCCTTTTTTGGTACCTCCCAAAAAAAATTCGTCATTCTGTACCAAAATTTATAGTACATAATTTTAATGCCAGGACACTCCTACACTTGAAATTTTGTACAGTGCTGTGCTCTTATAGTTCCACAGTTCAGTGGAAAGTGGAATACTGAACAGCTCATGGCTTTAATATCACACACACAAGCACATGATGTTCGATAGGGTACAATGTCTTATATGTACCCACTATTCAGCTCCAAATAATCATATTTACCAAGCGATCCATCACCAGTCAACTAGGCTTCCCTTCCATTCAGTGGAGGACCAGCAGGGTTATCTACTCCTTATTAGACGACCAGTTTGGTTATATGTTCCATAGTTGATGGCCTGTTGGGTTATTTACTCCTTAGTTGGCGATCAGTTGAGTTATCTGCTAATTAGATGACTACTTGTTGGACTCTCCACTTTTTAGTAGAAGGTCGGTTGGGTTATCTACTCCTTAGTAGATAGCCTTTTGGGTTATCTTCTCCTGAGTAGATGACTAGTTGGGTTATCTACTCCTTAGTAGAGGGCCATTTGTGATATCATCTCCTGAGTAGATGACTAGTTGCGTTTTACGCTTTCAGTTGCGTTATCTACTCATTAGGAAACTAACAGTTCCTAATGACATCTATGCCTTAGTAGATGACCACGTGGGTTATCTATTCCTTACTATATTACCAGTTGGGTTATCTACGTCTTAGTTGACGATCAGTTGGGTTATCTAGCCCATAGTATATACAAATTTGGGCTATCTAATCCTTAGTAGATGAACAGTTGGTTTATCTATAACTTGGTAGATGACCTGTTGGGTTATATATCGCTTAGTTGACAACTTGTTGGGTTCTCTACGTTTAAGTAGAAGACGAGTTGGGTTACTTGTTAGACTAACCACTTTTTAGTAGAGGACCGGTTGGGTTATCTACTCTTTAGTAGAGAGCCATTTGGGTTATCTTCTCCTGAGTAGATTACTAGTTTCGTTTTACGCTTTCAGTTGCGTTATCTACTCATTAGGAAACTAACAGTTCCTAATGACATATATTCCTTAGTAGATGACCACTTGGGTTATCTATTCCTTACTATATGATCAGTTGGGTTATCTACTTCTTAGTTTACGACCAGTTGGGTTATCTACTTCTTAGTTGACGATTAATTGGGTTATCTAGCCCATAGTACATAACAATTTGGGCTCTGTAACCCTTAGTAGATGACCAGTTGGGCAGTCTATTCCTAGGTAGATGACCTGCTGCGTTATACATCCCTTAGTAGACAACTTGCTGGTTTTTCTACGTTTTAGCAGAAGACGAGTTGGGCTATACACTCCTTAGTAGAAGGTTAGTTGCGTTATCTACTCATAAGGGGACGACAAGTTGGGTTATCTATTTCATAGTAGATGGCCAATTGGGTCATCTATTCCATTGAAGATGGCCTGTTGTGTTATGTACTCCGTAGTCGATCAGTTGGGATTTTGACTCCTTAGTCGGTCAGTTGGGTGATCTAATTCATAGTGGATGACCAGTGGAGTTAGTTAATCCTTAGTTCTTTGTAGAGAATCAATTGAAGGGTCAGGACTAGGGATGTCAATCGGGATTGATTTTCGCAAAACTCGGGATTGAAAAAAATATGATCCCGGCATTTTTCGGGATCCCGAGAAACAAGGTTTATTTATCATCATCGACCTTTTCATTGCCTTGATAGGAGTTTAGCACTTATCTATAAAATCATTTAGATGTTTATCTTTGGATTATATGTATTTCTAATTCTTCAGCTGAGTAATCGTTAGACACAATATGAATCATTCGACTTAATATTAATTATTCAACTCAATATTAATCATTCGACTCAATATGAATCATTCGTCTCAATATTAGTTTTAAAATGGCGGACTGAAGATCGCGTTTAATAAGACGTATAACTAAAACATTATCCAAGCCCCATTTTAAATTTGGATTATAATTTAGAAGACGCGAGTATATTGTTCAGCAGATATCTCCACCAACATAAATTATAGTGCAGCATTTCCTTTGTACAGATTCATATCACATCGACATAACACTTTATAGAATTTAAATTTATAGAATTTAAATACGTATTATTTCCTCTAGCAAACAATACTCTTTTAACAACATAAATCGGGATTTATCGGGATTGAATTTCAAAAATCCCGGGATTGGTGATTTTTCGGGATCGGGAAATCCCGGGATTTATGGGATCGGGATTTCCCGATCGACAGCCCTAGTGAGGACTGTAGGTATTCGTGTTGACAAATACTTTTATGTCACAAGGTGGCAATTCACCAATGAAAAAGCCCGTTTTTTTAGGGACCATCTGTGTTATGGTTTTGTACCGGCCCAATTTCCCGTAGAATATATAAATCTAAAGTTTTTTTCAGAAGTGAACTTCGGTACCGTGAAATAGCTCCCAAATGAAATAAGTCCCAATGAAATAAATCCCAATGAAATAAGTCCCAACACAAATTCAATAAATTCGAATTTTAAAAAGTGAAATAAATCCCAATTTTAAAAAGTGAAATAACTCCCAAAGTACATATGAATTATGTCCCAATATGTGGAAGTTAATTCATACTGAACTCAAAAAAGTGGAAAAAAACTCCCTATGAAATAAGTTAACCAACCACCAATCTTCGTGCGTGGCCGGTTTTTGGCCGAGATTAAAAATTCGCTCCTATGGGGTACGTCCAAAACAAAAACAGCTACGCGGACCAAATTCTCTTTGTATGTCATAATGAAATATGTCCAATTTACATGGAAATTTTTTGGAACTTATTTAATTTTTTGGGACTTTATTTAGGAGTTATTTCACGGTACCGTGATCTTCTGCTAACTTACCTGTGCTATACGATTTGCATAACGTATGCCCGATTGTATTTGTCCCAAATGTACCACACCGGTAACGCCAACAATCTCCAATAGGCCATCATAATGATTGGGTGTTGAGAAGCGATCATCCTTATCCGGACCCCAAGGATTAGCACCACTGCCCCAGCTAAAAAGAGGCAAAAGATCACAAAATATTAATTTCCAAAATTTTTATCAAAATAAACCCTTTTGTGTATTATATTACTCACCTCAATATATTCAATATAATAATACCCTCACACGGTGGCAAATCGACAATTTTACCATCAACCTCCAGACGCAACTCCTTCTGCAGATCTTTTGTACACTTGCGGCCACCCATCATTTTGCGCAAACCCATCTTTACATAGACACCCTTGTTGTGGAGACGTGAATTGAACTTGAATGGATTCTCCATACGGGCATTGTGAAAGTCCAGACACAGGTCGGCATCGAGACCAATGCCGAAATAGTTATTCATAACAAATATTTGGGTATTGTCCTCGTTTTTGGTACCCTCACATTCATCATCGCCAACACCTGTGATTGTATATGATTCGTTGCAATTTTTGTTTTTTGATTTTGAAATAAATAGAGGAATTGGAAAAAAAATAAGAAAATTGTGAGTAAACATTTTTAAATGATTTCCCATGGGAGGAGGAAATAAAGATGTTAATAAAAAACTGAAAGAAAGTGTTATACAAATAAGTAAGTAAAATTCGAGTCAAAAGAAAATAGAGTGTTTCTTTTATACAAAAAAATTGATTTTTTCGGATGAAAAGTGAACAAAAATTACAGACTTTGGGAAAAAGAGTAATATAAACGTGATGGATACATCCATTAAAGGTTCCTCATGACAACTTATCAAGAGATAAAATATTCTAGAAAGTTTTACAGTGGGAGTAGAGAATCAGTTGAAATGCCACCACTATTTTGAAGCTGAACCTATAATACGGATCTTCTATACTTTAGATTAGGTTTACCTTAATAGTGACAGTCTAAATGTCAATCTCATTTATACTATGTAGGTCACAGGGTAAATGAAAGTGAAAATGTAAGTAAAAATTCATGTTTTCCTAACCCTTGAACCAATTTTATTGCTTTAAGAAGGTCAATAGTTAGCGGATTTTAATATTAGTAACTCCTCAAAGAAATGGGAGCCTACCGTCATATACTGTCTACTTCTGGAGAGAGCAGGTCGCAGACACAGATTATTCTACACAGGTATTCTATTGATAACTCCTTATCTTCGTCTCAACCGGTTCTGCAAAAGTCATTTCGCAAGACCTTCAGTCTATCTGCGTGCCCGTCATGACAGACACGATACTCGTAGGTGAGACGTCTGGCCTCGATAACGATATCAGGTCGTTGGAGCGTTTGGAGTTTAGGAAGGGCCACATCAGCCTCTAATGTATGATGTTCCTTATTAGTGGCTCCTCGATAATTTTTTGCCGTTAGTTCACTATCTGTCAAGAATAGCATGTAGTTCGCTAGAGGCTTGTCCCAATTTAGTTGAATGATTTTAGTCAGAATATTAATTCTCAACCATTCTGAAACCTAGCTTAGTAAACATTACTTTGTTCAGGCAGTTCTGTTACAATAGATAACCTTAGTTATTTATAAATAATATTCCTTATAATGCTCTTACGAGTAAATATAGCAATATCCACATGGTTGTTATGTTTGGAACCGACTACATATAAGCTCACGAATTTCATATGTCCAGTTATGCGATAATTCCATACTGATCTATCAGGGGTAGGAAGAGCATGTAGTTCGCTAGAGGCTTGTCCCCTGGAGTGCATAAGGTAATTCCTAGTCTTCCAAATGCATATGTTTTGCAGTTCCCAGGAATTTTCCTGTGGCCCTGCACCAAATTGAGTTGGAAACAGTCTGACTATCAGAGGAAATATTGATACTGACTTTAGTCAGAATATTAATTCTCAACCATTCTGCAAACTATTATAATAGATATACAATCCTTTTACAATAGATATAAATATTATTCCTTATGATACTATTAAATATACCAAATCCCTCATGTCTGTTAAGTTTGGAATTGGCTATATAAGTTCACGAATTTCATATGTCCAGTGATGTCCATTATGATCTATCAGGTGTATGAGTTAGATACCAGTTGTCAAAAAATGGTTCAGTTATAGTCTAACGGCAGTAGCTATTGTCTTGTTTTATTGTCTAGGGGCACTAAATTTTGTATACAATTAAGTGTCTCAGTCGGTGTCGTTTTCAAAGCACCAGGGATAACACAAATCTTATCCAGAGAAAGCCGAATACTATCCATGAAGGGATTACATAGCAGAGGAGACAGAACACTCGCTTGAGGCGTTCCTCTGCTGACAAATCCATAGCGCGTCCGTTGAAATGCGTCTCTTTGTCAGAAGATTATGAATGAATCTTCCTATACTGTTATCAACCTGCAGGGTTGCCAGACTCGTTACTATTGCGGCTGGATTTATGTTATTACTGGAGCTATCTATGTCGCATCTATGAAAGCTACCATAGTATATATATATACAATAACAGAGATAACCTTCAATAAAGCGGTTGTGCTCTTAAAGGAGGCATGCTGTTGGTTGAACAATAGCTTATGCTGAACTTTAGTCGTAGGATAACTAACGATTAATCTCTTCAATGTTTTATGGAGAGTTGACGATAGATTATATGGTCGTAAATCTCGAATTGTACGGTTTTCTCTCAAAGGTTCGGAAATCCTTAGGTCCTTATGGGACGGTTTCTCTCCAAGGGTTTAAGACGAAATTACTAATAGGTCGGATATCATTAGATCATCTATGGGACAGCTTTCTAACCAAGTTTTTATGAAGAAATTAGTAATCGGTCGGAAAACTTCAGGTCCCTACAGGTTTAAAGCTTTTAATAGACAAAAGAATACCAGATTTGGGTTTAAAAACAAAATTTGCGTTACTATTTTTAAAAAGAGAAAATGTTCACTCATAGTGGAACTTCAAAAGGCCGATTTCTCACAAATGCGGCAGGGTCAATATATGAGGTCATATATTTCTGTTACATTCTGCCTATTGCAAAAATGTAATAGAAATAAATAAAATAATGGGAACGAGTTTCAATTGCTGGGTAGAACTGACTGCAGTTTCGATAGTCACAAATCTAACATCTTCAGAGTACAAAAGCAATAATGTATGTCTGTAAACTTAAATCAGCTTCAATACAGCTTAGTTTTAGGTTTAGGTTAGGGTGGCAGCCGTATTTTTTTTCATACAAGCTCACATAGACCAGTTTAGGTCCCTAGTGTCACCACAGGCTGAAATGCCCCTCATCGAAACCAACCTGTTTGATATATAAATTTATCGATAGTACGAATATCAGTACTGGAAAGATCTGTTAGGCTGCCTAGAAAGGCCGACCCCAGTATGTCCAGTCGTCGTTTACTCAGAGCTGGGCAGTCGCATAGCAAGTGCTCAATGCTCACCACTTCTTCCTCATGTCCACAGCTTCTGCAGAAGTCATTGGAGTTAATACCCAATCTTCTGGCGTGTTCGCCGATCAAGCAGTGTCCCGTCAGAACCTGTACTCACGTAGACAATCGTTTCCTCTCTAGTGCGAGGAGATATTTTGACCTTCTCAGGTCATACCTTGGCCAGATTTGTCTAGCTACCCTGCAGGTGCCGATTTCTGTCCATCTTTCGTTGGACTGCCTGATTGCCTCTTGCCTAAGCCAAAGCTTGCACGTGGCGCACCAATATATGAAAATTCTTCGAGAATTTGTAATGTCGTCCCTTTCCTAGCAAGTTCATCGGCTTTGCAGTTCCCCGGGATATCCCTATGCCTAGGCACCCATATGAGGTGTATATTAAACTGCTCAGCCATCTCGTTAAGAGATCTGCGGCAGTCGAGGGCTGTTTGTGAATTTAGGGATGTTGCCTCCAGAGTATTGATGGCAGCCTGGCTGTCCAAGTAAATGACAACGCCAGTGTTGGTTACTATGTTGCGACTCAGCCACTTGGCTACTTCCCATATTGCCATTATTTCGGCTTGATAGACACTGCAGGTATCTGGTAGTCTGTGAGCTATATCCAGACTAAGTTCTTCACAGTGTACTCCGAAGCCAACCTTTTCATCAAGCTTCGAACCATCCGTGTAAAAGTGGAGATGGTTTCCAATTACCTGGTATTCTGCCGACCCATTCATCTCTGGCGGGAATCATAGTGATGTAATTTCTCTCGAAGGTGTACACAGTTGGTATATAGTCCACTCGGTCGGTTACCATAGCACTACACTTTGATATCCTCATGTGACCATAGTTCTTGTACCTCCACATTGATATTGAGAGACTTATTGCCGCTTTGGTTGCAACTTCTCTCGCCACAATATTAATCGGCAGTATATGGAGTGGGGCTTGTAGAGACTCGGTCGCTGTAGTCCTTAAGGCTCCGCTTATGCTCAGGCAGGCAGTTCTCTGAACCTTTGTTAGTAGGTTGGTGATGGTTAGTTTGTCAGTTGCGGTCCACCATACCACAATACCGTATAACAGTATTGGACGAACTACTGCTATATATATCCAGTGGACGATTTTAGGAGAGAGTCCCCACCGCGACCCTACAGCCTTTTTGCAGGAATATAAGGCGACGTTGGCCTTCCTTACACGTTCCAATACGTCAAGTCTAAGTAACAGTTTTCTATCTAGAATTATTCCTAAAAATTTTGCACTTTCAGAAAAGACTTGATCTGTTCCATTTATCCGAGGTGGAGGGTGCACATGTGGGACTTTATTCATCCTTGTAAAGAGAACCAATTCTTTCTTGTTTGGGTTTATGCCCAAACCGCTGCTTCTGGCCCATCTAGCCAATTTGTTCAGAGCCACCTGTAGGATGTCTCTGAGGACGTTTACGAATTTGCCACTCACTGCGATTGCCACGTCGTCCGCATATGCCACGACCTTGCAGCCACAACGTTCTAGATCTAGCAGGATTTCATTCACCGCTAGGGTGAATTAGTAAAGTAGGTGTGAAAAGAACTTCTAACCAGAACCGTATTTCACCGAACTAACTTGACAGACATACTGAAACTCGCGTATCAGTTGCTTGGGTTCACTTCGCGAGCCACTAAAACAACTGTAGTTTTGTCAACGGCTAATGCCTCATGTGTTTGCATATTTCGGTAAGTATTTGTATAGCAAAATATTGGAGTTAATATTAGCCAATTTCGATATATATTTATCGTAGAAGAACGAAATTAGTTATTAGTTATTGGAGTCAATATAAGTATTTTGTCAAAAGTGGCCGCGATAGAATGAGTGGTAGTGGCATTATTTAAATAAAGAATATATTCGAAACGATTGATCAAAGACCAGGAACAAAAAGGTGGGCGTGGGATAACAAGAGAATAAAATTTTATAATCTTTCTACGGTGAGGTCAGAAGTGAAGTTACATAATAAATTAAATAATACATATATGTAAGTATATGAAATTCCATTAAACATACATTTAATTTCGGACAAAGAAGGCTAAGACTAAAAGTCTGTAATTTTTGCCACTTAATGACGATCGATATATATACATACAATACAGTGATTTAATTTGTGTTATTTTAAATAAAATGTATTGCATGCATAAATTTCAATATGTATACATATGCACATATAATTTGAGGTCAAGATTAAATTGTCTAAGTACCCAGAAATCCAACTTTTTCATATCGACTTACGAATTTATTGTACAAAATATTTATAAAACATTTTATTTATTTTCAATATGTTTTATTTTCAAATTAAAAAAAAAAGTTTGTTTTATTTTTAGCTCAAGCTCTTTACTCCTATTAAGATTTCAGGATTGTTTTCGATTCGTGAGATCTATAAGAATATTTGTTTGTAATTTTAGAAAATTCAAGGACAATAATTTTTCTTAGAATAGCAATCCATAAACAAATTCGAACATTTTATTGTTGTTAAGAACTTCCAAATTTGAAATAAGTTTTAGGTAAATTTACTTAATCTTAAGTATGAAACAGCATATCAACAGCAAGAGAAAATCCACAAAAACCGCGCTGCATGATCTAGTCAGCTTTATTAGGAACTCTTTCTTTTAAGGAATATACAATGGCAGCTTTCTTAGATACATATAGAGACAGCCTTCAGTAACATAAATCCATTCGCAATAGCTACGGTTCTAGCATTCCTGGGGGTATATAAGAATATACAAAGATTTATTCATATCCTTCCGATTAAGAGAAACACTTCAGCTATGTTAGGGTCAACTGACCTTTGACGTTTTGTCTCCTCTGCTATGGAATCTTTCCATGAAAGGTATTCTGCTTTCTGTGAAGAAGGTGAGTGTTAAGGTTATTGCCTATGCAGATGACGTGACAGTAGCGATTAAAGGGAAGGTTCCCACTACTCTTAAAGACATCCTGCAACAGGCTCTTCATACCAGCGCAAGATGGGCTTCCGATATTGCTCTTGGTGTGAACCTAACCAAGACAGACCAACTTGTTCTTTTCAAAAACTTTAAGGGTAATGAAATGATTTTCCCTTAAAGTGCAAAATAATACTTAGATAGAGTCCGAACCCATGTATAGTTTATTGGCAGTAGTTAGACCGACTTTGTCGTCTGGCTCTACAGAAATACACAATCTGCACTATACTAAATAAAGTTCAGCGAATGGCAGATATATGTATCACTGGTGTGTTGAGAATATATATGGTTGCATCCCATGACATATGAGATTCTGGCACTTCTATACAGACGGTTCCAAACTCAACAACAACTTTAGATTTGGTGTATTTTCAAAGGAACTAGGGGTATCTACATATAGCAAAAAATCTACCTGATCACTGTAGTGTTAACCAGGCACAAATCTTAGCTATTAAGGAGGCAGCTGTAGAATGGCTGATCATTAATGTTGTTGCCAAAGTCGGTAACAATATTTTCCCCGATAGCCAGGTTGCTATAAAGTGGTTGCTATAAAGTGTCTTCCTGAATTTATAACCTGCCCTTGAATGTAGCTGATTTCTGAACGAGATTAATGAGCAGTTTTAAATCTACATTCTTTGGATGCCGGGTCACAGGGATACACCAGGGAACTTCAAAGTAGATGAACCGGGGAACTGTAATATGTGGACATACCTCTAGCGACCTGCAAACTCTTCTTGAGGCATAGTACCCCTATGTCAACAAATGACAGGTGGTCACTAGAACTGCATACATTTCAGACTAAGGTGGTCCTGCCTAAACTCTAAAAGCATCAACGCCCTGCTGTCGTTATCGAGCCTGGACGTCTTACTTATCGAGTCTGTCATGACGGGTCAGTCACTGCCCTATATGACCCTACGCAGAGAGATGCAAGGTCTTGCGAAATGACTTTTACAGATGCTGTAGAGACGAAGAGGAAGAGTAATCAATATAACATCTTCGGTGTATTTGCTTTGCTCTTCCTAGAATGCGGCATGGAGCTCTCAGTTCTTTGGGGGATTAGCTAACTTTGCTGATGTTGGAATCTGCCAACTTTTGAGCTTTTTAAAGCAATCAAATTGGTTTAACCGGATGGGCTAGGGATACTTTGCGTTTTCTCTTACTCCCCCTGTTATAAAATCTCTTCATGAAGAGTATTCTGCTTTCTCTGGAAGTTTCCAAGGATCAAATGTTGTCCAGACTGCCTGATCACTTTAGTGTTTACCGGGCAGAAATCTTAGCTGTATACTAGAGAAGAAGTAGTACGGCATCAATATTTTCTCTGGTAGTCAGTCTGCTATAAATTACCTGAAAACTTTATTCGCGAATTCAAAAACTGCCCTCGACTGTCCCATATTTCTTAACAGTATGACTGAAAAGTTTAATATCCATCTGATCTGGGTGCCATGCCGCAGGAACATACCAGGGAACTTCAAAGCAGATGAACTTGCAAGACTATAAACTAACTTGCACGCTCCGGGGAACTGAAATATACACCCAAAGAAAGGAATTCGTTTCTGCGAAACGAAACTTTAGACAATTACAATTCTCGTTTGCAGGAACTGAAATTTCGTTTTTTGTGACAGAAATTCATTTTGCGTAAACAATTGTTTGTTCTGACCAAACGAAATTTCAGTCATCGTAAACGAGAATTGTAGTTGTCTAATATATCGTTTCCCAGAAACGAATTTTTTCTTTGCGTGTATGGACATGCCTCTAGCGACCTGCAGACTCTTCTTAAGAAATAGTGCCCTTGTGACAACAAATGACAGATGATAACAAGTTAGGAACTGCATATTTTCCTGGCTGATTAGGCGCTGCATAGACTCCAAACGATTCAACGCCCTGCTGTCATTATCGAAACCGGAAGTCTCACTTATTGAGTCTGTTATGACGGGTCACTGCCTTATTGGTCGCAAGGTCTTGCGAAATTACTTTTTAAGAAGTTACGGAGAAGACGAGGAATCATTAAAACACCATCTGTGTCTGCTACCTGCTATCTGCAGAAGGCGATAGGCTAGGCTGGGCTCTCATTTCTAAGGAGAGTTACAGACTTGCTTGATGGAGCTTTATTCAAGAGCTAGAAACATCTTATATTTTTCTCTACGTCCCTGGGGTAGCATAATGGACTAAAAAGTCTTAGCGGGCCTGACATACAGGGAGTTACTCTTAACCTAAAGTATGAAAAGTGTTTATTTAAAATCATTAGGACATTTTTGGCGACTAATATTGAATTACGGAATTTTTTTAGCGTAGATTAGCTCAAACTGTAAGAAAACAAAATTTGAAGAAAATTGTCATTACTGTCAAAAAGGATTCGAAACATTCCTACGACAATTTGATTTATAACGAAACGTTTTATAAACCAAAAAACTAAGTAAGTCGATATTAAAATTTCTGAACCATATATAACCAGTAAGGAAAGGCAGAAAGTCGGGCGGGGCCGACTATATAATACCCTACACCTCCCTAACAATGCGATAAGGGTCATTGCCATAATAATCGCTAAATTAAGCACTATTCGTTCCTAAATTGAGAAACATCTTTCTGGAAAATTTTAATGATCGGAAGTAAAATAAAACTTCTATGGCGGTTTGATACCAAATCAGGAGGAACATTTATATGGAGCTTTAATGTAAATCTGAACCGATCTTCCCTGAATACCCATTCATGTAAAAAGACCTCCTTCTGTGGAATTTCGTACTGATCGGATATAAAATACAGTCTCTACAGCGCTTACATGTCAAATCGGGGTAACGTATATATGGGAGCTATATCTAAATCTGAACCGATTTTCTCCGAATTTGGCAGTATTCCTTCATGTAATAAGAAACTTCTTTCTGCCGACTTTCGCACTGATCGGATATAAAATAACATTTTTACACCGCTTACATGTCAAATCGGGGGTAACGTATATATGGGGGCTATATCTAAATCTGAACCGATTTCTTCCAAATTTAAAAGTGTTCATTCATATAATAGGAAACCTCTTTCTGACGAATTTCATACTGATCGGATATAAAATACAGTTTTTACAGCGCTTACATGTCAAATCGGGGGTAACATATATATGGGGGCTATATTTAAATCTGAACCGATTTTCTCCGAATTTAGCAGTATTCCTTCATGTAATAAGAAACCTCTCTGTGCCGAATTTCGCACTGATCGGATATAAAATAACATTTTTACAGCGCTTACCTGTCAAATCGGGGGTAACATATATAAGGGGGACTATATCTAAATCTGAACCGATTTCTTCCAAATTTAACAGTGTTCATTCATATAAGAAGAAACCTCTTTCTGCCGAATTTCATACTGATCGGATATAAAATAAAGTTTTTACAGCGCTTACATGTCAAATCGGGGTAATATATATATGGGGGCTATATCTAAATCTGAACCGATTTTAACCAAATTCAATAGGGATCGTCCCTGGGCCAAAAAAAAGATATGTGTAAAGTTTCGTCGAGATCGGACCATAATTGCGACCTGTACTTTGATTACAAGAATACATGCACAGACGGACAGACGGACAGACGGACAGACAGACGGACAGACAGACAGACGGACATAGCTAAATCAACTCAGAAAGTGATTCTAAGTCGATCGGTATAATAAACGATGGGTCTTCCTCTTCTCCTTTTGGGTGTTACAAACAAATGCACAAAGTTATAATACCCTGTACCACAGTGTGGTGTAGGGTATAAAAATCGAGCTTTATGTTATATAGCTTTCTTAGTTGGATATTCTGTTTTAGTAATTTAAATAGATTTTTTTAAATATTACACTGATATATGTATGTACATATGTATATACATATTTATAAGTAAGATATAAATAAAATCATAATAAAACATGCCAAATTATTTTCATTTTTTTTTTCTTAAAGTAAAAAATAAAGTATTTGAAAGCAAAACATCTATTATCACATCAAAACTAGCACAGCATTGCCCATCCATTTTTCTTGTATTTATTGATTAATTGATTGTTTGACCAATTACTCGTCATTGGTTTATGTCTTTTATACAAGATCTGGTTTTCTGTCAGATTTTAGAACACACAAAATATTTTAAACTTTTGGTTTAGTTTAGTTTGTATACACAAATAACATTTAGGTAATTACAACAGCAAAAAATGTTAGCAGACGAAGAAGATGTATTACGGAAACAATTGAACCGAGGATGATGGGGTGAAGCAATATCCACGCATGAGTAATTGAAATCAATTATGAAATATTTCAAGTGATTTTCTCATTTCAGTTATAGGCTTCAATCACGCATGCGCCACACATCCCTTTTGGTTTTAGTTTGACTTGGAATTATTAGTTTAGACAATGACGACGAAGACTTGGAAGAAGTTTCGGTTATTTTTTAGGAACACAAAAACATAGTACGATATTTAAAACATTGAATTCAAATCAAAATCCATATACAAATATTTTGTTGTATTTTTTTGTAAAAAAAATATATGTACGATTATGTATTAAAAATAATACAAATGAGAAAAAAAAACATAGGATTTTTTGTTTGTTTGACTTGTACACATTTGATTTTGGTATTGGTATTTTTGAAATACGAGTATATGTAGTAGTAGTAGTAGTAGTAGAAAATACAGAGAGAGATATATAAATATATATATATATAGAGAGAGAGAAATTTTGTGTAATCAAAAGACCTGATTTTTCACTCGATGTAATGGCCGGTTCTTGATGATGCTGATCTGTTTGTTGCGATAGATGTGCTTGATGAGCCTTCTTCTTCTTACCGGTTGTGTTGGTCGGAACCTTGAGTATCTGCTCCTCGGGCTTCTCTTCCGGATGGAATACAACGGTCCAGCGATCTAAGCGTATGTCTTCGGCCTCAATGACTTCGCGCAAATAGCTAAGCGGATCCTGGTCGCCAGTGTAACCGGAACCCCAGCAAAGGACTCGAGCCAAATCGTTACCTATGCAAAGTTGACAAGAAATTATAATTTGTATGTGCTAAGAGATTAGATATTCTTAGGAAAAGTATTTACCAGTTCCTAAAGGTAAAATAGCACAGGGTGGACTGGAACATTCGGAATCTTGACCCACATTATCTAAACATTGTAGAACCCAACCCACGGTGCCATCTCCGCCACAAACTAAAATCTTATAATGTGGTATATGCCGGAATACATACAATCTAGAAAATACGAAAATATGTAAAGGAATTTTATTTGATTCTTTAGTAAAGCTTCAATGGGGATTACAGTCATTTCAGTCGTCTATAAATTCGCCCTTATTTCAGTTGGCCTCGTCGATTCTTAGTCGTCACTGTTTAGATTGACGACTTCATAAATTTGGATTTTTTTTTAAATATTTTTAAATTAGAGGAAGGTTTTTTGTTAATTCATGGATACCAAAAACATTCGTTTTGGCGTAAAGATGACAAAGCTAGAACTTCATAGATATGACGAAAATGATGTGACGACGTCGACGACGCCAACTGGAATAAGGGCGATTGTCTTCAATCATTGACCATCACAGGGTCGAATCATATTTTTCAGCCAAAGCTTATTAATGTACTTTTTAATGAAAAATACAAATATTTTGTGCTTCGCCCTAGTTTACTTATTTAAGGAGTTATGGCCATTTTAAGTTTTGCTAGGAAAATTCAAAATGTTCACCAAAAACGAGTGATCACAAAATTTTCTCTTTTACGCTTCAGTACTTTAGTTTAAAGAGTTATAACCATTTTAAGTTGAGCTGGGGAAACCAAATTTTCACCAACGTTTCTGTGATAACAAAGTCTCTGTTACTACTTTTAACTAAACTTTATTTTTGGATAATGTTTGGGGCTTTGTATACATAGTTCACGGATCAAATTTCTTTTAAATGAAGTCAATTTCATGATTATCTAAAGAAATCATTTGAGTTTACTTTCAATTTAAATTCCTCCGTCTTCTAAAAACACCCTTTATTAAAAACCAGCCGTAGTTTCCATTCCCATTCAAAAAAAATTAATGAATTTTCTCAAATCCCCATCAATAATATTTACCCTGGTAATGGTCCTCCATTCTCTAGATTAAACACTTGAAAGGGATTTAGAAGTTTCCTAAAGTTTGATATCAATTCCAGACCCTGACAGCCGCCAGATTTAACATTTACAAACACCAGCAGAGGATTTATATCGGATGGCACCATGCTCGGTTCAATATTTGGCAATAACATCACCAACAGATCCTTGCCATCCCAGCGTACCTCACGCAAAATGTAAAAGGCTCGCACCTACAGACAAATTGAAAAACGAAAGTAAAAAAAAATAAATTTAGTATTCCAAACTAAATATCTAGACCATCTTTGCTAACTCACCGCTTTCTGGGCATCTTCATAGGTTAACACCACCGAACCGTATTCATAGTAGATTGGACCAATACTCGTGAATTTACTATCCTCCGTTAGATACTTATTGAGGAAATCTTCATATTTACGCTGTGATTTACCGGGATCTAAATTGCCCACGAACAGTGCTATATTGGGACCGTGGGGATCTTGTCGGTGCTGCAAATAGAAACGCATCAATTCCATTTGACGTATGGAGTCTTTGCCCATTTGTTTCATAATATTCCATGGGCGTTCGGACCAGGATAAAATGCGTTCAGTAACACCACTATCTAATAATACTTGGGAACATCTGTAAAAAATAATTTAAGAATGTTATTTATATATATTAACGCAAGATAGTTAGTCAATAAGATAATTAATAATAATATAAAAAATAAAGAAGTTCCTTTTAAAAATTCGCATCCAAACTGAAACACTGGTGGATGATGCGGGTCAAATAATGCCAAGAATAGAGGATAGAAAAGAACTTTGAAGGAAAGCTCACTTTCCAAACTGGAATCTTAGTCCAACAGAGGAACAGCAACATAACGTAGAATGTGTTGAATTAAGTACCTATTACGATTATAACAGACAGTACACGAAAAGAAAAAGTTCGTTTCTGCGAAACGAAATATTAAACAACTACAATTTTCGATTACGACGATTGAAATTTCTTTTGGTCAGAACAAACAATTGTTTACGCAAAATAAGTTTTTGTCACAACAAACGAAGTTTCAGTTCCTGCAAACGAGAATTGTAGTTGTCTAAAGTTTCGTTTCGTGGAAATTCCTTTCTTTGAGTGTAAGGTTAAAGACGCAGTAAGAAGCTTCTCTCATTTTAAGGCTGTGGGACCGGATGGAATATTTCCGACACTCATTCTTGTGTAGTATCCTACACTGATGCCGATTTCTCACCATCTTTCCATGAGCTGACTGATTGCTTCTTGCCTAAGCCAAAGCTTGCATGTGGACAGTGGCGCTCCAACATATGCAAATTCTCCAAGAATTTGTTAAGATCTGTTAGACTTCCTAGAAAGGCCGTCCCCAATATATCCAGACGTCGCTTACTTAATGAGGAACAGTATCAAAGTAGGTGTTCAATGCTTTCCACTTCTTCCTCATCACCACAGCTCCTGCAGAACTTATTGGACTCAATACCTAAGCTTCTGCCGTGTTCGCCGATCAGTCAGTGTGCCGTCACCATCTTCCAGTAGACAATTTAGGGAGGCGGTGTTATTTTTTGTCGCTCCCTCATTGTTTTGAAACGTTTTGTGGCTTTTTGTATTTTGATCACCACTTTTGCTGGGAACTTCCTGCAAAGGTGGCGGTACTATTGGTGAATTGATGGTGTTATTGACTACATCCACATCAGTTTTTGGCAGTGAACGGATGGAGACAAGTAAGAACTTGTCTCCATCCGTTCTCTACCTGTGTTTCCTCTTCAGACAGTATATTTGGACTCAATTCATCTGTCCCGCCAATCGGGACCTTTCCAATTTTGAAAAAGACTGTCCAGATCAAGAAGTACGCCATGACCTTCGCCATGACAAGATTGTTCTTGGATTCTGGGTCTATGCCCAACACGAGGAGAGTACCCTCGGTATCATCCTTCCTATAGAAGACTTCTCATGGAAAGTTTTGAATTCTGTTTGCCAATGATGTCGAGTATGTACTCTGATGGGAACTTACTGGGACATCCCTTAACATATAGGGTCGTTTTAATGAGTTCAGGAATGTCGCTTTTCCTTACCAATTTTAGCTTTGCGCCGTCCCAAGGTGAGGGGAAGCTATCCACAAGTTTTACGAGGCCATCAGCGCAGCGTTGTGATGCCAGCCTTAGCATCAAAACACCCCTCTCAAACTTGCAACTCATTACTTTGATTGGTGGTTTATCCTTAGATTCAAGGACGTACTCCGCTACTCTTTCAATTAGCATAGATCGTCTCGAAAATGTTGTTTAGCTATATTAGAATAAGATGGTGGCTTCTTACCCTTCTTTATGTCCAATTGATTTTTCCGTGTCTGTAGAGTCTTTTTGTTTAAAGCCTCATCCTTAACGGATGATTTCGTTGACTTGACCCGCGTTACTGGATCAACTTTACCGCCCACGATCGAAAGACCCCGACTACAGACTTCCTTTTTTGTGGTTACGTTAGGCTTCTCCGAAGACGGCGAGCTCTTCGAGAGACCTGAGTCTTTTAGTGGCCTCCATATATTTGTTGCAGGTAGAATTGTCAGGTTCATCCCGTAATAGGTTCTGTCGGTTCAACTTACTCAGTTTCCTTCTTTGTGCCCCTGACAGAATCTTTGAGTTGGCAACAATAGTGATATTGTTTTCATTTGATGATTCAGAGTCAGAGTCCCCACCAGGCTATGAAGCCGACGCGGCGCAAACCGGCGGCGCGCCATCGCCGATGATTTTTTACAAGCCGGCGCCGCCGCCGATTTTAGCGGCTCATATCGGCTGAAACTCAGCCTCCGAATTTTATTTGGTGAGTCAAGAAGATTTTATTTTTGCAACCATGAAAATTTAGAAAGCGACTACTAAGTGATACCTTAGGTTCGGAATTTGCAATATTTAGAGTTAAGTACAAAGCGTAGCGTACAAAGTTTATAAAAAGTTGCTAATGTTAATATAAGATATGGCTATCTTTTATTAAAAAAACGAAAATTACAGCTGAACCGATTTTTTCAAAGTCTACGTTTAAAAAAGTTTGAGTTCCAAAAAAATTGTTTCCCTCGATTTTTTTTTCAAATTTTCACAGAATATTCGCAAGTGCGTTTAAAATTCATATGTGCAGAAATAGAAGAAAAGCGCCAAAATTAAGAGACCAATCTTAGTATTTCGTCCATAACTTTTAAAAATACTGAGGCCCAAAACCATCGGATCAAAACTCCGGAACGACCCAATTCCTTTTGGCCAAGGATTGTCAACTTAATAACAAATGTATCAACCATTGAAGATTTATTAAACCGATTTTCAATATTATATCAAACTTCCATAACTTTGTGTTAATTTTAAGTTTTTTCCTTCAACGCTAAATATCAAAAAAAAGCCTCTTTTGCAGGAGAATTACATTCGTATTCGTGCGCTTTCGATTGTGGAAAATTTACCGGCTCAGCCGACTGTTGAAAATTGATCGGCTCAGCCGCCGCCGCCTATCGATATTTTTCCATGCGCCGCCGAAAATTTTGGTCGGCTTCATTGTCTGGTCCCCACTGGCTTTTAAAGGCTGGGGATGCTTAGAGCCCCAGCTGGGTTCTGCTTCATCTATCTTATCATTTGTTTTGCCTGCGGCTGGATGTGCTCTTGTTTCATTTTCAACTACGGGATCCAAGGCACCAAAGCTCGTAGAAGCTGCATGCACACGATTGTTCGATAACGACGACACATGACTCGTGAATGAATCAACGATTATCGCCGACACTGGGTTTTCCCTCCCCTGCGCCGTAATCTCCTTCGTCTTTTTTGGTTTATAAATTGGTTGGGGGAGACACCCCCATAGGCCGTAATAGGTACGTCGATATAGGCCTTCCAGACCAAGCTCAGAAATTTCTGTCCAGAAACCGATGCATCCAATTCAACCTACACTTTAAAAACAACAAACCACGTGGTTGCATAGTAGGTAGGTGAATAGGTATTGCGTAATAGGTCAAAAACTATCCGCTCTGCGATAACACGTCCGATCGCTACGCCTAGCGGCGAACACTAACGTAGAAAATTTTTTCCTCTCCAGTCGGAGGAGAAATTTTGACCTTTTCAGTTCGTATTTTGGCCAGATTTGTCTAGCAATCCTGCAGGTACCGATTTCTGATCATCTTTCATTGGGCTGACAGTTTGCCTCTTGTCTAAGCCATAGCTTCCATGTAGACAGTGGCTCTCCAATATATAATTTCGTCCCAGCAAGTCCATCAGCTTTGCAGTTCCCCGGATATCCCAATCCCAATGTATGAGGTGTATTTTAAACTGCTCATTCATCTCTTTAAGTCGGGGCTGTTTGTGAATTTAGGGATGTGTTATCCAGAGAAGCCTGACTATTCGAGTAAATGACAACGCCAGTGTTGGTCACTATGTTGCGACTTACCATATTGCCATTATTTCAGCTTTATAGTTTGTGAGCTATATCAATACTGAGTTTCTTACAGGGTACTCCGAAGGTGAGATTTACAAATCCTATAGTTCATATCTATTCCCAGGATAGGGACTGGACAGTGATCTCAGATGGGTCACCAGTCCTCGACTTGTTGGTGTTTAACTGGGAGTTTCTTCGACTACAAGTTCTGAAAAGAGTCTGTAATCTGGTACCACCTGGAACTTCGGTTCCAGACCGGCTGTTGTTGTAGTCCCTTCTCGAATGTGGATTTCCAAATCAAGTGGAATGTTATGGTAAACTGGAGTTTAACCATAGAATTTTAAGAAGTTTTTGATGGGTTCCGTTCTTAACCAAAGAGGAGGGGAAAAGTATCCAAAAGCACGGAATCGATTGGTACTCAGGAATGGCGCAAGTATTGTGTGAGTTCGTTAGTCGTCGCATTATTTTCGGCTGGTGTTAGGAGCACGATGGAGTTAAGCCTAATGGTAGAAATTCACCAAAAACTGTAATACCATTTGTACTACGAAGCCAACCTTATCATTAAGCTTCCAGCCATCTGTGCAGAAGTGTTGCTGGTTTTCGTTTCCTAATAATATGCCTTTCCATTCCTCTCTGGCAGGTATCTTAGTGGCGAAAACCCTCTCGAAGGTGTACACCATTGGTATATAGTCCACTCGGTCGGTTACCATAGCTTACATTGTGTTATCCTTATGTGGCCGTACTTCTTATACCTCCACATTGATGGACAGTTCAATCGTAGTGGCTCTCTAATGGCAACTTCTCACGCCACGATATCAATGGGCAGAAGATACAGTTAGATTTGTAGAGACTCAGTCGCTATAGTTCTCAACGCTCCGCTTATGCATTAGTGGACAAATTTATACAGTCGTCATTTGCATAGACATGGTAGGCGCTTTTAACAATTTGCAGACCGATACTTATACATTCGGCAAGTTTCAGGTTAACGGAGCGCCACAAAACTGGATCAATTATATGCTAAGGAATAGATGGAGTATTTGTGGATCATACAACGTCATTTAGAGACAAGTTGAATCGTGATACTCAACAGGGAGGCATTTTATCACCGCTTCTATGGGTTACGACGGTACAGAGTCTGCTTAGAACCCTCACCAATGAAGGACTTAAACCAGTCTGTTAGGCAGATGACGTTGTAATACTTCAAGGGGATATTGGTCGTTGTGCAGAAGAGCAATAGGTAAAAACGGGGACTAAGTCTATGTATGACACACTGGCTTTACACGAGCGTGATTAGACTAATACTAACCTACGCTTCTGTAGCGTGGTGGATATTAATGACAAAGAATTGAAAAGTAATGGAAGTAAAATTGAATGTAGCGACTGAGTCTCTACAAGTCCTACTTCATCTACTGTCGATTAATATTGTGGCTAGAGAAGTTGCGGCATTAAGATTATACTGTCTATCAATGTGGATGTATAAGAACTATGGCTACATGAGGAAATCACAATGTAGTCCTATGGTAACCGACCGAGTGGTCTAACAGTTTAACCCTTCGAAAGCAACTTTGCCAGGAAATATAAACTATCTCCACTTCTATGCATATGGTTGGAAGCTTGATAAAAGGCTGGCTTTGGTTTACACTGTAAAGAACATATTCTAGATATAGTCCACATACTATCAGGTACTTGCAGTGACTATCAAGCTGAGTTAATGCCAATAAGGGAAGTCGCCATCATTTACTCCAACAGCCAGGCTGCTTTAAATTAAATTTGTGGAGGCTACATGCCTAAATTCACAAACAATCATCGACTTCCGCAGATCTCTCAACAAGCCATATTGTTTAACATATACCTCATATGGTTACTAGGGGAACAGCACAGCCGATGAACTTGATGCGCCACTGTCCGCATGCAAGTTTTGGCTTAGGCAAGAGGCAGTCCAATAAGAGACGGACAGAAATCATCTACTATAGAGTAGCTAGAACAATTTGGCCAAAATACGATCTAAGAAAGTCAATATATCTCCTCGCACTAGAGAGGAATATACTGTCTGTCGTTCTGACGGGACATAGCCTAATCGGCGAACACGCCAGAATATTGGGAATTGATGACTTCTGCATAAGCTTTGGAGATGAAGTAATGGAGAGCATTTATCACCCGCATTAAGTGAACGACGTCTGGATATATTGGGGTCGGCCTTTGTAGAAAGTCTGAGATCATGGAGGGACCGATGTTCGTATAATTGATAACTTTGTGAATTAAACAGGTTGGTTCGATGAGGGGCAACTGGGCACGTAGTATCAATAGGGACCTCTATTGTTCTAAGTGAGCTGATAATTCCAGTTTCCACCATAACCTAACCTTAGGCCAGTACAAAAAGTTCAAAGTAAGTGCTGTATAGTTATAAGCGGGGTAATTAGAACCGCACCAAAAGGTTCGTTAGAGACTAAACTGCATCTACAACCAATATAAATCCGTATAAATTATGAGGCAGCCTTTACAGCAAGACTATAGACGTCTTGCTGTAAAGGCTGTGATGGGTGAATGTATTAATTGAGGCCACTATTCGTACCATCAGAATATATTAGAATCACTGGTCGACCACACTCAAACAACTGAAATCTCCTACCGCTGCTGCATGCAAGGATCCAAAGTAGAAAGAAAAACGGGACTGGAACTTTTTATTGAACAACCAAATGTCGAACTTTACTTCCGCCTGCCAGACGATATTCCAAGCAGAAATTCAAGCATTCACGGAGTGTGTGTGAACTGGCTCTGTAACGCCACAAAGCCTAAAGATGAGAATATCTTCACAAATAGGCCAATGGCAATCAGAGCAATAACGCCCAAAAGGGTTCAAATCTAGAACTGTGTTGGACTGTAAAAGAACAGTAAATGATTACTCAGCGTATATTTTGGTTGCTAGAACACAGCGGAATGATTGGAAATGAACTGACGAACAGCTTGGCCTCAAAGGGCAGAAAACGTCAAGTAGGAAACTTGGAAAACTCAAAATTTTTCAATGACGCGATAGAGGAGTTAAATCTCTCTCCCAAAGGAGAAGAAAACAATCAGTTTACTGAAACTAAACAAGATCGAGTCTGGTTAAATGCTAGGGGCCCAGCAGGACACTGGAGCTTACAAGCACACCTGCACCTCACAGGACAAACAGATAACGACGAATACAGGGCATGCTGAGAAAACATCGAAACGATAGAACATATTCTCGCAGAACATTAGTTAAGGAAGTTCAAAATGTTCACCAACAAATTGCGGATATAAGGAATTACAGCCATTTTAAGTTTTGTTAGGGAAATTCTAAATTTATTTCTGAGCTTCTCAGACATTCAGCCACCCAACAATATAAATAATATAGTTAGTACCCACCTGTAATCATCGAATGGATTATCTTGTAAACCAAATCGATCTAGAGCATCACGTATCAAATCCTTAATAGTGGTCGTAGTATCGACAGGAACACTAACGTAGGGCTCTTCCAGAGAGCACTGCAATTTGCCAGGATAAACACGAACAAAACCATTGTCCTTGTCTTGAAACCGAAGAAATATAGCTGGTCGTTTACCCTCCATGTGATTAAGACTCTGCACTGGATTTGGATCTTGCAAGGCGGCATCTTCCATGCCAACGGGAGCATATAAATCGGTTAAATAAAATGCCTATAGAACAAACAAAAATAATTTAATATCTACACAGTGATTAAGGGGGTGAGGGTGTATCCCTCAGCCAAAAAAAAACTTACACTGGGATCACGTGATATATGAAATGCTCTCAATGCTGTTGTTAACAGTTGTTCCAAGGTGTAAGTACGAGGTACGGTTATGACGCGATAGAGTTGACGTCGAAATGAATTGTTGCCATCAAATACCTTGATCGCTTCTGTAGAATTTGGGGAGAAGAACGGAATTCATTTTGTGTTCACTTTGAGTTCGAATTCTAGTTCGAATAAGAGATCTTACCTATATCCTTTTCTTCACGCTCTCTTTCCTTTTTCTCCTTTTCCTTATCCGATTTATCGGATTTATGTCCCGACGCGGACTCTGGTCGATAATGTGAAGAGGAACCACCACTGCTGCAGCCAGCTGCACTACCACCCGCCACAGTGGACATAGCTTCATTCTTATCCACTGACTCTTCATCTTTGAAGCGTGGAGCATCACCACTGCTGAATTCTTCCGATATACTTCGAGCTGTTTGAATATTTTTTTTGTTATAGGAAATATAATAATAAAATATATAGAAATTAATTTGGATCAGGGGGTGGTAATATGGGTTAAGGTATATAATATTAAGGACACTTTATTAAAATTTTTATTTTTTCACAGAAAGTTGTTATAGTACAGAAATATCCAATTGTTTTGAGGGTTAGCATAAAAATCATTCACTTGTTAGATTTTATTAGAACTATCTACATATATATATGGTACGTCCTTAGACAACAATTTCATACCTCAAAAAAATTATTTAACTAGATTTTTCCTATAAATTTAATCGATTTAGTGCGAGTTGGCGTTGGGATTGCAATCCACGCTTGCGAAAATTACGTAATTAAAAAAATATATACTTAATTTTCAAGACTTTTATCTCGTAAATAAGGAAAATTTATACTTAGAATAAGGACAATTAAGTAATTAGAATTAAGGAAATATTCTTAATTTTTAGTAGGAAATAACCTTGTTTAAAAAGCTGGGACGTCTTTGGAGCAAAATCATTAAAATTAAATCCATTTAGGAAAACTAAGTATTTTTTATTAGGAAAATGTACCTGATATTAAGGAAATTTCCTTAATATTAAATATGAAGTATCTTTGAATTAAGGATTATGGCGTTTTGGGAGCAAAATCTTCAAAATTAAGTACGAATAGACAAGGGTTCAAGATTAAATAATACCCAATGACACTGGTGATATATTGTACGAGTATGAAGCTAGACTTTATCTTCTAAAGTGCAAACGGTCAAATCGGAGGGGCGTCTGCATATATTGAAACAAAGTCATTCCATGTCAAATCGGTAAAAAACACATTGTTTAAACAACGCAGCTTGAAATAGCGAAAGTCGCAAGCCTTTAAGCAAATATAGTCATTTTAAGTTTTGATAAGATTTCTTCAATATTTTGAACAATTTATTTGGAAATATTCGTCACTATAATATTTGCTCTGGAAATTCAAAATGTGGACCAAAAATAAGTAATTTATTTTGCTTTAGAGCTCTTATTTAAGTAGTATCAGCCATACTAAGAAAAATCACAATTTTGCCTTTTTGTCACCATTTAGGGAAATCTATTTTTAATTCTGATAAATTTTTTTGTTGATATTTAACAATTTTTTTTAGTTTTTTTAATTTCTTTCAGGAAAAAATGTGCACCAAAGATAAGGGATTCATTTTGCTTTAGAACTCTTATGTAAGGAGTTACAGCCATTTTAAGTTTTGTTAAGAAAAATCAAAATGTTGATCAAAATTTTGCTCTAATGTCGTCATTTTACTCTTCTCTAAAAAATTTCGGCCCAGAGAGAATTAAATGTAGTCATTTTGAGTTTTACTAAATTTTGACTGAAAATAAGTCAACGCAAAATGTCTACGTTTTGCTCTGAAACGGACATTTAAGTAATTTCAATACACCACAAAAAAACATCTCTTTCGAAAGGAAGAGTTCTGATCGAGAAGGCTGAACAAATTCGAATGTAAAAACATTCAAAAAACTAAAGAATAAAAAAAAACTTTTTAAGTTTTGATAAAGAAATAAAAACGTTTAATTAAAAATAAGTGAAATTCTAGGATTATTTAAGGAAAGCCAAAATTGTATCCCTGGTTTGGTCTAGGACCCGTATATAAGGAAGTATAGTCATGTTAAGCTTAGCTAAGAAAAATATAAATATTTACTACAAATTAGTGAACGCAAAATGTTGACCTTTGTGCTGCAGGACCTATATTTAAGGAAGTATTATCAGTTAAACTTTTCTAAGGAAAATTAAAATTATTACAAAAAATAAATGATCACAACAAATTTTCCTTTTTGGTCTAGAGCACATATTTTTAAGGGAATATAAAAATTATAAGTTTTGCTAAGGAAAAACAAAATTTTAACCTACAAGTAAAAAACGTTAAGTTCGGCCATGCCGAATCGTATATACCCTCTGCCATGGATTGCATTCAATTCTATTACTGGAAAAATCTTTGGATATTGAGAAAAGAACTCTGCCATTTTTAGCCAAATTCATCTGTATTTATGGCTTAAATAAGCATATTTAGGGGCTACCCCTACACGGGGACTACAACTAAATATAAACTGACTAAATTTTCTTCCCAAAATAGAATACAAACTGCAAAGATTTAGCTAAATTGCTTAGAAAATGTGGTGTTTATGGCTTGAACAAGCCTTTTGGGAGCAACATCTATAGGTGGACTATAAGAAATTATGAACTGATTAAAAAAAAAAATTTTTTTGCTGTGATGAATTCTTGTCTAAATAGAACACAAACTGCAAAGATTCGCTTAAAATGGTTACCAAATGTGGCATTTATGATTTGAATAAGCCTAATTTTAGAGCGAACTCTATAGGTTGACTATAACACAATATGAACCGATTTGAAAAATTTTTACTTTGATGAATTATAGTCAAAATAGAATACAAACTACAAAGCTTCAGCAAAATTGCTTTAAAAACATGGTTTCTATGGCTCAAAAACAGTATTTTGGAGCGACCTCTATAGGGGGGCTATATCAAAACATTGACCGATATGGCCCATTTGCAATCCCAGTGACCTGCAACTATAACAAGTATTTCTACCAAATTTGATCAACCTAGCTCTATTATTAAGGACTGTAGCGTGATTTAAACAGACAGACAGAGAGACGGACATTGATAAATCGTCTTAGAATTTCACGACTATCATGAATATATATACTTTATGGGTTCGCAGATCAATATTTTAAGGTGTTGCAAACGGAATGACAAAGTTAGTATACATCCACCCTATGGTGGAGTGTATAAAAATGATTAATCACAAATAGCCTCATTTTGTTGATCTAGGGTCCTTACTTAAATTTACTTTAAATGTTGCTTAGAAAAATCAAAATTTTTACTAAAAATAAGTGAACACAAAATACAGCACTATTTGCTCTAGGTCCTTTATTTAATAAGTTATTATCATTTTTTGTCTAAAGAAACAACAATATGAGAAATCTAAATATTTGCTAAAAATTTTATATTTAAGAATTTAGATTTTATATTTAAGAAAATATAGTCATTATAGATTGATTTTTATTAAAAATAATTGATAATAAATCTTCGACCTTTTTGTTCTCTGGCGAATATTTAAGAAATTATAAACATTTTAAGTTCTGCTAAGGGTATTAAAAATGTTTACCAAAAAGTGATCAGATAAGCTTTGGTAATCTTCTCTAAACATTTTTAATCACAAAATTTTGCATTTTTCGATTTAGGCCCCGTATAACCATTATTTTGCTAAAGAAATTAAAATGTTAAACTAAAAATAGGTAATCACAAAAGTTCATCCTGTTCGTGTCTCTAAGGAAAATAAAAAGTTTGAAGCCCGATCTGTTGAAATTTGTTTGTTTTTATGGCGTTAACAAGTCAAATTATTTGGGAGCTACATAGATATATCCCAAACTATACCGATGTTCAATCACAATTGAACTATAGCCCTTGGAAGTATTTGTACGAAATTCCAGTCACTTGGCTCAATTATTTGAGATTTAGCGCGATTACAACAGCCGGCGATACAGACGGACAAGGCTTAATCGTTAATAGTTTTACAATAATTAAAAGTTATACAATGGTTCTGATAAATAATTTTTGAGGTGTTATAAACGGAGTGACAAATTGTCTGAAAGTGAATAATTGTCTGAATATCGTAGCAGGTTATAAGATTGTACTCAAAGACAAATATTAGTAGACGCAGCAGAAAAAATGGGAAATACTTATATATTTTTACAAGCTTTTAATGCATAAAAAGTAAAGAAAGACTAAAGCCAAGTGGAACCGACTATATGATACCCTACCTCATCCGATAAGTACCCTACGGGGATGTGAACTGTACATTTACCGGAATGTACTGATCTACGGACTTATTACAAATTCTATTATTACCTAGAAATTGATTGGTGTCAGTTAATATGGGTTAAATGCTGCAAAAAAATTTACTGGGTATGTTCTCTTACAACTTCATCAGAAAAATCTACTCCTTGGGTTAGCTGCTCCTTAGTATACGATAAGTTGTGTTAATTACTACCTAGTAAAGGACCAATTGGGTTATCTACTCCTTAGCTGACGACCTATTGGGTTATCTACTGCTAACTAGAGATACAGTTGGGTAATCTACTCTTCAGTATACCTCCTGTTCAGTTATCTACCCCTTAGTAGTCGGGCGGTTGGGATATCTCATTCTTAGTTGACGACCAGCTGGGTTATCTACTCTTTAATAAGAGGCCAGTTGGGTATTTAATCCTTAGTAGGAGGCCAAATGGGTTATCTAATCCTTAGAAAACTACAAGTAGGGTCATCTACGCCTTAGTAGAAGAACAGGTGGTTGCAGTTTTCAAGTTGAACGAATAAATATGTAGTTAATTGGTTTAAAATGGCACTTACGAGTATACTCCTTAATTTACGCAATTTAGGTGATCTATTTCCTAGCAAAAGACCAGTTGGGTTATCTACTTAGTTACTCCCTAGTAAAGGACCAATTGGTCCGTCTTTTGACATACCCCAGAGGAAAAATATTTAATTCCGGCCGAAGGCCGTCCACGCAACTACACTTTGGTTCGCGTAGCTGTCTTTCGATATACCACGACCTTCGGTCGGGACTGTTTGATCCGCGTAGCCGTCTTTTGACATAACCCAGAGGAGAAAATCGTTAATACCGGCCGAAAACCGGCCATGTAAGAACTCTGGCCGAAGGCCTCGTACCGCAGATCACATAGGTCCGCGCAGCCGCGTTTTGGGCGTTATGACATAACTTTTATTTTGGGCGAAAAAAAAAAACAAAAAATTATCTACTATTCAAAATGACATATTGCCCCAAAACCAAATTTTTCCACAACAACAACTAACATTGATTTTTCTGGCCTATGACATACATGATTTTGGGCGATATGACATTGGGCGATATGACGCTACGCCGTCCAGTTCAGTTATCTTCCCCTTAGTAGACGGTCAGTTGGTTTATCTACACCTTAGTAGAGTTACAATTGGGTTATCTACTCCATATTAGGAGGCCAGTTTGGTTATGTAATCTATAGTAGACGACCTATTGGGTTATCTACGCCAGTGGGGTGAACTTTTCTAGTTGAAGGAATGAATATTTGATTGGTTTAAAATGGGACTTATGTAATGTCTGCTATTAAAGGGTCAGGTTCTGTAGGTATTCTTTTAGACCAGTATTGTATATGTTACACGGTTCCAATTCATTACATCTAATAACAGAAACATGTTAAAGCTACCGGTACTTAGTAGACGACCAGTTGGGTTACATACTCCCTAGTAAAGTAAGTTGGGATATCTAAAACTTAGTTGACAAACAGCTGGGCTATCTACTCTTTTGTATGTGGTCAGTTGGGCTATCTAATTCTTAGTAGGAGACCCGTTGGATTATCTTATCCTTTGTAATTGACCAGTAGGGTCATCTACGCCCTAGCAGAATACTAGGTGGTTGCATTTTCCAAGTTGAACGAATAAATTGTTAACTGGTTTAAAATGACACTTATACTCCTTAATTTACGCAATTAGGTGATCTATTTCCTAGCAAAATACCAGTTGGGTTATCTACTCCTCAATATATTAATAGTTGGGTTAGTTACTCCCTAGTAAAGGACCAGTTGGGTTATCTATACCTTAGTGGACGAACAGTTGGGTTATCTACAGCCAACTAGAGATCAGGTTTACCTAATCTATAGTAGGCGCCTAGTTGGGTTATATACTTCTGTAGGTATTCTTTTAGACCAGTACTTGGATATGTTACACGGTTCTAATGCACCACCTCTAATAACAGAAACATGTTAAAATTATCGGTACTTAGTAGACGACCAGTTGGGTTATATATGTACTCCCTAGTAAAGTAAGTTAGGATATCTAATCCTTAGTTGACGAACAGCTGGGCTATCTACTCTTTTATAGGCGGCCACTTGGGCTATCTAATCCTTAGTAGGAGACCAGTTGGATTATCTTATCCTTAGCAAACGACCAATAGGGTCATCTACGCTTTTGTAGAAGACCAGTTGGGTGCAGTTTTCAATTTGAACGAATAAATAGTTAATTACTTTAAAATGGCACTTATACTCCTTAATTTACGCAATTTGGGTTATCTATGTATTTCCTAGTATAGGACCAGTTGGTTTATCTACTACTCAGTATACAATAAGTTGGGTTAGTTATTCCCTAGTAAAAAACCAGTTGGGTTATTTACTCCTTTGTTGACGGCAAGAAGATTATCTACAGCTATCTAGACATACAGTTTATCTAACCCATAGTAGGCGTCTAGTTGGGTTATATACTCGTTACAGATGTCCAATTCAGTTATCTATTCCTTAGTTATATACGACAAGTTGGGTTATCTACATCTTTGTAGAGATACAATTGGGTTATCTACTCCTTAGTAGAAGGTCAGTTCGGTTATCTACTCTTTAATAGAGATGCAGTTAGGTTATCTACTACCTAGTAGGAGGCCAGTTGGGTTATATATTCCTTAGTATACGACAAGTTGGGTTATCTACTTATTGGTAGAGATTCAATTGGGTTATCTACTCCTTCGCAGGAGGCCAGTTGAGTTATCTAGTCCTTAGCGGAAGACCAGTTGGGTTATCTAATCCATATGGACTTACCTATAGCGCATAGATGTCAAATCGGAGCTGTAATAAAATCTGAGCCACTTTCACCTATTTAAATAGATATCGACCTTGGGACAAAGAAAAATATCCTATCAAAAGTTGTGGTTGTCGGACCTTTAAAACCACAAATACTTTGGTTAAAAGAATACATCTTCAGAGGGACGAATATAGCAGAACCGAAATTAGTTATAAGTCGATCGGTATAAAAAACTGTGAGTTCATCTCATCTACTTTTAGGTATTACCTACAAACAGACGCACATCATAAAATCCTTTACCACAGTGTCGCGTAGTGAAAAAAACAAGTCAGTCGTATATTACTAAAAAATTCAGAATTTAAAAATAACATCGGTTATATTCCGAGGTTATGTCTACTGTAATATCAATCGATTTTCGATTTTATTTTAAATTGTCTATTTTATGCTGGACATGACCAATCATTGTCTTATTAGTTTATTATTAATAAAAAAATTACAATGCCATATACTAAAATTTAAATTGTTATTCACATGCAAACGGGGTTATTTTTTTGCGTAACTATACAACTGGATCAATCATGCTCCTTTCAGATTAACCATTTATCAAAAGAAAAAAACGCACACAGAATGTTTAGTGTCAAATGATCTGTTATATAATGAATGTTAGTGAGACAGAGATAGAGAGAAATACGGGAATGTTTTGTGTTGTTTAGTTTTGAACTCAACTGTACGTTCAGTGATGATAGTATATTTACGGTGCCAAAAAAATATATTTGTATATCGACAATGAATGATTATTAGCTGATTAATTTTGTCGAACTAAAAAAGGAGAAAAACACACAAACTCAAAGGGAACAAAAACAAAACGCAAGAGTAACGATTATAATACAAAAGTAAAACGGGAAACAGGAAACCAAAAAAAAAAACGGAAAATTCACTTTTTGAAGGACAGACAAAAAAACAAATCAAATGCGGTTATTTAAGTAAAAAATCAGAATTTCATTTTATATTACAAACTGAAAAATCGTATGAGATAATTAACAGAAAAAAATCACCTCTGCGTTTATGATAACGTGGTTTACGCCAACCCATGGAAAAGCGACGCATGCGCTTCAATAGCTTGCCGAAGACATGCTCGTTATCGCTGAGACGCGAACGACTGCGACTGCTTGCACCATCGCTGATATCGCCACCGCCGCCATCGTCGCTGTGAATGCCGCCGCCGCCGCCACCTCCTCCGCCGCTGTGATAATAGGGCCTCAGACGATGACCCAAAAACTGTGAATACTCTTTGAGAACCTCTTCGTCGTCGTCATCCTCATCGTCTTCATCGTTAGCAATGAGCTCACTACTGTGGCGATGCCGATCATAGGTATCGTAATTATCATCATATGGCTGATAGTTGCCATCCTCATCCTGTATGGTTATCTCGATATTCTGATACATGGTATCTAGGCTATAATTACTGTGGGCATTTTTACCCTCCTTTTTCGTGGCATTCGCGCGTTTCGAGCGCCGACGCTGAAAGAAACGGGCATATTTCTTGTATCTGGCTGTTGGACTTTGGGCATGTATTTTCACTCCGGGTTCCTGGAAAGATTTACTACGTCCCACCGGTGAAAGTGGGTGAGGAGCGGAGGCGGGATGTCCCACGGGTGGGGGAGGACGTGGCGGTATAGGTGAAGCTGATGAACAGTCACTGGAGTTGGGCGAACTCAGTGCCGGATGATGATGCTGATGGAGGGCCCTGGAGGGCGCCAGTATGGGCTTGGCTGCAGTCTTTTTACTCGTACTCTCGAACGCACCTAAGGCAGTGTTGGCCGACCGCCTGGGCTTGCCCCCACTTGACGAGGGACAGCCCAAAGCGGACAACTGGAGATTGTGCGCATTTCTATGTCTATTTAAACTAATACGTTTCTCTATGGATGTATTGCTATTACTACTGTTACAACTTAAATTACTTAAAAGATTCATGCTCGAATCAATATCAATGTCATCGGTGTTGGTCAGTTCATCACCACCGGTATCCGAAGTTTCATAGAAACCTTCTTGGTGTGTCGACTCTCCCTCGATATCGCCATGGTACTCAATATCACTTCCCGTACCAGTGCCGGGTGTCAGTTGTTGGCCACCTCGACCACTGCTATCATCGCTCATTGCCGAGCTCTTGGCGGCACTCCTTGCCTGTGCCTTGCCACCCAACTCCACATCGCAGTGATCATAGTCATCGCTGAGATCACCGCCACTTACATCACAGACTCCACCATCCACATCGTCGTCATCGGTATTGGACGACAGATGTTTGCGGCCACTGCCACTTCCGGTATAAGGTATTTTACGTACTATTTGGGAATAAAATAAATGCAAAGACGATGAGGCCGAAGGCGACTTTTCAATATTCTTTTGTCCCTTTTTGCGATTCGACCCTTTCGAGCAGTCCCGTTTCGCCGATTTACTGCTGACCTGCATTGGCCCACTGTCCTTTGCACTATCCACATTCTTTTGATTTATTTGCTCCACTAGATTATCATCAATATTATATTCTGTAACTCCTGCTGCATTATCCCCTTCATCATCATCTTCGATCTCGTTCTCGTCTATATCTAAAACTTCTTCTATCTCGTTAACCGGTATTACCGTCTGAGCGGTGGTAGAAGTCTCATCAGCTATCATTGCATGCGACATCGATATCGGTGAGGGTGAGGGGGCATACGATGAGGGTGAAGAGGAAAGAAAAAAATTTTGTTTTGATTGTTCTAAACGTTGTCTTTGCAATAATAAAAGCTCTCTTAAACTTAAAGCGTTGCCATTGCCTCCTATGTTCATAGCCGGAGTTGCCGCTTCGGCTGTATTTACTGCCGCTGCTGCATTTGCATCCATAGACGTTGCTGAGGCTGCAGCTGCAACTGCCGCTGTTGCTGCTGCAGCAGTTTCAGCGCATTCAATATCGTTTGGATCATACTCTTCTAGGCGTACACATACGTACATACATTTACATACATATATTTATATATATATAATTTTTCGGTTAAGTAGTAGAAGACGGATTTCGATTCGGAAAGCAAAATAATAAGAAACGAAATAGTTTTACAAACCAACAAAAAAAATTAGAACAAAAAATAAATAATACTTAAATGCATATAAAATATTGAATCAATGTAAAATAAGGGAAATTTGGGGAAATAATTACAATAATTTTCAACAAAAAACATCATATGAAAAAGTTATCCTACCAGAATGCAGATCGTTTCAAAAAATATCCCCACTAATTACCCTAAAAATGCCTCGCTGTGTTTAGAGAAATGTCAGGCACAGCAAAAATCTGCAATGATGCATGGTGGCATCAGAGGAGAGTAAAGCTCGTAGCTGTAGATGATGCCAGGTAGACATCATCCTTAATGCTGAATATATACCTCACTTACTACGGGTACATGGAACTCTGCGATATGGTTTCGAGACTATAGTTCTGAAGGTATAAGTATAAGCATAATGTAGCCCCCATTACAGAAAGTGAGTTATGAACCGTGGTTATCACCGAGCTGACTGGAAGTGCTAAGCCATCCGCTCCAATAATTCCTGAAGCCTCAGGCTCGAAAACAAAGGCGCTTCCTGCCAGAAGTCAGGGAACAGCAGGATAGACAAAGAGCGAGTGAACGACAAACATCGCACAATTGTTGACCGATACAACTTTTAGCCGTTCAAATCACCTGGTCCAGGTGGGTCTCTCTCCTAAAATATACCATTGGATGTTCACAGCTATACTCGTAGTTCGGCCAATACTATTGTACGATATTGTGGCGTGGTAAAGCTTTTCTTTCACCATTCAACTAATGAAGGTTCATAGAACTACCTGCCTGGGCGTCAGCGTAGTGTAAAGGACTACAGCGACAGAATCGCTACAAGTTCTACTCCATCTACTGTTGATTGATAATTGTGGCAACCAGAGCGGCATTGCCATTAAATTGTATATCAATGTTGAGGTACAAGAAATAAACCCCCTGAGGATATAACATTGTAGTGTAATGGTACGAGGGCTGTCCAAAGATTAGCCGAAGAAATACACCCCATGAGGATATAACATAGTAGTGTAATGGTACGAGGGCTGTCAAAGATTAGCCAAACTTCCATATAGAAAGAAAAAAAAGCCTTTCGTAAAAATTGGAAACCTTCTAAAACATAGGTTTTAAGTTTCAAGGCGCCACGTTGTTTAGTTAGTAACTATCTCAGTGAATTTGTAAACATGGAAATAAGTGAACACCAATATGTAATACAATACTTTCATTTGAGAGGTCTCAGTACAACCAATATTAAAACCGAGCTAGCTTCTACTTTGAAGGAATCTGCTTCTTCGTTTGCAGCTATACAATATTGGGTGGCGGAGTTTAAGCAGGCCGTACGAGCTTCCAAACGAACACGGTGGTGGTCGACGAATTATGGTGTCCAAGCCAGAATTGGTTACAAAAGTCCACAAAATGGTATTGGATGGCCGGTTGAAGGTTCGTGAGCTAGCTGAAGTCATAGGGATTTCAAAAAGTGCTCTATGTCGTATATTGACGGAACATTTTACGATGAGAAAGCAGTGAGCAAGATCGGTGCCGCGTTTGCTCACAATCAAGACAATGCACCAGTTCACACATCCACAATTGCGATGGCCAAAATCAATGAATTAAAGTTCGAATTGCTTCAGCATGCCCTTATTCGCTAGATCGAGCTCCTTCGGATTATTTTTTTAAACTTTTTTTCAAAAAAAAAAAATTCTCGGCGGAAAAATTATAAGATATCTGCGCAGTGGCTATCAAGCCGATATAACGGCAATAAGGGAAGTATTCGCGTGACTGAGTGGCTACATAGTGACCAATACTGGCGTCGTCATTTACTCGGACAGCCAGGCTGGCATTAAATCCCACGACTGCCGCAGATCTCGTGCTAGGCAGAGTATCGTATACCTCATATGGGTACCTGAGCAATGAACTCGCTAGGAAATGGACGGCATTACAAATTGTCGAAGAATTTTCATATATTGGTGCGCCACTACGTAAGGAGTCCAAAGAGAGATGGACACAAATTGACACCTAGAAAGTAAAAATATCTCCTATCACTACAGAGGAAAAAGCTGTCTATGTAAGTGTCAATTCTGGCTGGACACTGCTCAATCGGCGACTGTCGCAGATTTCGTAACGAGATGGATGAGCAATTTAACCTATACCTCATATGTGGGCAGGAAAATATCGGGAAGCACTGCTAAACCGATGAACTCGTAAGAAAGGGACGACTTTACAAATTCTCGAAAAATATTCATATATTGGTGCGCCAGACAGTAAGGTGTCCAATGAGAGATCGACAGAAATTGTCACATGTACGTTTGCTAGACAAATGTGGCCACAGTATTGTCTGAGACGCTGCAAGTATTGAGCCATCCCCCCTTATGCGAATTCTTCAGTAACATAGAGTGTTTCTACAAAGATCTGGCAAACCAGAAATGGTCGAGCAGATCTGACTGTAAAGAGGGACATTCGCTCAATAATAGGGACGCTGACTGGCCACTGTAATGTTGGATCACTAACATCAAGAATCTGCCGACTACTGTCGACTCTGTGAGAATGAAGAGGAACTTCTCTAGCAAGACGAAGACATCTAGGTGATTACACGATACAAAATCTGGAATCTCTGTCATCCCACGATGACAGAGTTATGGGCATCATAGGATGCTTGAGATGGACGGTTTGACAACAACCCATACACCTGCATTAACAGGCGAGGTTTTGGTACTAACCCTGCCCTGAAAAGCCCTACCTCCTCTCTCCTCTCTATACTTATCAACTCCTTCATTTTCTTCGCCCACTTTCTCTTCTTTAAATTATCTTCATCTTCTCAGAACAAACACAATGCAATGGTTGTGTGCCGCGCGTTTTTAACCTAACCTAACCATGGTCTGAGATGGTCAAAATATCTCATCTTACCGGAGAGGAAAAAAACTGTCTACGTAAGTGTCAATTCTGGCGGTACTCTGCTTGATCGGCGATAATGCCATGAGGTTGGGCCTTGAGTCCAATCACTTCTGCAGAAGCTGTGGAAATGAGGAGAAAGTGAAGAGCACCTGCTATGTTACTGTTTTGCATTGAATAAACGAAGCCTGGTTATAATGAGGCCGGTCTTTCAAGGAAAGCTGACAGATTTAGTCGGTACCGATATTCGTAGCATTGAATACTTTGTGTATCGAACAGGTTGGCTCCGATGAGGGGCTACTGGACCCTTGATAGCACTGCGGACCTCAATTTGTCCTTGTGAGCAACCACTTTAACCTTAACCGTGTTTATCCTTTTTTGCCAAACAGTGTCATAAGTAACCATTTTTGCAATACTGTATCCCTAGAACTACGAATTTCATAATTCTACTTTATGTTTCCCTCACTTGGGACCAAGTTTAACCCTTTTTGCCTCACTGTCACTTCGTAATTTGTAAAAATACAAATTACGAAAAAGAAAGGCTTCCTACCTCTAGTTTATGTAAATACTAAGTTCTACCCTCATACTCTGGGACCATACTTAAACCTCAATGCACACACTGTGCCGTTAAAGTCCGAATTTCAGAAGAAAAAATCTTTATGTTCGAATAACTTCCATCACGCCCATGAACGGTTTTAGGAGGTGATGTGAATTGTGTTTCTTTCTCGTACGGTTTTCTGAAGTCGCCAATAAACTGCAATAGACTGATGTCCTCAAAGTCCATATAACTCAGTCTATCACTTAAATTCAGTCGGTTCTATGCGGCAGAGTCATTGAAAATTGTACCACACGGAGAATAAAACCATAGTACAATTGTATAAAATTTATGGCCGAAATAGCCTTCCGTAACATAACGTAACGAAACATCAGGTCAAATCTGTCATATAGAAATCTGTGCAAAGTGTTACACAACGGAAACGTTGAGTAAAATAATCGGAAGGACCTTTACAGATTTTCTATCTTTCAAAGGCTTAACGACTTCACTCGATTTACAATATTTTTCGAGGCACAAAATCAAGTAGTCAGATTCGGAAGGCAAAATAATCAGAAACGAAACTAATTTTACAATGGCTATGTTGTACAATAATTGTACAAAATAATTAGCCATGCGTAACGAATTATCTGATCGAATCTGCCATATGAAATTTATGTAATCGGTTACTAAAAACGGAACGGAAGAACTTGCTGCCCAATAAACGAATTTTTTTATTGTTGGCCAGTATATTCTGGATTCGGAATAGTCCTTTTGTATACAATTTAAGGCCGAATTATCCGTAAGTAACATAAAGTAACGAATCATCAGATCGAATCTGCCGTACAGAAATCTGTGTAAACTATTACCCAACGGAAACGATAGAAGAGAAAGGAACGAAAGGACAAGCACAGTTTTTCTATTTCTCGAAAGCTTAACAACTTGGCCCGATTTACAGTATTTTTAGAGCCACAAAATCAAGTAGTCCGATTCGAAAAGCAAAATAATAAGAAACGAAACTGATTTAACAATAGCTATATTGTACAATAGCTATATTTTATAAAAGTAAAGGTCGAAATAGCCATGCGTAACGTTACGTTTATGAATCATCTAATCGAATCTGCCTTATGAAATCTGAAATGTTGACTAAAGACGGAACGAATGAACCCGATGCCTAGTTTTTCTATTTTTTAAAGGCTTATCGACTTCGCTTGATTTACAATATTTTTCTAGCCACAAAATCAAGTCGTCAGAAAATTGTTAAGTGAAAGAAACTGATAAATATCATCGAACATTTCTATATATATTTCTGTAATATTTTTTTATGGAGTGAGTTATTAGCACATATCATGGTCATGGTGAGGGTTCCATTTGATGGGAGGGTGTTTCAGAGGGGAAATTTCACGATCTTCCTGCTAGTTCCTAAGACGCACAGGGGCCATTTAGGGTTCCCTAAAACACACGAAACATGGGACGGCGGGGTCGTTGGTCCAGTTATTCTCTTAAGAATATTCCCCTGCGGAGGTCACATTTATATAGCTGGCCGCTTGCCCAAGTCAGACGCACGCTTTCAGCCGTACCTTATCTGGGATACAGACGTTGAGATTTCATTGCTCATATTGGCTAACCTCTCAATTGGTTATTACCAGAGGACACCTATTCCGTGGGATCAGCGGTTGTGAGTGTTCTTAACTGGTTACTTAGTTAGGATCGTGACTGTCTCTCCCAAATGAGAGACAATTAGTTACTTTGCCTTACAAGCCCAGTCCTGACCTATCGAACATTACTGTGACAAATTAAGACTAAGAGTAAATGCTCCCAAGTTAAATAATCCTTTTTTAAGAAAATACTTTGCCAGACTTGACAGTTGGGTTACGTGTGACTTGATCTGTAGCTATTTTGCGCTGTACAATAAGACTTGATCTTGATCTGTAGCTATTTTGGGCTTGAAACTTGAAAAAGCCCTATAAATAGACTAATAACAAAGCACATTGCAAGCAACTGTGCTTATTGGTTTAGTTTTCTTTTATTATGGCATTTCGTTTACGCGAAATTTGCAAACAGCTGATTAAATGTGAGGTTATAAAGTAAGAAAAAATCAGAAGAAAAAAATTGGAAGAAATTTAGTAGAAGTAAAGTTACTAGCTATTTCGCATTAGTTTTGTTTTTGTTGTGACGCCTGAATTATATGACACTTTTTGCAATGTTGTCTAATTACTCTGAGAGGCAACGTTACGTTGTCGCTAAAGATACGTAAGGTTAACCCACCCTTGAACTGACAAAAAAATACGATCTGCATTGGAAAGTAGGAATTGTGTATATTTCTAAAATAATATTAAAAAAAAATGAAATATATATAATGAATAAATAAAAAGAAATAATTAATATTAATTTTGAATGTTATAAATGTTGCGTATGTTGTGCTTGCAATGATTTCTTTTTTTTGTAGAATTTGGAGTTGAATGATGAATGAACCGTGTGGATTATGGAAGTGTAAGTTATTTGGAAAAAATTGTTGTTGATTTTTTTGCGAAAGTTACTTTAAAGTGTGTGGAGTGGGAAAATGCTATGAAGGTGAAATGAAAATAGGTAATATGAAATTTAATGTTTGGATGGTTGGATTTTTTTCTCAATACTGATTGGGAGCAAAAATTAGAAAAAATACAACAATGAACACAACACTGACAAACACACACACACATATGTATATATCGATATATAGAGAGAGCAACATAGCACAACTGTGGCCGAGGCTCATCAAAAATATGTTGGCAAAATTTGAAAAATGTCACTAGAGTCTAATGAATTATGAAGAAGTTTCGATAATGAATGAATGAAATATTACATGATTTCAGAAAATGGTAATTGCCAATTTTGCACCACATATTATTACAACATCGTTTTGAGTTTACATCAATTCAAAAAAACAATGCAAAGTCCACTTTCCAAAAAAAAAAAAACTGATGGATTTTGAGAAACTCTTTCAGCATCTGTGAAAGCATTTTAGTAACTTTTTTTTCGTATAGTGTACTTACGGCATGAATAGTCGCGAACTAAATTCGATTCGGATTCGGTTTTTCGAACACCCATTATTTCTTTAATTGGCACCTCGGTACGTGGTATTGAAACACAATGCGGAGGTAAATAGATCGGTTGTAAACAACCGAATGTACATTCGGTTGGCAGGTACATGCGACATCCAGCGTGTGTGGACAGACCACACCATTCGCAACGATAGCCTGAAAATAGTTGATGAATTTTATTACAATTCTTATATTCTTCACATTTTATATGGAGCTTGCACTCTGTCTCTACTCACCTGTTAGACATTCGGATGACCAACAGGTCTTTTTGCAATAAACACATTTTGAATTTGATGGTAGATTGCCTTCTCGCCAATGATGCTGCAAAGAAAAAATAATGATTTAAATTAGATTTTAATTTCATAATATGAGAAAAAGGAAAAATTATAAACAACTGTATTTCCTTTTTAAAATTTAGATGTTTTAAAACTTCAGTGGACTTTTTATTTACAAACTTACTTGATGTTTGACATTTAATAACTCCTTGCCGGGTACATAGGTGGCATTTTCTGTACAGTCGGGTACAGCAAAATCTTGGCACTCGAGATGCGCATAATATTCACAAACTGTTGAATTGAGCGAAAATACACACAATAATAAAATTTAGATTAGTAAAAATCATATTTTGTTCAAAATTCTAATCAATAAATTTACAAAACTAAATCTATTCCAACAATCACCTACCTATGCAATGTACAGAGGGTGTTTCATCCAAACGTTTGCGACATACTGTACAGAATTTCTTTTTGTGTTGGGTGGGTTCCGACCAACAATGCGCCACAGGATTCTGAAAACATTTGTGAAGAACGTTATACACATTTTTGCACACTATCCATTTAACACTCTCCATGTAATTTCATATTTATGGAGATCTTAGTTATACAGAAAAAAACAATATTAAAGACACTTTCTTTGATTAGAAGATAATGTCTTTAATATTGACGGTGTACTTACCTTAATAATACATGGTGCTATGCCGGAACAAGGAGTTACAACATTTGTGACACATCGTTCGTGTATTATAAAGTTACATACTGCAAAGAAAAAAAGGAAAATTTGTTATTAATATTAATGAAATATATGTTAAAATAGATTTAAGAGTATTGCAATTATTTTTTTTAGAAAATTCGTTAAAAGTTTATTAGTTATTCCAAAAAAGATGTAAAGTATATTTAATTTTGTGGACATAAGGTGCTTTTAAAATTCTGAAAATCGTTTAATAAATATATTTTAATTTAATGAATTTAGAGTGTTTAAACGACATATCCATAAACAAAGTAGAAACACCAAGAGACTCAAGTCTAAACTATTTTTTTTTCAGTGTCGAATGTTGTGTTAGAACACAAAACTCCGACTTAGATAATCGAAAAAATCTGCTTACAGAGCAATGTCAAATAAAACACATACCGTATGAAAGAGTAACTCTCGAAGTTAGGCTCGACTCAAGAGATCTGAGAAAAAATTAATAAACCTGGCACAGGATGGGACACATAATTCACCATATACGGTATACTACGAAGTTTAGCATTTTTACAAAAAATAAAACTGATAATGAAGTATATTTTTTTCCAAAATTCGTAATTTCGTAATTCGTAAAAAGGGTCTCTATGAAAATGGGAAGAACATTTCCAAAAAAAAATGGTAACATCTTCCAAACAAACTTTATCCTCTTTCAGATAACTATTAGGTAATAATGAGTGAGTTTTCAAAATACATATTTTTGGGTAAAAAGGTACGGAAATGCCCAATAAAATGGTACCCTCTCTCAGAGATGATATAATAATGCATTTTTAAAATACGTAAATTTTGAGTAAAAAAAGGAACACACAGCCAAAATATGTTAACCTCTGCTAGAGACGAGATCATACAATTTTTCCAGAATATGCAATTGTAATAAAAGAAGGGGCGACCATTTTACCCTATTCCAGAGTTGATATAAAGGTGATCAAAAATTGATAAAAAGTGTCGAAAATTGACTAATAACAATGTGTGTGTGCAAAATGCACTTCAAACATTACATTACCCGCTTATCGCTCCTGCAACATCGCGTTTTTAAGATATTTAGCCACAAAGTTTGCCGGGTAAACAAAGAGATTAGTTAAAGTAAAAGATGTCATGTGAAGGAACAAAATAATGAAGGCGCTTCAAGAAGTATTTATTCACCCCCGACACTCCCGTTCATCCCCTTACCCCTGAAAATCTCTTTCCAAAAATAGTGATACACCAATAGTTATAGAAATCGGTGGATATTTGGGTGCTGATTCGACAAAAAGGTTCCTTGTAAAAAAATCAATATAGGTCTCAAAATACACTTTTATAAAAGCTCAATGGATCTTAAAATATATCGTATTATTTATAATAACACTGTGCTCGAAATGGACACTTTGAAATTGTAGCAAAAAGGAGACCCTATGGATATACATATATATATTTCGACCATGCTGAATCCAGTGGTATTAGCCGTTTTTCTAGGATAGCTCTTGTTTTCATGAGAGGTCAGTTGCTTCAGTGGTGATTTTGAAATGGTATACTTTGGAATACATGCTTCAGTCCAAAGAACGAAATACAGGGAATCTTTGAAGAATTATTTCTCTTAACAGTCGTCCACGCTTCTAACCCCCTTACCTATGAAAAATTGCAATCAAATCTTACCATACGTCAAACCTCATACAAATCCTCAACATTTTTAGATGGTGTCTTCGAGAAAAATGTTGCTCGTGAAAATTATTATGAGCCCCTTTCAGTTTATTTATGAAAAATCAAAAGGTTTTATAATTTCATAGGTTTTGACGGTTAGCTTTGTAATTTCCAATGAAAATAATTTACAAAAATATTAAAATTTTATTCAAAAACTAATATCAATAAATATTTTCTTCAATAAGTAGAAAAATACAAAAATTATGTTATAACTCTAAATCTGCTCATTTCTCAAAAAAGCGTTGAGAAATAACTCATAGTATTTTTTTGCGAGGAATATTTTTCTCAAAGACGCCAACATAAAATATCGACGCTATTTATGACTTGTGACATATGATAATATATGAATGCAATTTTATAAGTGTAAGGGAAGAGAAGCTGGGCGACTGTTTAGAGAAATAATAATACTCCAAACGTGCTCGTTATTTCGTTCTTTGGACTGGAGAGTGTATTACGAAGTCTTAAACTTCAAAATCACCACCAAGTTAACTAACCTCTCAGATTTCCTAACAAACTTTGTGGTCGAATATCGCGAAAACAAGAGCTAAAAACGGCTAATGTCACTTGGTTCAGCGTGACCGAAATTGGCCCATCTATAGGGTCTACTTTCTATTAAATTTTTGGACTATCAATTTTTAAAATAAAGGGTTTTCCAACAAGAGGTGTTATTTTGGAATTCCAAGAAAAATTAAATTTTTTGAGATAAATGATCGGATGTTTATTTCATAATAAAGAGGAAGGTATGCCGTTAATAATGAAAAACAACATCAGCCAAATGGCCACCACGACCACTCCTACAGGACCATGTCCTTTTCCTGAAATTTTCCATAACCAAATCGCAAAGTGACTGCCCTATGTCCTCGATAGCCTCATGAATTCTATCTTTGAGGTCTTGAATTGACGCTGGGCTGTTGGCGTAGACCTTATCTTTCACGTGGCCCCAAGGTTAGGTTAGGATAGGTTGAATAGAGGAGACGTTTAAAACGTCTCATGTCCATGGACATACACTTAAGCCATTGGTTCGACGTGTTGTGCGCTCCTTATTTGTGATTTTCATACCCCACGGATTACAGAAAATCGGTACTAGACACGTATTTTCTCAGTATCTTCCAGTCATATCCTCTGAGATGAGTCAAGTCTGGCAATATGTCAGAACCGAAATATCGGGATCTTGCATGTGTGAAAGCTGGGCAGTGACACAGAAAATGTTCTATAGTTTCGATGTTTTCCCTGCATGCCCTGCACTCGTCGTTTTCTGCTAGTCCTATGCGATGTAAGCTTGAGTGTCCGTTAGAACACTCATCATCTTACTACTCTCGATCTTGTTTAGTTTTGAGAAAACTATTTGTTTTCTTCTCATTTGGGTCACCCCAGAGTATCTTTGCTGTTGCTCCTACAGCTGCTCTATTCCACACAGTTTTGTGAGCCATTACTGCCCAGTGCTTCAACTCATCCTTCGTGGCTTAGAAAGGTTTCCAATTTTCTAAGTTTATTACTCGAAGTTCTCTGCCCTTTGAAGCCAAGCTGTTTGCACTTTACACTTTTTCTTCGTAGCAAATGATATATACCCTCGTCACACTAAAGTGAGGGTATAAAAAGTGCGTACTTTTTATTCCCTCACCTTAGAGAGGAGAGTATATATCATTTGCTACGACCAAAAGTGTAACACATCGAAGGAGTGACCTAAGACCCTTAGTGTGTTCGGCGGATATCCGTTTAGGGTCATTTTAAGTCGAATGAGCAATGTCCGTCCGTCCGTCTGTCTGCTTGCTGGTGCGCACGATAACTCTCGAAAGGAGTAACCGATTGACTTCAAATTTGGTATGTGGTAATAGTTTCTTCTATCTCCGGCTAAGTTCGGAGATGGGCCATATTGGTCCACTCATTCTAGTACCTCCCCCACAAAGGGTTAACATTTAGTGAAATATTCATTATTTAATAACTTCTATACTACTTATTTGAATCCTCTGAAATTCTACACATAGTATTATTTTATTAGTTATTATTACCTCGCTAAAAATGGGCGAACTTGCCACGCCCCTTTTGGTACCTCCCACACAAATCGACTATATTAAACCAAAAGTTAAAAGCATATAACTTTATTACCGGTGCATACAAAGACTTGAATGCTTTTATAGTACCTAGAGTCCAGAAAAAGATGGGCATTATTGTCACGTTCCTTTTGGTACACTGATAGAAAAAGCTTCGTCATTCGTCAAAAGTCAGCTAACGTACAAATAATCCTACCTATGAATTTTTTCGTCGCCATGACGAATCTCTGTTTAAGTATACCAGAACAAGAACTATTTAGTGGAATAAAAAACCCCCACAGGGTGATTACATATCATCCCCACGATGATATGATATATACCCTCCTCTCTAAGGTGGGGGTATAAATATAGGGATTTATTTGATTTGTAATACAAATATCAATAAGTTTATATATAACATATAGCAAAAGGGTAACGCATCAAAGGAGTGGCCTAAGACCCTAAGTTTATGCGGAGGAAATCCGTTTTCGAACACATTAAGTCATTTTACTTATGTCCGTCCATCCGTAAGCCTGACTGGAGCGAACGATAACCCTCGAAACTATAGTTTCCAGAGATTAAACAGAAATTCGTCAGGGCGACGAACAAATTCATCAATAGGATTATCCGTAGGTTAGCTGACTTTTGACGAATGACGAAGCTTTTTCTATCAGTGTACCTCCCACACAAATGGACCATTTTGTACCAAAAGTTACCAGCTTATAACTTTAATACCAGTGCATACAAATACTTGAAATTTTGTACAGAGAAAAGTGGCCGTAATTGGCACACCCGTTTTGGTACCTCCCACACAAATGGATTATTTTACACCAAAAGTTAACAGCTTATAACTTTAATGCCAGTGCATATATATACTTGAAATTTTGTACAGTGTAATGCTTTTATAGTGCCAAGAGTCCAGAGAAACATGGGCGTTATTGGCACGCCCCTTTTGGTACCTCCCACACAAATGGACATTTTACACCAAAAGTTAACAGCTTATAACTTTAATACCAGTGCATATATATACTTGAAATTTTGTACAGTGTAATGCTTTTATAGTACCTAGAGTCTAGAGAAAAGTGGCCGTTATTGGCACCTTTTGGTATCTCCCACACAAATGGAACATTTTGTACCAAACACCTCTTAACTTTAATAGCAGTGCATACTTTAAAGTTATTAAATGCGATTTAAATTGATAAACATTTTATTAATAATCAATAAATTTACTAATATTTTTTGGGACTCAAGGGGAGGGGATTCATAAGTCGGTTTACCCGATTGAACTTTCTTACTTGTTTGAATAAAAAACAGTACGAAAATTTTTTAAAATGTTACTCTCTCCAGAATTTGAGATAATAATGAATTTTCAAATTACTTTATTGAATATCCAAACTTGGGATGGAGCTTGAAATTGATATTGCACATATTTTCCAGAAATAATTTTTACACCAGATCACGTGGCTTTAAAGGCTTAGAGAGTTCATTTTGTAATGGTTTGATAAAGCCCAATTTTTACCATGAGTGTTTTCATAAAATCAATTTTCAACGGAATCGGATCAGCACTGTAATATACATATGCATGAAAATCAAGGTAAAATTGGCTATTAATGGGGACTATATTGATTGAAAATGAGCAATATCTGCCCATTTTTGGATATAGCCAAATATATATATATAGCACCTCCCTATCCCTTCGATTTGACTTCTTAACGGCATAGAGACTATAATTCCAACTGATCGGGCTGAAAATTGGTAACTAGGGTTTATTTATACTCGGAACATTTCACACGAACAATGGTAGTTAAAGGTTCTTGTTTCGATATAGCCCCCATGCAAAGGTCCTTCTAGATTTGACTTCTTATCACAAGAACAACCACAAGTTTCAACGAATTAGTCTGAAATTTAGTAATACGAGTAAATTTGTAGCCGGAACATTCACATGCGATCCATGGTGGGTATATAAGATGGCCGCTTGGCCAAACCTAATGCCACTTTCACTTTGTGGTTTTCAATATTATTATTATTATTTAACATATTATATTTTTATTATTATTATTATTTAACATATTTTATACCAATGTGTCCCTAAAAGAGCTACTCTGGAACTATACATACCAACAGTTAACAGCTTATAACTTTAATACCAGTGCATACTTTAATGTTATTAGATGCAGTTTAAATTGGTAATAATTTAATTAACAAAATAAATACAATTACGAACATTTTTTGGATTTAAAGATATTTGCCCCAAAAAAAAAAAGAATTTTGCAAATATGTGTCTCATCTCTTTTTTCAACACTTTACCGTATTTAATTATATTGCCCCACGATGACCTTAATGTATGATTTTCTCGCAAGACCTACTAATACAACACCCAATGTGCCTCCCAAAGTATGAATTTCTAAAAAAAAGCTTCCTAACCCTAAACAAAGGCCCAAGGATGATCCTCGCTTAAAATCATACGTAAAAGTTGGAACACCCTATACAATCTTTTTAATTGGCATATTTTTTGTATTTTTCAAACTCAGTCTATTGGAAATGTTCCCTTGATTGTGATTGGTTTGTGTTTGTTTATCAAGTGTGGCATGAACTTTGACAACTTTCAAGTGCCTCTGGCCACTTTGAAGAGCAGTGCTTTCATCAATCTCTCCCCGTGCAGTTTCTGCCAAATTATGCTTTCGAAAAGTTTTTTCCCCAATTGACCTCAAATTATCAGATTTCGGTGTTTTCTTTGCCGAAAGACATAAGCCATAATTTTTTGTAAACCACTACTCCATCCTGTTCCCCCCTCCCCCCATGTCTCCTACGTTACTCTCTGTGTGTCAAGTGATAAAACGGCACTTCAGTTCAGAGAACAAAATGCAGTTAAAAACGCTAATACCCGTCAGCCCCTCTGAGACTATAAATGAAAGAGCCATGAATAAATGACACCAAACTTGTGACGACAATTGGAGACACGGACGCACACACACACACACACATATACACTAACTCGCTGACAAAACATAACATTTGCTAACGTTTCCGTCCTTCCGTCATACAGTTGTACTCATACCTTCAGCGCTAGTCGGCCTAAATGAAAACATTTTGCAATACGTATCTACCGGATTGGAGGTTGTTTGGTTGGTGTTTGCATGTATGTGTGTGTGTGCGTGTGTTGGTGAAACAAAATTCATGCCATACTTGTACAACAAGAACAACAAAAGTGGCAGCAACAGCAGCAATTGTATAAACAAATGCAACAGCAGCAACGACAACAACAAGAACAGCGGCCAATATAAGCAAAACTATACTGACATGAATGAGTTCATTCATGACGTCAGTAGAGAACTCGAAAACGTCAGGTCAGCGTCCTAGTTTCGTTCTCCCAATGAATCAGCCACGAAACGACAGCGGCCAACAACAGCAAAGACGACGACAGCGACAACCGACAACGAACATTATTCAGATGACGAATGAATGAACGAACGAAACACGAACTCCCGCTTGTTTGTTGTATGCGAAGGTCTTCTTCCTTCTGCACCTTTCGAGCGCACTCAAACGAAATGCAATTCTCTTTACTCGATTTAAATGTAAATGAATACACTGATGGATAAAAGTATTCATAGAGGAACAATAATTTAGATTAGGTTTTGATATTTCTAAAATGAAAGATGAAAGCCTGATGTCATATTGAGGGGAAAAGTTCCTATTTTTTTCTCTTAATACAAATATATGTATAGGGTGATCCATTTCGAGGTTCCCTACCTTTTTAAAGAAATTTCAAATTGAAAGGGGAATGTTTATTATCATTTCAAAGAACATTCTTTGGCATTTATTTTTGGAAGATTATGTCTATCAAATGTTGGCCGCGGCTACGTCTCAGATGGTCCATCCGTTGAGTCCAATTTTCGATGACTCGTTCGAGCATTTCGACTGGTAACTGGCGAATGACACGCGTGACGTTTTGCTCCAAGGCCTGAATCGAAGCGGGTTTGTCCGCATAAACTTTAGACTTTACATATCCCCACAGGAAAAAGTCTAACGGTGTGATATCACACGAACTTGGTGGTCAATCGACCGGCCCAAATCTTGAAATTATCTGCTCACCGAAGTGTTCTCTCAATAAATCCATTGATTGATGCGATGTGTGGGAAGTGGCGCCGTCTTGTTGAAACCAAATGGCGCCGAGATCACGTGCTTCAATTTCAGGCATCAAATAGTCGGTTATCATGGCACGATAACGGTCGCCATTGACGGTTACGTTCTCACCGGCATCATTTTTGAAGAAATATGGACCGATGATTCCACCGGCCCACTAACCACACCAAACCGTTGTTTTTTCTGGATGATGTGGCAGCTCTTGAATCTCTTCAGGTTGCTCTTCGTCCCAAATGCGGCAATTTCTGGCCAGTGAGCCAGAAATGGGCCTCATCGCTGAACAAAATTTGGCTTGAAAACGTCTTTTTGGAACTTTTCAAGAGCTTATAGAGCGAAGCGTTGTCGCTTGCACAAGCTGTATTTTGTACGGCACCGAATCGACTCTCCACGGTCTTCGTGTACACTCTCAGCATTCACTGCGTGCTGGACGTGGTCTATTCGGTCGAATATTATCCTATAATGATTGCTGGGTCTCAAGATGGGTGATGGTGTTGCGTATAGTACGCTCAGTACGCCGATTATGTTGACCATAAGTTGAGCGAAGTGCACGAAACACATTCCTCACAGAACGTGAATTTTCGTAATAAAATTGAACGATTTGTAAACGTTGTTCAGGCGTAAGTCTTTCCTTGATGAAATGCCAAACAATACTTAACAAAAATAACATGACAGCATGACACGACTCACACGTGATCTTTCAAAAAAAGGCTATTGAAAAAAGTATCTCTACTTGGATCATCCGTTAGTTCCAAATAAAAACCAGTAAGGAAAGACAGAAAGTCGGGCGGGGCCGACTATATAATACCCTACATCTACCTACCAATGCGAAAATGGGCATTGCGATAAGAATTTGGCAGTGTTCATACATGTAATAAGCAAACTATCTGCCGATTTTCGTACTGATCGGATATAAAACACGGTTTCTATAGCGCTCACATGTCAAATCGGGTGTAACATATATATTGGGACTATGTTTAAATCTGAACCGATTTTCCCCGAATTTGGCAGTGTTCATACACGTAATAAGAAAACTCTCTCTGTTAAATTTCGTACTGATCGGATATAAAACACGATTTCCACAGCGCTTAAATGTAAAATCGGGTGAAACATATATATGGGGGCTATATCTAAATCTGAACCGATTTTCCCCGAATTTGGCAGTGTTTATTCATGTAATAAGTGAACTTTCTCTGCCGAATTTCGTACAGATCGGATGTAAAATACGGTTTCTACAGCGCTTACATGTCAAAACGGGTGAAACATATATATAGGGACTATATCCAAATCTGAAACGATTTTAACCAATTTCAATAGGGATCGCCCTTGGGCCAAAAAAGAGCAATATGCTAAATTTCATCACAATCGGACCATAAATACGACCTGCACTTTGATTACAAGAATACATGGACAGACAGACAGACGGACAGACGGACAGACGGACAGACGGACAGACAGACAGACGGACGTGGCTAAATCGACTCAGAAAGTGATTCTGAGTCGATCGGCATAATTAACAATGGGTCTATCTCTTCTCCTTTTAGGTGTTACAAACAAATGCACTTATGACTTGTACATTTGTTTGTACCTGTACCACAGTGTGGTGTAGGTTATAAATATTAGAATGGGAACATATTTTTGTTTAGAACAATATCCTCCTAAGCTACCATTGTATATTTCTTAACTGAGATAGGTGTAGGTTAGGGTGGCAGCCGTATTTTTTATACAAGCTCACATAGACCAGTTTAGGTCCCTAGTGTTACCACGGGCTGAAATGCCCCTCATCGAAACCAACCTGTTTGATATACAAATTTGTCGATAGTACGAATATCGGTACTGGAAAGATCTGTTAGGCTGCATAGACGTCATTAGAGTCAATACCCAATCTTTTGGCGTGTTCGCCGATCAAGCAGTGTCCCGTCAGAAATGATACTAACGTAGACAATCTTTGCCTCTCTAATGCGAGGAGATATTTTGATCTTCTCAGGTCATACCTTGGCCAGATTTGTCTAGCTACTCTGCAGGTGCCGATTTCTGTCCATCTTTCGTTGGACTGCCTGATTGCCTCTTGCCTAAGCCAAAGCTTGCACGTGGATAGTGGCGCACCAATATATGCAAATTCTTCGAGAATTTGTAATGTCGTCCCTTTCCTAGCAAGTTCATAGGCTATGCAGTTCCCCGGCATATCCCTATGCCTAGGCACCCATATGAGGTGTATATTAAACTGCTCAGCCATCTCGTTAAGAGATCTGCGGCAGTCAAGGGCTGTTTGTGAATTTAGGGATGTTGCCTCCAGAGAATTGATGGCAGCCTGGCTGTCCGAGTAAATTACAACGCCAGTGTTGGTTACTATGTTGCGACTCAGCCACTTGGCTACTTCCCACATTGCCATTATTTCGGCTTGATAGACACTGCAGGTATCTGGTAGTCTGTGAGCTATATCCAATCTAAGCTCTGCACAGTATACTCCGAAGCCAACCTTTTAATCAAGCTTCGAAACATCCGTGTAAAAGTGGAGATGGTTTCTATTACCTGGTATTCTTCCAACCCATTCATCTCTGGCGGGAATCATAGTGATGTAATTTCTCTCGAAGGTGTACACCGTTGGTATATAGTCCTCTCTGTCGGTTACCATAGCACTACACTTTGATATCCTCATGTGACCATAGTTCTTGTACCTCCACATTTATCTTATTGCCGCTTTGGTTGCAACTTCTCTCGCCACAATATTACTCGGCAGTATATGGAGTAGGGCTTGTAGAGACTCGGTCGCTGTAGTCCTTAAGGCTCCGCTTATGCTCAGGCAGGCTGTTCTCTGAACCTTTGTTAGTAGGTTGGTGATGGTTAGTTTGTCAGTTGCCGTCCACCATACCACAATGCCGTATAGCAGTATAGGACGAACTACTGCTATATATATCCAGTGGACGATTTTAGGAGAGCGGCCCCACCGCGACCCTACAGCCTTTTTGCAGGCATATAAGACGACGTTGGCCTACCTTACACGTTCCAATACGTTAAGTCTAAATAACAGTTTTCTATCTAGAATTATTCCTAAAAATTTTGCACTTTCAGAAAAGACTAGATCTGTTTCATTTATCCGAGGTTGAGGGTGCACATGTGTGACTTTATTCATCCTAGTAAAGAGAACCAATTCTGTCTTGTTTGGGTTTATGCCCAAACCGCTGCTTCTGGCCCATCTAACCAATTTGTTGAGAGCCACCTGTAGAATGTCTCAGAGGACGTTTTCGAATTTGCCACTCACTGCGATTGCCACGTCGTCCACATATGCCACGACCTTGCAGCCACAACGTTCTAGATCTAGCAGGATTTCATTCACCGGTAGGTTCCAAATTAGTGGAGACAGTACTCCCCCTTGTGGGGTCTCTCTGTTTACAAACCTTGTTAAGAGTTTTGTACCCAAAACTGAGAGAGATACTTCAATAAAGCTGACTAGATCATGCAGGGTGGATTCGGTGGATTGGCCTTGTTGTATGTATGCTGTTGATTCGACAGCAGCCTGCGATCAATTTTAGTCCTAAGATAACTATGGATTAATCTTTCCAAGTTTTTAAGGAGAAATGAAATCCTTAGTTGCTGTTTCCTGCTTTTTGGTATGAAGATAGCATTGGTTTCTCTCCATTTTGTTTGTATATAGGCCTGCTTGATACAACAAGTATATGTAGAGCTCCCTGAGCCATACAGTTTTATTATCCCTTCTGTGACATCCTTCCCCACACCCCTTCTAGTGACATCCTTGGTACAGCTGTACCACTGTGTATATTATTTAAATTTTTGCATTTCATATTTTTATTATAGTCCAGGATGTATGATGAAATAGTAAAATAAAGTCTTGAAATGTTTTTATATATGTATAGAGGATCATAATTTGAGAATTTTTCATTGCGATCACATCTTCAATATCTTTTGGTATTTCTTATTGTTGCACCTCCATCTGAGCCCAGATATCGATAAGGATAAAAGATAAGTAAACTCGTAATAAGCAATCGTATGTAAAAAACACGCTATTTGAAAGAAATTGGAAAACCATAATATTATTTCACTGCGTTTATAACACTGACGTAAAAAACACGTGAATTTAGAAAAAAATACCAAGGATGGCAAAGGAGGCATACATAGATGTGCGTTTACTCCGCCCACCGGTGTATAACTGACAACCACCCAAAGTAAACTTTATAATTTCATTCTAAAATACATACTTGAGGATATCATGAAGTTTCAGATCTGAAAATTCATAAATAGTTATAAAGAATGATGTTAAAAGTCAATATTGGTAAACCTGTACCAAGAATGGCGCAGAAGGGTTATATTGACTAGGAACCACAGAATTCATCATCGACATAAATATAAAGGATCATCCAACCAATTGTTCGGAAATTTAATAGCTGGGATTTTATTTGACTTCTAGACGTAATAAAGTCAACACAATTATTTTGCCGAATTTCAATCACCAATTACACAGTACAACAATTTTTCAACATTTTTCAAAATAACGGGGTTCCGACTATGGATTATAATAGCTCATGCAGCATATCGGTGTGTGAAACTATGTGTTCTTTACATCTGAGGTGTGAAGTAGGTCCAGCAACTTTGTGGAAAACATTAAGGCTAATATTTTTGTGTAACATATAAACCCTCTAGCCCCCCCCCACATAACCGTTATTTTTGGCTCTATTTTAATAAATCGTAAAAACACCCCTATAAATAGGGAGGGCGGGGATGACATGTTTTACAAAAATGTTGGTCATACAATTTTACTACATATGTCAGAAGACACCAAAGCCCAATACTTATCACAAACCCCAAAAAATAAATATTTAATTAATGCCACGAGGTCCTATGTTTCAACTAGGATCTTTAGAAATGAATTAATCAACCCGGCATTAGTCTTTCCTTACTGGTTAACCATTGAAATGGTGACGCAGAGTCCACATAATATTTATCAAGCCATTCTTTGGTTGCGGTGATGGGTTTTTTACGTAAAAAATAATATTTAATCGCTTTTTTCCAAATGTTTCTCCTCAACTCAAGCGGTATTCTGCAGTCAATTCGACTCTCAAACACAAACTAAATGACACAAAGGACTCTTGACAGAAGCAGTGTTGTCCTTTCAGTTAAGAGGCGGGACTTGCTTGTATTGTACACAGTACCATACATGATTTTGGGACTCAACTCTGAGAATTGAACGTGAAAGTAGCCCCAAAAATAAGAACATCTGCATCATTCGTTTAGTCAAGTTGACTCAATTAATAAATTAATGGCCATACGATTTTTGTGCTCAAGGTGGTTTTTGCACTTTTTCTATATTTTTTCTCTGTATACCTTACGGAATATCTCTTTTATGTCTAAAGCAAAGAAGTTTATATACATATTTGGGGCTACTTTCAAGTCCAATTCTCAGAATTGGTTCCCAAATCAATGAGCTGAAATATGCTGTACTGTGTAATGCGTTAGCAGTACCTACAGTCCAGTGAAAAATAGGCGTAATTTTTTACTCCCCATCTGGTTCATCATACTCTCAAAGGTCAAATTATACCTACATTTAAGAGGTCATACTTTTATTTGGCATTTCCTACAAAAACTTCAATTTCGGTACAGTACAATGCCTTTTAATTTTTTTAGTTGATTATTTTCTCAGTGTAGAAGATATTGTACCCAAAATAAGTAATTCAATTTCAAATCTTTTACATTTTTTAATTAAACAGGAGCAGTCTTTTTAAAATATATGCAGCAAGTTTTCTTTTATAATCTAAATATACATTTTATTAAATTGGGATTTTTCTTAATTTTGTTGCAAAGTGCTTTTTTCCATTGGCTTGCTTAACAAGACCAAAGTTGCATTTTGGTTTGGTACATGGTACCACTTAATCTTTTATTGGGTCACCTTAATGCTTGCTTGTTCCCAACAACTTGTTTTCCGGATGCCTGCAGCCATTTGGCCAGTTGGTCATGTGCTTACCTTGCAACATTTCCCCATTTGCCACTTGCCATGAGACTTAAGCTGGCTATCATGCAACAGCATCATTGGAAGCATGACGTTGAAAGAGTGTGTATGCAACCATACACACACACATACATACACATGTATGTATATCTGTGTTTCGTGTGTGTGTGTGGTTTTGATGTGTGTATAGGAAATGTGGATGTGTACTCGTATATCGACCACCACCACGACGACGACGATAATGTTCTCCTTCAACTTTTTATTGCTGTTCATTCAATTTTTTTTCGTTCGTTCGTTCGTTCAATGTCTTCCTTCTTTATTTTTATCTGATGCTCTTCCAAAAAATGTTATTTTTAAAATAGTTTGAGTCGAATTTACACAAATACCCATGATGGGGAAAAAAGAAAAATATTCATTGTAACAACAACAACAAAATAACATCAAAAAACCAAGAGCGCTTACGATAGCAGTTCAGGTTTTGGAGGGCAATATTTGCGGAAAAGGTTTTTTTTTTGTTTGAATGTGTATGACTATAAGATAAAACTATTTTAAGGAGACCATTTGCTAAAAATAGCACAAGATTACAAAATGTTTGAAAAAAAAAATTTTTTTTTTCCAAAGACACCAACTAAAAGTGTGGACAATTTGTATAATTTAGACATATGAAATGTTTTTTGTTTGCAATTTTGTAGGGGTTAGGGCTAGAGATGCGTGGACGACTGTTGCGGAAAAAATAATTTCGAAGTATCCTCTTTATTTTGTTGTTTGGATTGAAATATGTATGTATTCTGAAGCCTTCTGCTCCAAGTTTTTTTCCCAAGATAACTAAGCTTTCTGATTTCCCAGCAAGTCTTCTCGCCAAATGTCTCGAAATCAAGAGCTACCCCTTACTCTGGAAAACTGCTACCACCAGTGGACTCAGCGTGGTCGATAAAAGTTTTCCCATATCGTATTTTTTTGCTACATATATTTTTCCAAAAGTGAACGGGGTCGATGCGGGTGGGCGTGGCATTAATTATAATGAAATAGAAAAAATATTTTATCGTGCGCACAAGTCAGACCGACGGACGGACATTTCTCAAATGACTTAAACTTTCCTAAAGCTGACTTCCGCCGAACATACTTATTGTCTCGTGTTGGTTCGTTTTTTTTAATGTACAAAATATTTTTTTTTTTTTTTGATATTGTTCGGCTTGAGGTCCTTTTTAAAAAAAAATTTTGGTTCGTTTTTTTTTAATGTACAATTTTTTTTTTTTTGATATTGTTAGGCTTGAGGTCCTTTTTAATTAAAAAATGTGTTTATAGGGTTTTTTAATTAATTTATTTTCTTTCCGATATTTAATTTCAAACAAGTAAAAGCGTTAAGTTCGGCCATGTTCGGCCGAATCTTATATACCCCCCACCATGGATAGCATGTGACCTCACAAAATAACTCAAACCTAAAGAATTTAGCGCCGCAAACACAAAAAATATAGTAGATGAGAACAGTAGGAATCACAACAAGTTAGATGCTATATATGGGAGCTACATCTAAATATGGACCGATGTGGCCCATTTGCAATCCCAAACAACCTGCAACTATAAGAAGTATTTGTACCAAATTTGATCAACCTAGCTTTATTATTGCGGACTGTAGCGTGATTACCACAGACGGACGGACGGACAGACGGACGGAGGGACAGACGGAAATGGCTAAATCGTCTTAAAATTTTACGACGATTAAGAATATACATATATTCTTTATGGGGTCTCAGATCAATATTTAGAGGTGTTAAAAACGGAGTGACAAAATGAATATACCCCCATCCTATGGTGGAGGGTATAATAACACCGAAAACACAAAAAATATAGTAGAGGAGAACAGTAGGAATCACAACAAGATAGATGCTATATATGGGAGCTATATCTAAATATGGACCGATATGGCCCATTTGTAATCCCAAACGACCTGCAACTATAAGAAGTATTTGTACCAAATTTGATCAACCTAGCTCTATTATTGCGGACTGTAGCGTGATTACCACAGACGGACATGGCTACATCGTCTTAGAATTTTACGACGATTTAGAATATATATACTTTATGGGGTCTCAGATCAATATTTAGAGGTGTTACAAACGGAGTGACATGGTGGAGGGTATAATAAAGGAAACAAAACTATTTTAAGTATCAATTAAACTGGTTTTATTGGATATATACAGGGTGGCAGATATGTAATGCAACAAAGTAAAGCGCTATATTTTTTTATTTTTATTCGAATTTATTTTATTCGAATCTTCTGAAATTCCACACATAGCATTAGTTTATTAGTCGCTATCAACTCGAGAAAAATGGGCCAAGTTGCTACGCCCCTTTTGGTACCTCCCACACAAATGCACCATTTTGCACCAAAAGTTAACAGCTTATAACATTAATACCAGTGCATAAAAATACTTGAAATTTTGTACAGTGTAATGCTTTCATAGTGCCTACAGTCCAATGAAAAATGGGTGTCATATTCACGCCCCTTTTGGTACCTCTTACACAAAGGTGCCATTTTGCACCAAAAGATAACAGCTTATAATATTAATACCAGTGTATAAAAATACTTGAAATTTTTTACAGTGTAATGCTTTTATAGTGTCTTTTGCACTGTGAAAAATGGACGCTATTTCCACGCCCCTTTTTGTACCTCCCACACAAAGGTACCATTTTGCACAAAAAGTTAAGAGCTCACAGCATGAGTACCAATGCACGAAAATGCTACAACATTTTGCACAGTGTAACGCTTTTGATATCCCTTTAGCCCTGTAAAAAATGGCCCTTATCACCACGCCCCTTTTTGTACCTCCCACACAAAATGGCCAAATCATACCAAAATTTAATATATCATAACGTTAATATACCAGTGCAAAAAACGTTTATAATACGGCGCAGTGTAATGTATTTAAAGAATCTACTATTCAGCGAAAAATAGGTGTATTTGTTAAAAACAATTTTGGTACCTCCCATACAAATTGACAGAATAATTCGTTTAATATTCCATATTACATTACTCACAAAGTGAGTGTATACCTTAGTCGGTTTACCCGACTGAAACTTTCTTACTTGTTTTTTTTAAATTTTATTGTTCAATAGCAAAAAATGTCGGAAATAACATAAAATTTAGAAACAGTTTAGATTTGTTCGAATTGGCCACCTTTGGCACGAATTGTGGCCTTCAAACGGCCGACAAAGCCATCATACGCTGCACGAAAGTGGCTCTGCGGTATTTTGGCCCATTCCCGGCGAAGCGCCGTCTTGAGATGATCGATACTTTGGTATTTTTAAGTGCGAACCTTACTCTCTAAAATGCCCCAGGCGCAAAAGTCCAACGGATTGAGATCCGGAGATCTTGGTGGCCATTGTGCGGTAGAAATGAAGCGAGGAACCTCCTTTTTAAGCCATTCTTGGTTGACGCGTGCTGAGTGCGATGGTGCTGAGTCCTGTTGGAATGTCCATGGTCTGCGACCGAAATGTTTGTCTGCCCAGGGCTTCAATACTGTCTTTAGGACATTTTCCCGATAATATTCGGCATTTATTTTGACCCCATGATCGATGAATACGAGCGGGGAGCGACCATCGGCCGTTACGGCGGCCCACACCATTACCATCGGCGGCGCTTGAGTTCTGGTGGCCAATCGAAGGTGTACATTTTCAGCTGACCTCTTTGGCAAGTAAACGCGATCATTTTGTTTGTTCACAAACTGCTCAATTTGGAATGGCTTCTCATCGGAGAAAACCAAAATCGGTAACTGGCCACTTTCGTGCAAGCGAAGCAACTCCTTGGCTCTTTCCAGTCTAACTTTTTTTGTGCATCGGTGAGCTCTTGCACTTTTTGGAACTTCAATGGCTTTAGTCAAAGCCCCTTTTTTTTAATATGTGTTGTATCCGTTCTCGCGATATGTTCAGCTCACGAGTAATTTTTCTACCACAGCGGCGTAGATTTCGATCAAATCTGGTCTTCGGATCATTTCTGGTGTTGTTACCGTTTTTTCGTCCACTTTTTGGACGCGATGCAACACTGCCAGTATCACGGTAACGAGCAATGGTGCGAGAAACAAAAGATTTATTCACATTTAAATGCTGGAGGGCTCTAACGATGGCCACTTGTGTTTTTCCACCCAAATATAAAGCAATCACACTATCACGCTTGAATTCCATCACGAATAACTTTTTTTCTGAATGCAATAGATCAAAATGCTTTTGTAAGCTTGTAAACAATAAAATTAACTGTCACTGAAATAAATCTGTCAGCTATCAGACTAGCGGTTTAGAAATGATAGCAACCTGAAGTTGGTTGCAATACATATCAGCCACCCTGTATATATACCATTAATGTTCAAATATTATTTAGGCCGGCTGGCGCGTACATCGTGCAATCTGTAACTCAAATTTTAACACACTTTTCGCAGCTAATAAATATTGATTTCCAGCTAATCAGCTGTCCATAACACCAAAGAAAATAATCCAATAGGTCTAAACCACACGATCTTGGTGGTCAGTTAACAGGATCATTACGTGAAACAGTGAACATTAATGGCATAACATTATCCATCGAATATAGACAGTTTAATTGATATTAAAAATATTTTTCTTTGTTTTATTTTAATTGAAAGTTCTGTAACTCAAAAAAAAAACACTATCCACCATTCAAGTGAGGGCATAACAAGTGAACCATAGAGCAAAGATATCACTAGCGCATTTGTAAACCTGCCTAACCAACAGCGAAATGTCATGCAATGGATGTTGTTTATTTTCAAAGTTGTTTCCTTATTCAAAAACCCTTTCTTCATTTAGCAGGAAGCCTTCGATCTTCAGCTCAATTCCATTCGATTTTCTATGGAGTACATCGGAGCGTATGATTTCTGAGTTTTGAAATAAGTAAACGTTGATCATACGACCATTGGGATGATTCATGAAACATTGTTTAAATCATGAGTAAACAGCGGAATACATATATGCAATTGCATATTTTTATTGGATGGTTGTACGGCAAAACCGATACACACAAATTTTTTCGTCAAAAAATAATTAAATATACACCTATTTATTTTTGCATATTTTATGCAAACTGCATATTTGCATATATCGTGCATATGGAAAAAAATATGCAAACACACTTATGTTCAAAATTCGCCACAAATTCGATTATTTGCTGTTGTTCCATTATTGTACCGTCTACTATTTTTCTAAAAAAAGATTTGCAATATTTTTTTTATTTTAATACGCCTAAAATCTGTACATTGTTACCTCAATTCTGAAAGTGCGTAACAGACAAACGGCTGAAGATTTAATCTTGAAATTTGAAGCGAGGGTAGTTCTTGTCGTTTTATAAAATTATGTTTCAAAAATAAATTAAATTGGTTAATTTTCTCCAATTTGCGGATGCATATTTTTTGCATATGCATTTTTTATAGTTGCATGTGCGATTTTTTATTTGCATATGCATTTCTCATTCAACATATGCACATTACATTTTGCATATGATGTGCATATTCCCTTGCTTAATTTTTGCATCCAAAAATACACTTAACACTACTAAAATATGAACTTGTTCGGATGACAAATGAAGATTGCATATATTTCCGCTGTCTAATCGTGAGATACATAGATACCATCCACCTCAGTAGTTTCCCTTCATTTGATGAACTGAATTTGTATACCCTCACCCTTTGGTTGGCATCGTATAGTCGACTATGCTCGACTTTAGTCTATCCCTACTTGGTTAATTGTTTGCATAGTTTTTTGCAAATTATAGGTTGACATTGTGCTCCGATCTCAATGAAATTTAACTCATATCTTCAGCTCTGCCCAAAACGTATCCTGCTCAGTTTGATGATAACCGTTGGAGATTTAGATATTTCTCTCATACATCCATTAGACAGTCTTTCGAAAAGAGTTGGAGACGTACCGCCTTACAAATGAAGCAAAGTCGCGAAAATAGTTGTGAACGAGAAAAATAGAATGGTTACAAATTCGTAAAAAATATTTAAAAAATAGCGGATACGTTCAAAATTTCCTTTTCTACTCATCATAGATATAACTGTAAAAAATCTATTTTATAATTTTTTTTTTAAAAATTTATAAATTTTTTGTATAAATTTTATGTATTTAATAATTTACAAACTATTTTTGTTCACACGGCGTTAATGACTCTTACAACGTTATTTGCGGCTATGATTCAAATGAAGGCAATTCCACCCAGTTCCTCAACTGTGACAGTATTCGTAACTAAAAACAATTTAGAACAATCTTTAAAAATTAAATATTTTTCAAAAACAATTTAAAATCTGTCTAATTACAACTCATAACGCCAGTATGTATTGCTGGCTCAAGTTTGTAACCTTCATACAAAAAATTTGCTCAATCCTACGATATATAGAGGTCGCGAAAACCGCCATATTTGCATAAATGGTTCACGAGTTATTAATTATCTAGTTCAACCTCTCTATTTTAGCTAATCACGGTTTATAGCGAGAACTACAGTCAATTAAAAGAAGCCACCTTTTATGCTGACAATTGTATTCTTCCGTGTATTAAAATCTAATGCAAAAACATACACCTCAGCAAACAAATTTGTTTATCAGTGTTATTCTTACATAATATTATTACAATATGATTACTAATTATTAATTATTATTAAATCACGCCTCAGAAATGTGTTTGAGACGCCAAGGTAATATAATACTTTTTTAATTTGTGTAATAAATCCATTTATAACAAATATGTATTTATTTTTTATATCGATTACAATACATAGTAAACTTATATTCTAATTTAATGATGCAGGGAAATGCCTGGAGAAAGACCATTTTGCTTGCTATATTTTGTAGGGACAGACCAGAGCCTCTGTTGGGAATCGAGCCCACAACCCCCAAACTCATAGGCGAGCACACAACCAACTCACCTTCTGGGGCGCTCTTATAAAAAATATATTTATGAGTTATTTCTTCCTATAACAAAAATATAATTGCGAACTCTAAATATTAACCGCTTATACTGAAATGTTAACAGAGTATTACTGAGCTCTATTCTAACAGAACAGCCTTGTGGAGCGCAGAAATTCGACACTCCGTACATCCCAATTACTTCATATTCTTTCAAGAACATTGGGGCGTATGACGTATGATATTGTGGGGTGTGTGTGTGTGTCAGTATTCATAATACGTCCCCAAGGATGATATATGAAATCAGGCTTAATCATAAGATAGATAATGTAATATTGAATAACTCTGATATATAAATTTGGTAATTCAAGTATAAATTGTTTACATAAATTTACTTTTGGGACATTTTATACTTAAATAATACCCCGTACCACAGTGTGGTGTAGGGTATAAAAACGATTGGATCTAAAGAACCAAATCGGATGAAACATATATATGGGAGCTATAGCTAAATCTTTACCGATTTTCTTCAAATTCGGCAATGTTGGTTCATGGACCAAGAAACTCTAGCATTCTAAATTTCAAAACGATTGGATGTAAAATATAGCTTCTATAGAACTAAAGGGCCAAATCGGACGAAACATATATATGGGAGCTATAGCTAAATCTTAAATCTTAACCGATTTTCTTCAAATTCGGTAGTGTTGGTTCATGGATCAAGAAACTCTACCATTCTAAATTTCAAAATGATTGGATGTAAAATACAGCTTTTTCAGGACTAAAGAGCAAAATCGGAGGAAACATATATATGGGACCTATAGCTAAATCTTAACCGATTTTCTTCAAATTCGGCAATGTTGGTTCATGGATCAAGAAGCTCTACCATTCTAAATTTCAAAATGATTGGATGTAAAATACAGCTTTTTCAGGACTAAAGAGCAAAATCGGACGAAACATATATATGGGAGCTATAGCTAAATCTTAACCGATTTTCTTCAAATTCGGCAATGTTGGTTCATGGATCAAGAAACTCTACCATTCTAAATTTCAAAATGATTGGATGTAAAATACAGCTTTTATAGGACTAAAGGGCCAAATCGGACGAAACATATATATGGGAGCTATAGCTAAATCTTAACCGATTTTCTTCAAATTCGGTAGTGTTGGTTCATGGATCAAGAAATGCAGCTTCTATAGGACTAAAGGGCCAAATCGGACGAAAGATATATATGGGAGCTATATCTAAATCTGAACCGATTTCAACCAAATTCAATAGCGATCTTAACAGCTGCGAAATACTCTAAACTGCAAAATTTCAGAACGATCGGAGTGAAATTGCGACCTGTAGTCGACGAACAACTTTACATGGACAGACGGACGGACGGACGGACGGACATGCTTAAATCGACTCAGCTAGTGATTCTGAGTCGATCGGTATACTTTAAGGTGGGTCTAGCTGTGTTATTTTCAGGTGTTACAAACATCTGCCGTGAAACAAACTTATAATACCCTGTACCACAGTGTGGTGTAGGGTATAATGATTCACAATCAAATTATAAAAAATATTTTTATTAAAACAATAGTACCGAAGTAAGCTTGTTTCAGAATAGCATTCAATAAAAAAATTAAATTTTTTAGACAGTGAAATTGACATTTAAAAACGTATTAAATACCAAATCGCCGCTTAGTAATTTAACACGTTATGACTTAGGTTTTTCTGCCTAAATCGTACTAAAGGTCGTATGATGAATGCTAGCACTATTCATAAATCATACGACACAGCTGCTTTTTGAAAGACAGAGCGAAACAAATGTGTTTATAACAATAATTCGCTTTGGCACACAGTCATTATACTGTATTATATACCTTTAGAGCCTGATTTGTTTGTCAGCTTTTATAAGAGTCCTTTGTCCTACTTACGTACATACAAATATGCTTATAATGTACGTATCATTCGCATTCCTCTCAGATAAACATGACATTAAAAATTACCTTTACAAAATATTTCGCAATATACGACAGTGAAAGCTTATGGCAGAGAACAAACAGATTTTGTTAGTACATTTAAGAGGGCTGTCCTGAATAGTGAAGGCAATGCTTATGGGTGCAGCAGGCCCTTTCCCAAGAGGCCTACAAAGTCAATAGCTGAGAAAGGCAATTAACAATGCACTCAATGCACACTGCATTTCTGCAACTCAAACTTGAATAATTTGAATTGACGTCAGAGAGAGAGATCATTTTAAACAACTGAATATATATGATACAGAGAGAGATAGAGGAGAGAAATGTTCTACAATCTCCCACAGCTTAGTTCGTGACTCGAGAAAAAATAAATCATTTTTGAACAAATTCAGGAATTCTTTCGCTGCGGAGTGGACTGTAGAATTATTAACCAGGTGAACTCCAATAAATTTGTAAAGTGGAAGAGAAACATAGAAATAAAAGGCACAGTGTTATAGTTTAAGGATGAACAGATTTATTGTGTAGGAGTCGCTGCTGCTTACCGCTGGGGATGTTGCTGCCAAAGTAAAGTAAGCGGAATAGCGCGAACATCTGACAGCCTTAGAATCTATGAATTCAGCGAAGCGACAATTGGAAAACAGAGAAAAAATGGCAGCCCTTTATCCAACTGAGTGAAAGCTTTTGTCTCCATTGCAGGAATTGGATAAAGGGTTGCAATATCTGTGAAAGGGAACGATACAAATTAGGGAATTCTATGGAAGTAACAATTCAGTGCATTTTAGTAACGGTAATTCAAATAGTAATTCATGTATTAATATAAACTTAAAACTAGTTGTTGAAACAGAGTTCAACAATTTTAGTAATTTAAAGACTTTGGCGGGGAAGGCCTTCCCAAAGGCATTTCCAGCCCTTCCCTGAGCTCTTGTTTGAATTCTAATATAATTTCCATGTTACCGTTACGTTAGGTTTGCCAGAGAACACGCAAATTCGACATTTGTATGTACATACATATGTACAATATTTATGCCTAACTAAAAATAGATGAGAACAAAAGGACAACAATGCAACAATAACATGATTTTGTGTGTCTCTTGAAGGTATACTCGTACGTGGAATAATGTACCCTTTGTTCGTGAATTGACTAGAATTTCACACACACACACGCGCGCGCGCTTACACTAACTGAAAAGAGACTTCAAACTATTATAGTTATAACTTTTTCCACCACAGATTTGAAATAAGCAAAATAGGTGAATGAAAACATGTAGACAAGTGCAAGACACACAAACACATATTCTTATATGTGTATGTATATACATATTATAGGATGCAAGAATCTACATTCCCCTTCTGTGCTTGTTCTTATGTTATAAAAAATAATATGATGAAATGAGATGACCTCCCTTCAATTCAGTGACACTTCCCTTTTTCCTATGCCTTCAATGTATTCATGCTCTGCTCTATCCTCTCTCTCTCTCTCTCGTTCCCTATCTCTGCTACTCGCTATAAATACTCGTACATGGGAAAGGTCTATCAATGGATATTGTTATTGTTGTTTCCTTATGTCCTCATTCATTTCAACATCTCTAATATGCATGAAATTTGCTAGACTGCCGCTCAGCTTTAATCGGGGAGGACAATGTGTATGTACATACATACTCGCACTCTAAGAACAAACTTGATCATGAACTCAATATCCACTTCCGTCGATATGATTTTTGCCAATAACTTTCGCAAGGAACACACATGACAAGCGAATGTGGATTCAAAGCTGCAATAAACCACAAATGCACTTAGGACTGAGGACTGAATTAGCGACACGTAACAGTAATGTAAAGTAACATTAGCGTTCTGTATTTAGAAGCGTGTTATGACTCAGATACATATTCACAATAAAAATAGTTAACTAATGGTGATTTCGATTCAGAAAAACGTATTGCCCCGTCGTCTCGAAATTCTGAAAAAAATTTGCCCTTTTTGGGTGGAACATATGCTGACCCTCGAATTAAACATAGCTCCTATTTTAAAATTCCAAAATATGGTATAAAAATCCAGATTTCGGGAAAAGGGAAACGGAAATGTTGCACTTTTTTGCAGAAAAGAAATCGCTATAAGTATTTTCGTGTTTATCAATTGTTATACCATATACCATTTGCAACACCTGGACATATTGATCTGATGTCGTATAAAGTATATCGTCATTAGAAACGAGAAAGGGCCTATCATCATATTTAAATATTGTACAGGAGAAGCAAAAAACTAAATGAAATAAAAAATGTTGTCGTTAGAAAACGGGATTTTTAGGATAATACCTAAACATAATGACGCATATAAGTAAATACATATTCACACAAACATGATTTATAAATGGTTTGTGAAAATTGCGTGAAATTGGAATTTTTCTTCTGAATTTCGTTAATAAATTCTCCAATTTGTCAGGATATGTATTTTGATGCAGTGTATGTACCTATGGACTCTCTACTGTGTAAATGTGTCGTCCCGGAGCGAGTAGCCTATCAGTGACGAACGAATAAAATTTTGATTTCAGCGACTGATTTTTTTCTGTATTTGAATTAATTAATTTTGCTAAGTGCAGTAAAAATTAAAAAAAAATTCTCCGGAAAACTATTTTTGTCGCGTTTGAAAATTCATTTCTATTCGTTCGTATCTCACGAAATGTAAACAAACTTGCGACGGAACATCTATATGAATTCTGAGTCTATGAGTGTACCGAAATCCATCCGAAATGGAATTTCTATTCTTGTTGTTACGCCCTTTTTCGTTATATAATAGTTCTGATCGTCGTAAAATTCTAGGTTCATTAACTCTTCCGCAGAGCAGAGAATACCAAAGTGTACTCACTTGAAAAGTATACACAAATATCTACTCAATATTTTCGTACTTGTGCGCGCACATACCCACTGGGCTATTATAAAGGGTGGTTAAATTGTAAGGGCCGATGTTGAATGTGAACCACACCTAAACGTCAAACTTTTTTCTGCATTTCAATTGGCATTTCTCAATTTCAGACTAACTCAATTTGAACCACGGAAAAGTGTATCTTTCCATCGAGCAACGCGTTAAAGTTTTTTAAGCCTTTTACGAAAATGGGCGTTCAAATCAAAATGCATTTCGTGCACTTCGTGATTTATTTTTTTAATCAGCATAATCGACCAAATGTGTCCGCAATCGGGAGAATTGTGCGCAAATTTCAGCAAACCGGGTCTATAGGAGATGTGAAAACACCTGTGTATGCTCGCCCAGTTCGTTTGGTGCGGCTTATGGGCTGACGTCGTCATGGGGCCATACTTCTTCGAAATGAGGCCGGTCAGGCAGTTACTGTGAATGGTGTTCGCTATCGTGAGATGATAACGAACTTGTTATGGCCCGATTTGGAAGATATGGATGTGGACAATATGTGGTTTCAACAGGACGGTGCCACTTGCCACACAGCTTACGAAACAATGGCTCTTTTGCGCAACAAATTCAATGGCCGTGTTATCTCACGTCGTGTCGATGTCAATTGACCGCCAAGATCATGTGACTTGACACCTGTTGGACTTCTTTCTTTGGGTTTATTTGAAAGAAAAGGTGTACGTCGATAAGCCAGCAACAATTCAAGAGCTAAAGGATGAGATAATTCGGCACATTAACGGCATATAACCACAAAGAACTCAGCGCCATAGAAAATTTCGACCATCGATGGGGGTGTGCCGCCGAGGTCGCCGATATTTTGTCCCACACGCTGAAAAAAAATCGCTTCTGTAGTATATTGTCCCAAACATATTCGGCTTGAAACATATATATGTTTAGGGTACAATCTAAACATATAATATTTGGTACACACAAAAATTACATATTTGGGAAGATATTGTTTTAAACAAATCTTTGTTTACATCCCAATATGTGTTTATTTTGGACTATTTTTTCCGAAACAAATATTTATTTGCATTTAAGTATCAGAAAATACCTAAATTGTGTTAAATTTTTCAGTAATTCAAAGTAAATTTTGTACAAGTTTTTCATGTCGTAAAAATAAATAATAGTAATAAATAAAATCGTATAATCTTGGATCGATATATATTGCTTGGAGGACTGACAACTAATGATGGCTTGGAATATTGAGAATTTTTAAATGATTGAAAGCTAATGCGGAATTTGGTATCATAACTGGGAGGTTCATTTCGAAACCAAAAAAAAATTAAAACTGAAATTCGAAAAATTCAAAAAAGTTTCGAAAATCTTTTTAAATAAAATATAGTTGGAGAAATTCCTAAACAATTATTTTATTTGTATTTAAACACATATTTTATTTGAGAGATTTAGTTTGCAAATATTATATGTTGTAACATATTAATATAGGAGTTCCAAATATATTTTATTGATTTTCGAATAAAATGTGTTTGCTCAGATATAGATAATATTTACAAATTTGTGTGCCAAATATATTTTCTTTCGATTCAAACATATCAAAAAAGGCGATTTTGCCCCGTGTAGCCTGTAAAAAATGAGTGTGTAACCTTCGAAACATAACCAATGATTGAACACAAAACTGGCATCGTATTAACAGTGGGTACTCCTACACAACCTGAAATTTCAAAATTCAATATTTCGATCACTACACGCTGAAAAAAAATCGCTTCTGTAGTATATTGTCCCAAACATATTCGGCTTGAAATAAACATATGTTTAGGGTACACTCCAAATATATAATATTTTACACACACAAATATTATATGTTTGTGAGGATATTGTTCTAAACAAAAATATGCTCCCATTCAAATATTTTTTATTTGGAACTAGTATTTCCGAAACAAGGATTCGTTTGTAATTATTTATTTTGGTAATGTATTAAATACCTTAACTTAAAGACAAGTTTTCTGTTTTTCAGATTTTCAAAGAGAAATTTTTTTATTAATTTTATATGTTTGTAAAATTTAATCAAAACTTAAATCGAACAATCTTTCGTAAATATAAACGACATTGATGGATTGACAAAAAGTGATGAATAGGAATATTTATAAATAAGGACATTTTTAGCTATAAAGTTCAACACGAAAACTAGGAAAAACTAACTAAAATTCGAATAAGTCAGTAATGTTTTAAAAATCTTTTTAAATAAAACATATTTGGAAATCTTCTTAAACAATAACTTTGTTTGTGTGTAAACACATATTTTATTTGTGAAATTCAGTTTGCAAATAAATTATGTTCTAATATATTAATATATGCGTTCCAAACAAAATTTCTTGATTTTCAAATAAAATTTATTTGTTAACAAATATATAATATTTAAAAAAATCGTTTCCAATTATATTTTCTTTCGTTCCAAACATATCAAAAATGACGATTTCCCTCCGTGCATAGTACATAATTGAACCATACCAATATTATCATAATAAAACGAAATGACAATAATTTCCTAAATAATTTGGATTTTATTCAAAATCAACATCGGCCCTTAAAATTTAACCACCCTTTATATAACCTTGACTTAACTTACACAAAAGATGACATATACATATCTACATAAAATATATTAAATTAAACTTTTTGTATATTTTCCAAAGGGCGGGTGTGGAAAAAAAACATTTCTAAATTTCATCAACTCTTTATGAATTTCCAAAATTCAGTTGTTCGTGATGTCCCTTATGGATTTTTTTTTTTGCAAAAATCTGATTTATTCTTTTATATCCGATGTACGATTTTGGAAGAGAGGCCCCAGCGCGACCCTACAGCTTTCCTGCAGGAATATAAGGCGAGGTTGGCTTTCCTTACACGTTTCCTATCTAGAATTATTCCATGATAGTTTGCACTTTCAGAAAAGACCAGCTTTATAAAGCTTATTCAAATAAGTGGACCCAGTACTCCCCCTTGTCAGGTCCCTCTGTTCACCAACCTTGTTAGAGTTATGGTCCCAAGAATTCTGTTGTTAAAAGTCCCTTCTTAGTCAAGAAAGGCCACCATAGTGAATTCCTTGAAATGTATAAACGATTCGATGTGTGCCCACAAGTTCTTGCCGGGCAGGTTCTGTAGATTTGCCCTTGTTATAAGCATGCTGGTTCCTAGACAGGAGTTTTGTATCCAGCTTTTCTCTAAATAAATAATTGAGAGTATAATGCCTCCTCTACTGTACCTACAGTCCGGTGAAAAATGGGCATTATTGTTACACACAAAATGGCCAGGTCATATCAAAATTGGATATATCAGAACTTTAATAACAGCACATATAAACAATTGCAATTCGGTACAGTGCAAAGACTTTTAAGTATCTACACGGAGGAAAATCGCCATTTTTGATATGTTTGAATTCAAAGAAAATATATGTACTTGGAAACAAAATTTTTAAATATTATATATTTTTAAACAAATATATTTTATTTGAAAATCAAGAAATTTAGTTTGGAACGCATATATTAATATATTACAACAAAATATATTTGCGAACTGACTGTCACAAATAAAATATGTGCTTAGACACAAACAAAGATATTGTTTAAGATTTTATCCAAATATATTACATTTAAAAAAATGTTAAAACTTTGCTGCTCAATTTTTAATTTTATTTTTTCTTTGATTTCTTGTTATACTTTATAGTTAAAAATGTCGTAAGCAGCCTTTTCTTTTCTTTTACAGCACTAATTTTTAATTTATAAAAAGTCCAATTGTTAATCCATCAATGCTATTTGTCGTTATCCAAGATTATACGATTTCAATTTTAATAGAATTTTACAAATATATACAATTTCTAAGTGTTTACATATTTCCAAATAAGAAAATATTAGGATGAAAACATAATTTTGTTTAGAACAACATCCTCCAAAACATATAATATTTGTGCATGCCAAATATTATATATTTGGAGTGTATCCTAAAAATTTTTATATTTCCAGCAGAATATGTTTAGAACAATATACTACAGAAGCGATTTTTTTTCAGCGTGTACTGTTCAGCGCAGAAAACGTATTTTCAAAGCCCCTTCTGGTACTTCTGGCACAAATTGAACAGATTCAATAGAACACAACATCCCCATAACTGTATTTTAGACAACAACATGTTGTCACCTTTTTGACTTCAACTCAAGGTACCATGTTCTGTATAACATTACTCACAAAGTGAGGGAATGCCTTAGTCGGTTTACCCTACTGAAATTTTCTTAAATTTTTTAAAATTATTTCAACAACTATGGAATTATTCATTTCATTTCTTTTCAAACTGATTTCAGAATCTATAGAATTATTCAACTGATCGATTTTTCATTTATGTATTCGAATTAGGTATATTCAATATTCTATTCCATTTTTCAAATCAAACAATAAAACCAAAGCAATTGGACATTTTGTTATTGGTTGAAAATAAATAAACAAATAAGTGTAAACTATGAAAACCGCATACGTAAGTAAAGACACACTTTTCCTACAATGCTCCTCGTAGTATATTAGAATGGCTACGAATAAAAAAATTCTTTCATGCCAATTTGATACCGTATTTAGTATAACTATGTGAATTCTAGAGCTTAATGAATCGCATACCACAATATAATAAAGAAAATTGGAAATTAAAAATATATGTGAAAATATCAACAGCACAAATCATGGAAACATCAGTAGTACCCACTTTATTATATGCTTGCTTATCTATACAAATAATTTGAACTCAAGCGATTTCATAAGATTTCAAGATGTTTTATGGTATGTGTGTGTGTGTGTGTGTCCGTATGTGTCGGTTGTCGGTCGTACGGTTCGATGACGAGATGAGGAGTGCGTTTTGTCAGTACTCACGCCGCATTTACGCACTTTATATCCTTGGCTGGGCGAATGCTGCTGACGTTGGCAACTGGTCGATGATGGAGATGGTAATGGCGGTGATGCCACTGCTGTCGGCCGACTCAACTAAACACACAACACGGCAAACGCCTAACGCCTTCCATCCGTCCGACTGGCTGACTGACAGACGGACATATTCAAGAGTGTTGCTGCTATTTAAATGGTTTAAGTTTTTATGATATTTATTTTTTATTAAGCGGTCATAAATGTTTTTTTAATTACAAATACACAGATAAGTAGATGCGTAGATGTACGTACGCATGTTTCTATGTCTGTACGTGTGTGTTGTTTAAATGTTTGTGTTTTTTTGCTTTTTTGAATGACTTGCGTCCGATCAGTTGGTCGGCTTTTGTTGGCCATAAAAATTGGCCATTTTTTTGTTTCTAGTTTTATTTAATCATCATCATCGTCATTTTTTCCATTCTCACAAATCAATGTGGAATTGGCTGGAAAGGGGGCGGGGTTGTGTGTTTGGGGCGGGTGGGTGAGGTGAGATAGGGTGGTTTTCGTGTTTATTGTTTTGTAAATTTGTTGTTTATATAAAGTGACGATCTTCCGTTCAATGAATGAAATCATGAGATACATAAATATCGTAATAATTGAGGTAAATAATACCAATAAAAGTATTAATTTATTTCCGAATACAAAATTATTACAAAGTGATCATGCACAGAAAGAAATTTTTGTCATAAATTTACAGATTGACGACAAGTTTGGATATGATATACATAGAAAAGTAATTCAAAAAGGAACATTAATTGCTAAACATTTGACTTCGCCTATTGGGAGACTTCCCGGTATACTAAATTGAGGCGGATAATTCTTATTTAAAAATATTTCTTTATTAATAAACCAACAGCCTTTTTCTCTATGTCGAACGAAAGCGAAGCGATTGAAAAACAGCTGACTTTAGACCTACTAGCAGGTACCAGAATGACGAAAGCGAATGCAAACATACTGACTGATGCCAGTAAGTAGGTCTAAAATCAGCTGTTTTTCGTTCGACATAGAGAAACAGGCTGCAAAACTAAAGCCGAATACCCTATCGTGCTATAGTGCGCCGTTTATGGTGGCGTATGAATAATATTATACGAAGGACACTCATACGACGAAGTTGCAGGTTACTTCTGGAGTTGGAAGATTAATATACCACCGTAAGTCCTGATTTCCAAGCAAGTGTCAAAGTTTGTAGGAGAGAGAGGCAGAGAGCTATTTTCGCCTGCCTCTCTCTCCTACAAAAGTTGGCACTTGTTTGGACAAAATTTCTTCGTGTGAATCAGGACTAAGTATTTTTGGCAGATATCTGTTATACATAAAGTACAAATTTCAGTTCAGTCGGTAGAACTTGGAAAGTAAGTGTAAAGAAAAGTTGGGGGTGAGTCACTTCATGACTATATTCTAACTACTAACCTAACTATTTGCAACATAGACAGTAAACCGACCCCTACAATTAAAGAGACACAAGAAGTACTCGCCTTGACATTCGCTTCTGACTGGCTGTCAAACTAAATTATTGGGAGGAATGTACTGGACGATCACTCATTCTCACATAGACCTCAAACTCACTGAAAAAGCACCCAAACCTGCCGTCCACAGAAATGTGAGGAAGACAAAGTTGAACCTGTATGAAAAGAATTTCAAAAAAAGCACTCATCTCTAAGCTTCTGTATGAACCGAAAGACTGTGTGGGTCCGGACAACTTAGTCGATCACATCACTACATCATTCAATAGCTCCCTTGAAGAAGTCTATCCAAAACCAAGGTACAAGGGTAAAACTTAACCACAATGGTGAACTTCTAAGCCAAAGGCTAGGAAGAAAATAGGCAACAAGCTATTCAACAAAGCAAAATATACTAGGGTCACCAGTGACTGCGATGCCTATAAAGAGCAACTCAAAATCTATTTAGAAAATACTACTTTAATGGTCTTTCTAGAAAACGATTTCGTAGAAAAGGCAATTGAAACAAAATTTTCGAGAAAAATTAAATTTCAATGAATTTTTTTTATAATTCATGTAAAAAGAAATAACATTTTTGTTAATTTTTTGATAATAATGTAATATCTACGAAATTTTTTAGACAAATTCAATTTCAACAACATTTTCTAGACAAATACAGTTTTTAAACAATTTTCAGAAAAAATGCAAAATTAAAAAAATGTTAATCAAAAAATTATTTTTTTTTAATTTTTTGTAAAAAAGCAATTTTAGCAAAATTTTGTAGACAAATGCAACTTTAAGGGATTTTCTTGAAAACGATTTTATAGAAAAGGCAATTTAAACTAAAAATTGTGTAGACAAATTCAATATCAACAAAAATTTTAAAGAATTTTCTAAAAGATAATGCATTTTCAAGAAAATTTTAAACAACACATTTAATTTTGTGCAAATAAGCAATTTTAACAAAATTTTTTACAAAATACAATTTTAATGGTTTTCCTAGAAAACGATATTGTAGAAAAGGCAATTTAACGTAATTTTTATTTATTTATAATTAATATTAAAAAAGGGGTGGCAATTTTAATAAAATTTTTATTAAATTTGCAAGAAAAATGTTATTTAAATGAAATTTTGACAAATTCAATGCCAACAAAATTTTCTAGAGAAATAAAATTTTTAAAGGATTTTCTTAAAAAAAAATTATTTTCAAGAAAATTTGAAACAAAAAATTAAATTTTTTGAAATTTAGTGAAAATAAACATGTATAACAACATTTTGTAGAAAAATTAAATTTTAATAGTTTTCCTAGAAAACGGTTATGTAATTTTAACGAATTTTTCGAGAAAAATGCAATTTCGACGAAATTTTATCTTATAATTCATATTAAAAAAGATATGTATATAATTTCTGATATTTTCTGCGAGAGCGGAATTTCAACAAAATTTTTTAGAAAAATATAATTTCAACAAAATTTTTTAGACATATTAAATTTCTAGAAAAATAAAATTTAAAAAAAAATTTAATTTAAAGAAAATTTTAAGCAATAAATACGATTTTTCTTTTGAAATTTTTTGTAAATAAGCAATTTTAACAAAATTTTTGTACAAAAATCCAATTTTAACGGTTTCCTAGAAATCGATTATGTAGAAAAGGCAAATTAAACTAAAAATGTTGTAGACAAATTCAAATTGAACAACATTTTCTAAAATATAATGCATTTTTAAGAAAACTTTAACCAAAAAATTGAGTTTATTGAAATTTTGTGCCAATAAAAAAAATTTGTAGAAAATACAATTTCAACAAAAATTGTTACAGAAATATAATTTTAAAAGAATTTTCTAAAAAAAATGCAGTTTCAAGAAATTTTTACCAAAAATAATTTTGTCTTAATTTTTTTGCAAATAAACTATTTTAACAATATTTTTAAGAAAAATCCAATTTTAATGGTTTTCCTAGAAAACGATCTTGGAGAAAAGGCAATTTCAACGAAAATTTTGAGAAAAATTAAATTTCAATTATTTTTTTTTTTTCTAAAAATAAATGCAATTTTAAGAAATTTGTCACCGAAAACTTTTTTTTTTTATTTTGTACAATTATAGAATTTTAACAAAATTGTGTAGAAAAATTCAGAAAAATGCAGTTCAAGAAATTTTTACCAAAAATAATTTTTTTAATTTTTTTGCAAATAAACTATTTTAACAATATTTTTAAGAAAAAATCCATTTTTAATGGTTTTCCTAGAAAACGATCTTGGAGAAAAGGCAATTTCAACGAAAATTTCGAGAAAAATTAAATTTCAATTATTTTTTTTCTAAAAAAATGCAATTTCAAGAAATTTGTAACCAAAAAATATTTTTTTTAATTTTGTACAAATATGAAATTTTAACAAAATTGTGTAGAAAAATTCAGAAAAATGCAGATCAAGAAATTTTTACCAAAAATAATTTTTTCTTCATTTTTTGCAAATAAACTATTTTAAGGATATTTTTAAGAAAAATTCAATTTTAATGGTTTTCCTAGAAAACGATCTTGGAGAAAAGGCAATTTCAACGAAAATTTCGAGAAAAATTAAATTTCAATTATTTTTTTTCTAAAAAAAATGCAATTTCAAGAAATTTGTAACAAAAAAATTTTTTTTTTTAATTTTGTGCAATTATGAAATTTTAACAAAATTGTGTAGAAAAATTCATAAAAATGCAGTTCAAGAAATGTTTACCAAAAATATTTTTTTCTTAATTTTTTTGCAAATAAACTATTTTAACAATATTTTTAAGAAAAATCCAATTTTAATGGTTTTCCTAGAAAACGATCTTGGAGAAAAGGCAATTTCAACGAAAATTTCAAAAAATATTTTTTTTTAATTTTGTGCATTTATGAAATTTTAACAAAATTGTGTAGAAAAATGAAGTTCAAGAAATTTTTACCAAAAATAATTTTGTCTTAATTTTTTTGCAAATAAACTATTTTAACAATATTTTGAAGAAAAAGCCAATTTTAATGGTTTTCCTAGAAAACGATCTTGGAGAAAAGGCAATTTCAACGAAAATTTCGAGAAAAATTATGTTTCAATTATTTTTTTTCTAAAAAAAAATGCAATTTGAAGAAATTTGTAACCAAAAAATATTTTTTTTAATTTTGTACAAATATGAAATTTTAATAAAATTGTGTAGAAAAATTTAGAAAAATGCAGTTTCAAGAAATTTTTACCAAAAATAATTTTTTCTTCATTTTTTTTTGCAAATAAACTATTTTAACAATATTTTTAAGAAAAATCCAATTTTAATGGCTTTCCTAGAAAACGATCTTGGAGAAAAGGCAATTTCAACGAAAATTTCGAGAAAAATTAAATTTCAATTATTTTTTTTCTAAAAAATTTGCAATTTCAAGAAATTTGTAAGCAAAAAATATATTTTTTTAATTTTGTGCAAATATGAAATTTTAACAAAATTGTGTAGAAAAATTCAGAAAAATGCAGTTCAAGAAATTTTTACCAAAAATAATTTTTTCTTAATTTTTTTTGCAAATAAACTATTTTAACGATATTTTTAAGAAAAATTCAATTTTAATGGTTTACCTAGAAAACGATCTTGGAGAAAAGTCAGTTTCAACGAAAATTTCGAGAAAAATTTAATTTCAATTATTTTTTTTTTCTAAAAAAAATGCAATTTCAAGAAATTTGTAACCAAAAAATATTTTTTTTAATTTTGTGCAAATATGAAATTTTAACAAAATTGTGTAGAAAAATGCAGTTCAAGAAATTTTTACCAAAAATAATTTTGTCTTAATTTTTTTGCAAATAAACTATTTTAACAATATTTTTAAGAAAAGTCCCATTTTAATGGTTTTCCTAGAAAACGATCTTGGAGAAAAGGCAATTTCAACGAAAATTTCGAGAAAAATTAAATTTCAATTACTTGTTTTTCTAAAAAAATGCAATTTCAAGAAATTTGTAACCAAAAAATATTTTTTTTTAATTTTGTGCAAATATGAAATTTTAACAAAATTGTGTAGAAAAATGCAGTTCAAGAAATTTTTACCAAAAATAATTTTTTCTTCATTTTTTTTGCAAATAAACTATTTTAACAATATTTTTAAGAAAAATCCAATTTTAATGGCTTTCCTAGAAAACGATCTTCGAGAAAAGGCAATTTCAACGAAAATTTCGAGAAAAATTAAATTTCAATTATTTTTTTTCTAAAAAAAATGCAATTTCAAGAAATTTGTAAGCAAAAAATATTTTTTTTTTAATTTTGTGCAAATATGAAATTTTAACAAAATTGTGTAGAAAAATTCAGAAAAATGCAGTTCAAGAAATTTTTACCAAAAATAATTTTTTCTTCATTTTTTTTGCAAATAAACTATTTTAACGATATTTTTAAGAAAAATTCAATTTTAATGGTTTACCTAGAAAACGATCTTGGAGAAAAGGCAATTTTAACGAAAATTTCGAGAAAAATTAAATTTCAATTATTTTTTTTCTAAAAAAAATGCAATTTCAAGAAATTTGTAACCAAAAAATATTTTTTTTTAATTTTGTGCAAATATGAAATTTTAACAAAATTGTGTAGAAAAATTCAGAAAAATTCAGTTCAAGAAATTTTTACCAAAAATAATTTTTTTTTAATTTTTTTGCAAATAAACTATTTTAACAATATTTTTAAGAAAAATCCAATTTTAATGGCTTTCCTACAAAACGATCTTGGAGAAAAGGCAATTTTAACGAAAATTTCGAGAAAAATTAAATTTCAATAATGTTTTTCTTAAAAAAAGCAATTTCAAGAAATTTGTAACCAAAAATATTTTTTTTTTAATTTTGTGCAAATATGAAATTTTAACAAAATTGTGTAGAAAAATTCAGAAAAATGCAGTTCAAGAAATTTTGACCAAAAATAATTTTTTCTTAATTTTTTTGCAAATAAACTATTTTAACAATATTTTTAAGAAAAATCCAATTTTAATGGTTTTCCTAGAAAACGATCTTGGAGAAAAGGCAATTTCAACGAAAATTTCGAGAAAAATTAAATTTCAATTATTTTTTTTCTAAAAAAATGCAATTTCAAGAAATTTGTAACCAAAAATTTTTTTTTTTTTTTTGTGCAATTATGAAATTTTAACAAAATTGTGTAGAAAAATTCAGAAAAATGGAGTTCAAGAAATTTTTATCAAAAATATTTTTTTCTTAATTTTTTTTGCAAATAAACTATTTTAACAATATTTTTAAGAAAAATCCAATTTTAATGGTTTTCCTAGAAAACGATCTTGGAGAAAAGGCAATTTCAACGAAAATTTCAAGAAAAATTAAATTTCAATAATTTTTTTTTTCTAAATAAAATGCAATTTCAAGAAATTTGTAACCAAAAAATATTTTTTTTTAATTTTGTGCAATTATGAAATTTTAACAAAATTGTGTAGAAAAATTCAGAAAAATGCAGTTCAAGAAATTTTTACCAAAAATATTTTTTTTTGCAAATAAACTATTTTAAGGATATTTTTAAGAAAAATCAAATTTTAATGGTTTTCCTAGAAAACGATCTTGGAGAAAAGGCAATTTTAACGAAAATTTCGAGAAAAATTAAATTTCAATTATTTTTTTTTTCTAAAAAAAATGCAATTTCAAGAAATTTGTAACAAAAAAATTTTTTTTTTAATTTTTTGCAATTATGAAATTTTAACAAAATTGTGTAGAAAAATTCAGAAAAATGGAGTTCAAGAAATTTTTACCAAAAATAATTTTTTCTTAATTTTTTTTGCAAATAAACTATTTTACCAATATTTTTAAGAAAAATCCAATTTTAATGGTTTACCTAGAAAACGATCTTGGAGAAAAGGCAATTTCAACGAAAATTTCGAGAAAAATTTAATTTCAATTATTTTTTTTTTCTAAAAAAAATGCAATTTCAAGAAATTTGTAACCAAAAAATATTTTTTTTTTAATTTTGTGCAATTATGAAATTTTAACAAAATTGTGTAGAAAAATTGAGTTCAAGAAATTTTTACCAAAAATAATTTTTTCTTAATTTTTTTGCAAATAAACTATTTTAACAATATTTTTAAGAAAAATCCAATTTTAATGGCTTTCCTAGAAAACGATCTTGGAGAAAAGGCAATTTTAACGAAAATTTCGAGAAAAATTAAATTTCAATTATTTTTTTTTTTCTAAAAAAAATGCAATTTCAAGAAATTTGTAACAAAAATTTTTTTTTTTTAATTTTGTGCAATAATGAAATTTTAACAAAATTGTGTAGAAAAATTCAGAAAAATGCAGTTTCAAGAAATTTTTACCAAAAATAATTTTTTCTTCATTTTTTTGCAAATAAACTATTTTAAGGATATTTTTAAGAAAAATCCAATTTTAATGGCTTTCCTAGAAAACGATCTTGGAGAAAATTCAACGAAAATTTCGAGAAAAATTAAATTTCAATTATTTTTTTTTTCTAAAAAAATGCAATTTCAAGAAATTTGTAACCAAAAAATATTTTTTTTCAAGAAATTTGTAACCAAAAAATATTTTTTTTTAATTTTGTACAAATATGAAATTTTAACAAAATTGTGTTGAAAAATTCAGCTATAAGGGATTTTCTAGAAAATGCAATTTCAACAAAGTTTTTGAAAACTAAATTTTATTATATAATTCATATTAAAAAATAAATATAATTCAATAAGCAATTTCAGCAAAAATTTTTTTCGAAAAATGCAATTTTAATGGTTTTTCTGGAAAACGATTTTGTAGAATATGCAATTTCAAAGAAGTTTTATTTTATAATTCATAATAAAAAAAGAAATATAATTTCTGATGAACTTTTTTTGCGAGAGCGGCATAAATATTTTTTACATAGTTGTGCGGAGCTGTAAGGTTCAAAGGATTGGGAGCCCCTATTGTAGGGCCTTCTGTCAATATTTGAAGGTGTTGGAAAAGCAATGGCAATGCAAGCATATCCCCATCCTATGGTGGAGGTTATAAAAACATTGAAATAAAAAAATACTAACGAAAACAAATTTGAAAAGTTCAAATTATTATTTATTTGTATTTATCCGTATACGTATATAATTGGGACTGTATGTACATTAGAGTGTCAATACAAGCAAGAATAAACTCCACAAAGATCAGAAACCAAATGTGTGTTTCTAAATACGATGTAATCCAAATCTAAAATGCAAACATGGGAATATATTCAGAAAATTTTGAATTGTAGTATAGATTCCAGATATATATTATGCACAGCATAAAATCTTCAAAGAATAGTTGGGGCACTCTAATATCCCAAGCGTTTATTTGTATAAACGATTGTACTTTGTTTCTCTCATTGCTATAATTATGAGCATCTTTTGCAAAGCAAAAAAAAAAAAATACTAAACTATTTTTATTTTTTTTTTAATTTCGTTTCATTTTTCAATACGTCTTAACGCGCAAACAAACAAGTGAATGAATGTATAATATAGGCTTTGGTGGATTAATTGCCTTTCGGTTGGTTTTGTAGCCAAGAATTTTTTCGGTCAGTGGTCATACCTTGGACGGTTTTGTTTTTTGTGCCTAAAAATAATTCACCAAATCAATGATGGGTTTTAGGGATATAGCAATACATACATAGTAAGTATTGGAATGTTTTGCGCCTCTATTGGTGTCATTGTGAAAAAATTATCACTACGAAAGATGATTTTTTGGAGGTAAAAACTAAATATATTGAAAAAGCGTCCCAGAAGGTCGAAGTTTTGATAAAATTGTTTACACTGAAAAAAAATTATGTTCACTGTAGCTAAATATTTTTCATAGATGCCTTTTTTAAAGGAGTATTTGTGGAACTTTCTTAGAAATTCATTAAAAATAATAGTTTAAGAGGTAAGGGCATGACCAGGATTGCCGGATATTGTAAGAAAAATAATTACCTACATATGTGTCTTCTTAATTTCGTTTTCGGATATCTATTATATTTTCCTAAGATATCTATCCTATTTGTCTCCGAAATGACCAATCTCTACACGGGGCAAAATCGCCATTTTGGATTTGTTTGAATCGAAAGAAATTATACTTGGAACACAAATTTTCAAATGTTATATAGTTTCGAGCAAATAAATTGTATTTGAAAATCAATAAAATGTATTTAGAACCCATATGTTAATATATTAGAATAAAATATTAGAATAAAATATATTTGCGAGCTAATTTTGTCAAATAAAATATGTGTTTAAATACAAATAAAATTATTGTTTATGAATATTTCCACAAGATTTTCAAAACTTTGCTGAATTTTTCGAATTGCGTTCCTATTAAAAATTACATTCTTAGCTTAACTTCTATTTGAAACCACTTATTTTTATTTTCTAACTATACCAAGTCATTATTTTCAATTATAAAGAAACTTTAATAACATTAAAAATTTCTAAAAATTACCTTTCAATTGCTGAAAACTTAAAACATTAAGGAAAAGATATATATTCACGCAAATAGATCTTTGTTTGGGAAATAACATATCCATATAAAAACCAGTAAGGAAAGGCTAAAGTCGGGCTTTTATAGGACTAAAGAGCAAAATCGGCCGAAACATATATATGGAAGCTATAGCTAAATATTAACCGATTTTCTTCAAATTCAGTAGTGTTGGTTCATGGATCAAGAAACTCTACCATTCTAAATTTCAAAACGATTGCATGTAAAATACAGCTTTTATAGGACTAAAGGGCCAAATCGGACGAAACATATATATGGGAGCTATAGCTAATTCTTAACCGATTTTCTTCAAATTCGGTAGTGTTGGTTCATGGATCAAGAAACTCTACCATTCTAAATTTCAAAACGATTGCATGTAAAATACAGCTTTTATAGGACTAAAGGGCCAAATCGGACGAAACATATATATGGGAGCTATAGCTAAATCTTAACCGATTTTCTTCAAATTCGGCAATGTTGGTTCATGGATCAGGAAACTCTACCATTCTAAATTTCAAAACGATTGGATGTAAAATACAGCTTTTATAGGACTAAATGGCCAAATCGGACGAAACATATATATGGGAGCTATAGCTAAATCTTAACCGATTTTCTTCAAATTCGGCAATGTTGGTTCATGGATCAAGAAACTCTACCATTCTAAATTTCAAAACGATTGGATGTAAACTACAGCTTCTTCAGGACTAAAGAGCAAAATCGGACGAAACATATATATGGGAGCTATAGCTAAATCTTTACAGATTTTCTGCAAATTTGGCAATGTTGGTTCATGGATCAAGAAACTCTACCATTCTAAATTTCAAAACGATTGGATGTAAAATACAGCTTCTATAGGACTAAAGGGCCAAATCGGACGATAGATATATATGGGAGCTATATCTAAATCTGAACCGATTTCAACCAAATTCAATAGCGATTTTAATAGCCGCGAAATACTCTAAACTGCAAAATTTCAGAACGATCGGAGTGAAATTGCGACCTGTAGTCGACGAACAACTTTACATGGACAGACGGACGGACGGACAGACATCGTTAAATCGACTCAGCAAGTGATTCTGAGTTGATCGGTATACTTTAAGGTGGGTCTAGCTGTGTTATTTTCAGGTGTTACAAACATCTGCCGTGAAACAAACTTATAATACCCTGTACCACAGTGTGGTGTAGGTTATAAATATTGGGATGTAAACATAGTTTTGTTTAGAACAACATCCTCCCAAACATATAATATTTGTATGTGGCAAATATTATATATTTGGAGTGCACCCTAAACATATATATGTTTCAAGCAGAATATGTTTGGGACAATATACTACAGAGGCAATTTTTTTCAGCGTGTATAATTAACCAGAAAACTTTTTTACGAAAATTCGTAGGAACAAAATTGAATTTATCTCTAATAGAGAAAATGTTGCCCCCCCGTTGACGCGAAATTCTGAAAAATATTTGCCCTTATTAGGTGGAACTGATGCAGCATTTCAAATTAAACTTAGCTCCTATTTCAAAATTACAAAATGAGGTATAAAAGGGGCAATGAAAATATTGCACTTTTTTGCAGAAACGAAATCGCCATAAGGTTTGGTTCGGTATATTTATCAAAATTTCAATGTAAAATTCGAAAATAGGGTTAGCTTCGGTCGCCGCCTTAATGTAGCTTCTTTACTAAAGTCAGGTTATAAAAATATTTATTTTTTTAGAAAATAATATTACTTCTTTTCGAAATATTTTCTCTTCTTTAGGGATCCACCTAAGACCCATTGTACTTAAGTGACGGCAACTCTAATACTTATGCATATATTTAATTTTAGTTCTAACCCTAATAAGGAATACACAAACAAAAGGAATGAATCGAAAAAATACTATTTTTAGAAATGTTCACCACAAAATAAATAAACAATTCAAATGTGTTTTAGCTCTGCTCTGCATACAATTAAATTTCACTTGTGTTCTATTCGAATTTGTTCAGCCTTTGACATTTTCAAATGGATGGAGGACGTCATTGTCATTGTTGCCGTCATGTTCGTGTCTTCATCCTTGTCGTTGAATCCCCTTTCCACCCCCAAGTAGTTGTCTTCAACTCCACTTCAAATTGTGGGTACTAGGGTGAGCAAGTGGAAGGAGGAAGTTTTCTATGTACCACATTTGGTATACTCATGCATATGTTGTATAGGGTGATCCATTGAGACCTTTTATTTTCGCAGATCACCCAAGTTACCAAATTTCGGCCCGATCAGATGAAACTTTGGGTTTTTATCGCGTATGATCCCAAATCGATAGAAACCTTTGTATCGGAGTTATGTAAAAACATGGACCTATGACGACCGTTGTTCGTACGAATGGTTCCCGGTATAAATAAATCCAAATTATCAAATTACGGCCTGATCAGTTGCAATTTGTGGTCTCTATGGGGTTAAGAAAGGGAAATGCTTTATATGGGGAATATATTAAAAAATGGACCTATTCGCAATCTATCCTAAGATACCTGCAGCTATAAGAAGTATTTGTACCAAATATCAGTCATCTAGCCTAATTATTGCAAATCGCATCGTGATTACAACAGACGGACGGACTGACATGGATAAATCATATTAGAATTTTACAACAATTAAAAATATATATTTTCGCTGATCTAATCTTCGAGGTGTTACAAACGAAGTGACAACTGAGTCATCATATGCTGGAGGCTATAGCATTCACTAAATGGATCACCCTATATATGTTGTATATACCCCCAAGTCACCCATCACCAGTCAAGTTCATACAATCTGCAAGTAATTTTCCACATATTATTTTGACATTTGATCGAAAAGGATTGTAATGGAAATTTAGTAATCGATTTTATTGAAATAATTTGCAAGAAATTATTTGCACAGTGGAAGAAATTTGAGAGGATAATAAAACAAAATTGGCTCAACACTTTTAAAATTCAAAGATATCGGCACAAAAATTATTGACTGCACAATAAACAATAATTTATTATACCTATCGATTATGTCCGTCCGTCCGTCTGTCTGTATATATATGTATTCTTATAATCAAACTACAGGTCAGAATAAGGCACAGATCACTACAAAATTTTGCACCGATCACTACAAATTTGCTGCCATAAGTATTTCAGCTGATTTAAGTTTAAGATATACATTATAGCTATTGAATTCTGAAGATGATAGAGTGGTGTCCATCGATACTGCAGTCAATTCTACCAAGCAATTAAAACTCTCTACCAATTTTTGTATTTGTTTCTATTACTTTTTTGCAATAGACAGAAAGTAACTGAAACATATGATCTCGAACCGAATAAATTCTGACTGAATTTTGAATTTCTTTATTGACTGACGAACGATTGCCATTGAAATGGTTGAAAATCGGTTCAGATTTAGATATAGCCAATCACTATGAAATTTGGCAGAGAAGAGTTCTTCGATCCTACTGAAAGTTTGGAGAAAATCTGTTTACATTTAAGCACTGGGGCTCTTTAGAAGCTGTATTTTATGACCGATCATACGATCCATGAACGATCACTACCAACTTTTAAGAGAAGAGCCATTTCGATATATGTAGATCCGACAAATATCTATATGAAAGAACAACTTTTACAAAAAGGGTTTTAAATTGTAACAATTCAACAAAAAGGTTCGTAACTTTCATCGGCCTTTAATAAGGTCAACGATCAATCAGGGAAGTGGGTACTAATCATCGTCTCTCAAACTGCTCATCGATCTTTCAGTGGCCCTCAATCCGCTCATCGACCTTTAATCCTGTCATACACTCATCAATCACGGGTCGGATTAAAGGTCGGTGATCGATGACCATATTAAGGGCCACTGACGAGGATTAAAGTTCGAATTAGGGGTATATGATCGGATAATGGTCGATTACCCGATTTCAGGGCCATTGACGAGGATTAAAGTTCGAATTAGGGGTATATGACCGGATAATGGTCGATTACCCGATTTAAGGGCCACTGACGGGATAAACTGGTATTTTTTTTAAAAAAAATGGTTAAAAAATATGCAATTTCGTCGAAGTTTTCTAGAAAGGAAATTTCCCCGAAATTTTCAAGAAAAATAAAATGTTAACGAAGTTTTCAAGAAAAGTGCAATTTTAAAGGAAATTTAAAAAAAATGAATTTTGAAACAATTATTATACAAAATAATTTCCAAATCTTCTAGAAAAATTTAATTATGATGCGATATTATATAATATTGCATTATTTTTCTAGCAAAATTAAGAAATTATGATTAATATAATTTTATATAAAATTGCGATTTTCATAAAATTTTCCCGATTTAAGGGCCACTGACGGGATAAATGATGTCAACTGGTATTTTTTTTTTAAATGGTTAAAAAATATGCAATTTCATCGAAGTTTTCTAGAAAGGAAATTTCCCCGAAATTTTCAAGAGAAATAAAATTTTAACAAAGTTTTCAAGAAAAGTGCAATTTTAAAGGAAATTTAAAAAAAATGAATTTTGAAAAAATTATTTAAAGAAATTAAATTTTTTCAACATTTTGCGATTTTAACGAAATTTTCTAGAAAATTTTTTATATACATTTCTGATGAAATTGTAGATAAAATTGCAGTTCTCATAAATTTTTCAGAAAAATTAAATTTTCAGAGAATTTTCTAGAAAAATCGAATTTCAACAAAATTTTGTAAAAAAAATGCAATTCCAACGTAATTTTTACAGAAAAAAATGTTCTACGAAAATGCAATTGTAAAGAAAGTTTTTAAAAAAATGGCAGCGAAATTGTCTAGAAAATTCAATATTGATGAAATTTTGTAGACAAATACAATTTTAACAACATTTTGCAATTTCAACGAAACATTTATAGAAAAATTTAATTATGATAAAAATTTAGGTAAAATGCAATTTTCATAAAAAAAATTAGGAAAATTAAATTTTCATATTTTTAATTTTTTTTATAAAATTTCGGTTTAACAAAATTTGTAGGCATATCAAAATTCAACAATAATGTTGTAGACAAAAATGCAATTTTGGAGAAATTTTTGAAAAATATGCCATTTCAAAAAAAAATGTTGGATAACCCCAATTTTGAAGGAATTTTCTAAAAAAAATTATTTCACGAAATTTTGTAGATAAATGCAATTTTAACAACGTTTTGCAATTTCAACGAAACATTTATAGAAAAATTTAATTATGTAAAAATTTAGGTAAAATGCAATTTTCATAAAAAAATTAGGAAAATTAAATTTGCATATTTTTAATTTTTTAAATAAAATATCGATTTAACAAAATTTTTAGGCATATCAAATTTCAACAATAATGTTATAGACAAAAATGCAATTTTGGAGAAATTTCTGAAAAAATGCCATTTTCTAGAAAAATTAAATATCGATAAAATTTTCTAGATAAATAGAATTTCGACGAAATTTTAAAAACATTTTGGAGAAGAATGTCATCTTAACAAAATTTTCTAGAAGAACTTAAATTTTGGAGAAAAAAATGCTATTTGAAGAACATTTTCGACAGAAACCTAAAACGATTTTTCTAAAAAAAATTTTGAACGAAAATTTTCAGGAAAAATACAATTTCAATGAAATTTTTTAGACACATAACTACAATGTCCTCATCACTTGGTAGACAAATTTAATTTCCAAATTTTTTAGAAAAAATTAATTGTAATGCAATTTTATATAAAATTTCATAAAATTTTCTCAAAACATTAAACTTTAATAAAATTTGCTGGAACAATTTAATCAAAAATCGTAGAAAGATGCAATTCCAATATATTTAAAAAAAAATAAAATTGAAATTTTTGAAAAAATTCAGTTTAAAAAATTGCAATTTTCTAGAAAAATTTAGTTTTCATAACATTTTTTAGAAAAATTTAATTTCAACAAAATTTTGCAGAAAAATGCTATAAAAACGTTATTTTTTAGAAAAGTGAATTTTCAACGAAAGTTTCTAAAAAAAATTAAATTCCAACGACAATTTGTTGACAAATACATTTTTATCCAAATGTTGTAAAAAAATGCAATTTTAAAGGAATTTTCTAACAAAAAAAAGATTTCGTCCACATATTATAGAAAAATTTAATACGATAAAAAGTTTCTAGATAAATAAAATATCGACAAAATGTGTAAGACATTTTTGGGCAAAAATGCATTTGCAACAAAATTTTCTAGAAAAAGTGCAATTTTAAAGAAATTTTCTATAAAAAATGCAATTTCAAGAAATTTTGTAGAGAACGCAATTTTAACAACATTTTCTGGAGAAAAGCAAATTTGACGACTTTTTAAAAAATTAAATTTCAACGAAGTTTTCAAGAAAAATACATATTCAACGAAAAATTTAATTTTGTAAAAAAAATTAATTTCAAAATTTTCTACAAAAAAATAATTTCAAAATCTTCTAGAAAAATTTAATTATGATGCGATATTATATAAAATTGCAATATTTTTCTAGAAAAATTAAGAAATTATGATCAATATAATTTAATATAAAATTGGAATTTTCGTAAAATTTTCAATAAAAAAATAAATTTCCAAATTTTCTAGAAAAATTTAATTATGATGCAATTTTATATAAAATTGCAATATTTTTCTAGAAAAATTAAGAAATTATGATTTATATAATTTTATATAAAATTGCAATTTTCCTAAAAATTTTAATAAAAAATCGCAACCTTTAAAAATTTTTTTTTAAAAAATAATTTTCAACAAATTTTTTAGAAAATACATTTTTGACACATAATTTTCTGTAAAATAAAATTTCAAAGAACTTTTAATTTCAACAAAATTTTGTAGACAAATAAAATTTCAACAAAATGTTGAAATAATTCAATTCGTCGAAAATTTAAATATCAATGAAATTTTCTAGATAAAATTTAGAGGCAATTTTTAAAAAAAATAATAATTTTTATGTAATTTGCAATGCAATTTTTTTTGGAAAAAAAATGGAATTTTGAAGAAAGAAACATGATATTTCAAGAAATATGAGTAGCGAAATTCATTTTTATTAACATTTTCTGGAGAAATTGCATTTTTAAAGATTTTTCTAAAAAAAATATTTTAAACAAATTTTAAAGAAAAATTACATTTCAGCGAAATTTTCAAAAAAAAAAATAAAATTTCAACGAAATGTTTTTGAATGTCAAAATTTTCAAGAAAAATGCAATTATGACGAAATTTTCTAGATAAATACAATTTCGACGAAATTTTTAGAAATTATGGAAAAAATGTCTAGAAAATTCCAAAATATTGAAGGAATACCCAAGAGAAATGCAATTTTAAAAAAATTTTCTTGAAAAATTTTAACGATTTTAACCTTAATTCAACGAAATTTTCAAGAAAAATGTCAACAAAATTTAAAAAAAATGCAACAAAATTGTGTTGAAAAAAAATGTTTTCAATGTTTTCAAAATTCAACGAAATTTTCTAGAAAGATGTAATTACGATGTAAAATTATATAATATTGAAAAAGAAATAAATTTCTATAAAAAAATACAATTTAAAGGTAATTATTAAAAATAAATGTCATTTGGCCGAAACTTTCTACAAAAAACAATCGATAAAATTTTCCAAAAAAAAATCAAAACCGATGAAATTTTTAAGAAAAATGTTTAAGAGTTTTGATTTCTCTAACAGATTTTCTAGAGAAATGCAATTTCAAAGAAGTTTTCTAGAAAATGTAATTATTATGAAATTTTATATAAAATTGCAAATTTTCATAAAATGTTCTCGAAAATTTTAATTTCAAATTCAATATCGATGACATTTTCTATATAAACAAAATTTCGACGAAATTTTCAAGGAAATTTATTTTTCATAATATTTTCTACGAATTTAAAAAAATAACATTTCAACGAAATTTTGTAGAAAAAAAATGAAATTTTGAATTTTCTAAAAAAAACAATTCCTCGAAATTTTCTAGAAAAATTTAATACAGATGAAATTTTTAAGATAAATACAATTTCGACACAAATTTGGGAAAAAATTCAATGTCACAAACTTTTCTAGAAAAAATTCAATTTTAAAGGAATTTTTTATAAAAAATTCCAATTTCAAGAAATTTTTTTGAGAAATGTTTACATTATCTGGAAAAAAACCAACTTTAACGATTTTTCTAATAAAAAATGCAGCGAAATTTTCAAGAAAAAATCTATTTCAACGAAATTTTTTAGAAAAATGAATTTTTCAAATTTTCTAGAAAAAGGAAAAATTAAAAATGTAAAAAAATGCATATTTTCTAAACTTTTGTAGAAAAATTTTATTTTTATAAAACTTTCTAGAAAAAATTATTTTAAACAAAATTTTCTAGAAAAATGCAATTCCGACGTATTTAACAAGTGAATTGTTAACGAAATTTATAAAATGAATTTCGAGGAATTTAGTAGTCGAATTTTCACAAAATGTTGAAGAAAAAAATTCAATTATGACTGAATTTTCTGAAAAAAAACAGATGTCATTTCGTCGTAATTTTCTAAAAAAACAATCTTTTTCTAAATAAAAATGCTGTTTCAAGAAATTTTGTAGAAAAACGAAATTTTTAAAAAAAAATTTAGCGAAACTTTAAAGATAAATTGCATTAAATAAAATTTCAAAGAAAAAAATTTAATTTCAACTACATTTTGTAGACAAATGTAATAACGAAGTAATAAACGATTTTTTCTAAAAAACATACAATTTCAAGAAAACTTTGTAGGCAAAACAAATTTCAACAAAATGTTTTAGAAAATACATGATATTTTGCGGGAATTGACTAAAAAAGATGAAGAAAAATTCAAGATAAATTCAATTCCGAGGAAATTTTGCAAAAAAAACATATTTTTAAGAATTTGTATAAAAATGCAATTTCAATAAAATTTTCGAGAAAAACATCAATTTTGGAGGATTTTCTAAAGAAAATAAACTTCAATGACATTTTCAAGAAAAATATAATTTCAACGAAATTTTCAAAAAAAAAATTACGAAATTTTATAGAAAAATGCAATTTCCACAACATTCGCAAAATAAGATTTCATCAAAATTTTCCAGAAAATATAATTATGGTGAAATTTTCATAACGTTTTCTAGAAAAATTTAATTTCAACAAAACTTTGTAGAAAAATGCAATTTCAAAGAACTTTTCTTTAAAAAAAGCAGACCAAATTTTCCATTTTTGAATAAATTTTCTTAAATTATTTGAAATGCATTTCGTCGATTTTTTTTTTTTGACAATTTCAATATCGATGAAATTTTCTAGATAAATACAATTTCTTGGAACATTTTAAGAAAAAGCTCAATTAAAAAAAATAATTAAAAAAATTCTAGAGAAATGCAATCGCAAAAAACTTTTCTAGAAAAATAAACTTTCGACGAAAATTAAAAAACGCAGTTTCAACTATATTTTGTAGAAAAATGGAAGTTCAACAAAATTTTCTAGAAAAATTAGATTTTGATGAATTTTCTGGAAAAAGATTTTGTAGCAAAATTTAATTTCAACCAAATTTTGTATAAATATTAAATTTTTATGGATTTTCTAGAAAAACAAAATTTTATATAATGTCTGATATTTTTAGCGGGAATGGGCATGAAGATTTTTTACTTGGTTGTGGGTAGCCGTATAGTTGAAAGGGCTAGGAAGCCCTGAGATAATGTTTTGATATATCTCACCTACAGAGGTCGGGCCAAATATTTTCCTTTAAGTTATAAAAACCATAATTTTCTAAACAATTTAGCTAACCTTATTCTATTTAGAATTTATCACAACAAAAAATTACCCAAATCAGCACATATTTTTTATATTCCACTTATAGAGATAGCTCTCTAATTTTCTTATTTAAGCCATTAATACCACACTTTCATATCTACTTAACTTTTGTACGACGAAGATTGACCATATCGGTACATTGATATAGCTTTACTACAGATGTCGCTCTTAAATATATTTATTTGTCAAACAATTTAGCTGAATCTATGCGTTTTGAAGTTTTTTTCGCCAAGAATTCTTCATAACATAATATATCTGCATCGATCCATGTTTTGATATAGTCAGCATATAGACGTCGCTTTTAAATCGCTAATCGTCGCTTTAAGCCATAAACATCAAATTTTCCAGTCGATTTGTCGGAAGTTTTGCAGTTTGTTTTTTATACAAAAATTCTGCACAACGCAAATCTACCCTATCGGGCCATATTGTCCTCACATAGAGTTTATAAATCCTATATTTGAACTTCAATTTGCATATGAACCTAAATCCAAAAATAATTTTCTCATAATTTTCATACAACCCTCGTTTAAACCAAAAGACTTTCAAACATGACCACAATGTAATTGAGGAAGGATGGTGCAAACACACATTCACATTTATACATTGTATAAATGCATAATAAAAATGTTTCCCAAAATTCTGATGATATTTTTAGACGTCACACTTGAAATCAGTGCTAGAAAGCAAAGCAAAAAAAAAACGGTTGAACTTTACGTCGAAAAATAAAACGAAATTGAAATATGTACTAAATGTTAGATTGTTAAAATTTATGAACAAAATACACCGATCATTCACTCGCTCGCGCAAACACACACACACTTACACTCACAAAACAAACGAACTTTCACATTCGTATCGAATGGACATTTTAGCCACAATTTAAGAAAATTTGAATTTAAATCAGCCATTCATCCCACCAACACAGCACAGCTTACATTGTCAAAATAGTTTGGCAGGGAAACGGATAAATATATGTACATTCATACATACATATGTATGCAATGTTTCTTTTTTAAGTACATAAGTCCCTCGAAATGAATGTGTACATTAGCGTGCCACGAGACGAAAGGTGATAGAAAACAAGTAAGAAAATTTTTGTCGGATAAATCGACTAAGTTATAATCACACTTTTAGAGTACCGTAAGATATGGCATCTCGGGTGAGCGATGCCAGAATGTTGAAAAATGTCTATAATAATTGGAACTGTTGTCGAAAACACAAAATATGAAAACATTAAATGATTACTGCATAAGTTGTGGAAATGTTGTGTTCCAATGAATCTGTTAATTTGAGTGTGACGTACCATAAGTGACTTTATGAATATGATGAACAGTAGATACTTCATGTGCACTGGCATTAAAGTTATGAGCTATTCAATTTTGGAATGATTTGCAGATTTTGTGTGAAAGGTTCCAAAAGGCGAGTGGCATGGATGCTCATTACTCCAGAAATTACTTAAAATAATCCAAAACTAACTTCCACCGAACATTCTTAAGGTCTTAGGTTACTCCATCGATATGTTAGACTTTTAGCAAAAGCTCCACTAAAGTGAAGTAACAATTATAAAGAGATAATAACAACATATGAACAGATAATATAGGGGTTTCCAATAAGAGTGATATGATTTCTTTAAAAAAAACACACACTTATTGTTAAGGAAATTCAAAAGTTTTTTATTTAATGTAAAGTACAATCGATACAATTAAGTTCTATATAAAACGTCATTCAAATGGCCTCCACGACTTCTTCTGCAGGAACGAATTCGATGAAACCAATTTTTGAGCATTTTTTCCACTAAATCAAGTCGTATGTCATGAATGGCACGTTCAGTATTGACTTGTAAAGCTTGAAGACAGTCTGGTTTATTTCGAAAGACCAATGACTTCAAATAACCTCACAATAAATAGTCTAATGGTGTTAAATCACAATTTCTTGGAGGCCATTCAATATCACAATTTCTTGAAATAATCGAATCTCCAAACTTTTCTCGCAACAATTCAATTGCTTCATTTGTTGTGTGACACGTAGCCACAATCGGTCGATGGCAAAAAGATAGCTCTTAACGAGTGCTAAAATATTGCTCATGGGTGTCAAGGTCGTATGTCGACTGGAAAGTGTTTTTTTTGTATTTAAAAAAATATGCACTTAGCATAATTTGCAAATGAAAACGGAAAGTTCATTTTTGCTCTAGCTCCTTCAATTGTTTCATTTGCTGTGTGGCACGTAGCCACAATCGGTCAATGGCTAAAATATAGCTCTTAACGAGAGCTAAAATATTGCTCATGGGTGTCAAGTTCGTAAGTCGACTGGAAAGGGCTTTTTTGGATTTTAAAGAAAAATTGACTTAGCATCATTTTCAAATGTGAACGGCTCTAGCTCCTTAACGGTACGTCGGATCGGGAATCGGTCAATGGCAAAAAGATAGCTCTTAACGAGAGCTACAATGCGTGTCAAGGTCGTAGGTCGACTGGAAAGTGTTTTTTTGGGATTTAAAAAAATGAAAGAAAATTTGCAATTGGAGAACGATTATTTTGATAATAAAACTGAATAATTTGTAAACGTTGTTCTTGCGTATATCTCTCCATGATGAAAGTGTAAACACTACTGAATACAATGACAACAAATGACAGATTACAAATGGTCGAAACGTCACTTCAAAATAATATCATCCCTATTGGAAAGCCCGTTATTTTGGTGGAAATTTCCAATTTTGATGTTTTTTCTAAACGAGATAAAGTTTTAACCAGAAAAAATATTAAACACATTTTGTTCATTGTCTCAATTTCCCGAGGCTGATCAATACCGGTCGCGTATTGACAGACTTATTCGCTTAGTACGGATGTGTAGAGCGCGGATTGCCTAAATCTTGTATGGCTGCCTTGCTTCATCCTCGGCTCTCTCTATCTCTCTCTTTCCTCGCAATTTCTCAGTTGTCTAGCACTTGTACGCAGTGTTGCCACTATAATATTTTTTTCTACCAAAATTGTCTAAAATTTCTACAAAAATCGTTTATTTTACGAAAAACATAAGCATAAATTGTTATTGTAAGGTATTATTTATATTTAAATAACATTTTTGATTAATTTTTTTTATTTGGTTTCCTTTTCTACTAATCACTTGAAGAAGGTTTTTTTCCGATTCTGATTGCTCTTTTAATGAGGTTATTATAATTTTTTTTTTGGTCCAGATGTTTGTAATGTTTGTAAATACTAGACCCAGAGCTATAACCACCTTAAAGTATACGGATAGACTCAAAACACCTGCTGATTCGATCTATCGATGTCTAGCCGTCCGTCAGATGTACATGTAAACTTTTTAATCAATATACTGGTCGCAATTCTGGACAAAATCCTGAAGAATTTTGGCACGGACAATATTTTCGCAACGAGGGCGAACGGCATAGAATTTGGAGAAAATAGGTTGAGACTTAGATATAGCTCCAATATATTTGACATCAAAGTGCGATAGAACTAGTATTTTACATCGTACATTACTAGATTTGGCACAAAAGAACCAGGAATGGACATAGTAAATTTTGAACGAAATTGGTTCTGAATTAGATATAACCCCCATATATACATTCCTTCCGATTTGGTATCAATGTGCTATATAAACTTTATTTAACATTGGATCATCATGAACTTTGCAGAGAAGAGTTTCTTTCGGCTCAGATTTAAATATAGCCCCACATTTATATTCCTTCCGATTTTTTATCAAAGTGCTATATATATGCCGATAGTTATGAATTTTGGCAGATAAGTTTATTGCTACAGAAACGAACTTTGACAAATTTGAAGAAAATCGGTTCAGATTTATATGTAGCCCCCATATATCCGTATTCCAATTCGGTATTAATGTTCTTAGAAGCTTTCTTTAACATCCGATCGTTATGAAATTAAGTAGAGAACGTTAGGTAGAACGTTGAGAGTTCAAATTTAAGATTCAGAATCACAATATGTTTGCTTATTCTGCTCGAACAAAAGTGGTTGTATGGTCGGCTCAACCCGACTTTAGCCTTTTATAATCTTATTTCGCCATTCCGTTCAATTCACATTTTTTAAAGTTTTTATATTAAATTTGTTTCAAATTCTACAAAAGAATTGGGATAATTAGGTCGTCAACAGTCAGCAATATTGCTTATTATTTGTATCGGTTAATTGTTGCAAAATCAAAGAAAATTAATACAGGATTTTTGTCAAAACCTCTATAAACAAACATTTTAAATCGTTAAGCGTTAAATCTACCAAATTTACATTGATTCTCCCTTTCTACCAGACTAAAAAAATTCTACGAATTTTGGTAGAAAACCCCAAAAACGGCAACACTGCTTGTACGAGCCTCTGAGCTCATCACTCGTTGTTTTGCACTATGCTCACGCAAATTACTTACCGTTTGGCTCTACTACTGAGCACATTTATTGTAGTTTTTGTTCTCGAACTATTCGCACCGGTCTTGTCGCAACCTCGATACAATATACGTTATCATCAATTCAAAATAAACTTTTGTCTTTATCATTTTCGAAAATACTATACTCTTGTATTTGATTCATTTTATTTCGCTACTTCGCCCTTTGCAATACTGCATCGCCAACATTTGTCACTCCATGTCAAATACTCCACACACACTTACATTTGTTATTTGAAAGGAATTCGTCGTAACACTTCGTCAACCTCAATCACGTACCTTGCCGACAGACCCCACTCAACTTCTCCAAAAGGTGACTTCGACCGAACGTATCGTATACCATCATCCACATCGAGGGATTACACATTAGTCGCTTCGCGACGAAGCCCACCTCAATAGGAGCTATATCAAAACATTAAGCGATACGGTTCATGTTCTATCCCAAACGATCTGCAACTAGGTATAACAAAAATTTCTTATTTCAAATTCTCTCGTGATTTCAAAAGATAGACAGACTGACTATCTAAATAGTATGACATGGCTAAATAGTCTTTGAATTTGACCATGATCACTTTGGGGTTTGATAGCGATATACGTAGGTTCATTCACAACCTTCTGATTAAGAGATCAGATCACCTAGCTGACCTTAATCTTCTGACTTCCATAGATTTGTCAGCAGGTTAACGCCCCAAGATGGAATTCTGTCTCATTTGCTATGGAACCTCTCCATGAACAATATTCTGCTTTCTCTGGAGATGATGACTATTAAGGTTATTGCCTATGCAGATGACGTGGCAATAGCTGGTAGAGACATCCTACAGAAGGCAATTTACACAACCGAAAGTTGAGATTCCGATAATGGTCTTGGTTTTAACCAAACCAAGACGGAATTTCAGGAGGAGATATAAGGTACCAAAAGTACCACCAGTCTCATCGAGGGTATTGAAATACCCTTCTTTGAAAGCGCAAAATACTTAGGTATTTTACTAGACAGGTAGTTGATCTTCAAACCCAACATTCTAGAAGGAGCAAAGAAGGCGGTGGTAGCGCTATATACGCTCGTACCTGTAAAAGGTCAATAGGAAAACGCTGGGGTGGACACCTCGTATAGGGCAGTAGACAGACCGATAATGCTGTACGGCATTGTCATTTGGTAGACAGCTCAGCAGAAATCCATCTTCTTCGCGATACTAAACAAAGTTCAGAATATAATGGGTGATCCATTTAAAAAACACACAAAATTCAATTTGAATGGGGAATGTTTATTATCATTTGAAAGAACATACTTTGACATTTATTTTTTGAACATTATGTCTATCAAATGTTGGCCGCGGCTACGTCTCAGATGGTCCATCCGTTGAGTCAAATTTTCGATGACTCGTTCGAGCATTTCCACTGGCAACTGGCGAATGACACTCGTGATGTTTTGCTCCAAGGCCTGAATCGAAGCCGGTTTGTCCGCATAAACTTTAGACTTTACATATCCCCACAGGAAAAAGTCTAACGGTGTGATATCACACGATCTTGGTGGCCAATCGACCGGCCAAAAACGTGAAATTATCTGCTCACCGAAGTGTTCTCTCAATAAATCCATTGATTGATGCGATGTGTGGGAAGTGGCGCTGTCTTGTTGAAACCAAATGTCGCCGAGATCACGAGCTTCAATTTCAGGCATCAAATAGTCGGTTATCATGGCCGGTTACGTTCTCACCGGCGTCTGTTTTCAGAAATATGGACCGAACATTTCGGTACGTCGGATCGAGAATCGGTAAATGGCAAAAAGATAGCTCTTAACGAGTGCTAAAATATTGCTCATGGGTGTCAAGGTCGTGGGTCGACTGGAAAGTGTTTTTGTTTTTATTTATAAAAAAATGGACTTAGCGCAATTTGCGAACGATTATTTTGATAATAAAACTGAATAATTTGTAAACGTTGTTCAGGCGTAAGTCTTTCCACGATGAAATGCCAAACAATACTTAACAAAAATAACATGTCAGCATGACACGACTCACACGTGATCTGTCAAAAAAGGCTATTGAAAAAAGTATCTCTACTTAGATCACCCTATATTATAGCACTCAATTTCCATACAATTTAACCTTCGTTAGTTGCAACGCTCTGTTATTTTGATTTGTGTTTATGGGGTTAATGTTATATGTACTACGTTTAAAGCCGCTAGACATTATAGCAGTGCAATATGCCACATGTATTGCGATTATACTAAGGGTACTGTCACTATGGTCAGGAAATGACTACGGACATAGTGTCATTCTAGACACAATCCCCGACCTTCCGGCATTGTTGATTACACTAAGATTAAACCACATTTTGACAAGTAGTATCTTACTCTTATACCTGATAGATCAGAATGGAATGGTCATATCCCAGGACATAGGAGATTCGTTAACTTCTATCCATATAAACGGTTACAAACTCAACAACCAAATTTGCTTTTGTGTCTTTTCTGAGGTACTTGAGCTACAATTGCAAAAAGTCTGCCAAATCACTTTAGTGTTTACCAGGGAGAAACCTTAACTATTAAAGAGTTAGCAGAATGGCTGAAAATTAATGTTCTGACCAAAGTCGGTATTGTTATTTTCTCAGATAGTCAAACTGCTATCATGTCCCTGGAAACAACATTCCTGAATTCAAAATCTGCCTTCGTCTATGGCAGATCTTTTAACGAGATGACTGAGCATTTCAATGTTTACCTGATATGGGTGCCAGGCCATACAGGGTCATAACAGGAAACAGAAAAGCAGATGAACTTGCAAGACTATGAGCTACCTTACAAGCTCCATGTGAACTGGAATATGTGGGAATGCCTCTAGAGACCTGCAAGCTCTTCTTGAGTGATAGTACATTTACGGCAACAAATGACAGAAAGTCACTAGCCAGGAACTGCATACATTTCAGGCATATGTGGGCATCAAAGCACTGCTGTACTTATCGATACCGGACTCACTTATCGTTTTTGTCATGACGGATCACTCCTTATTGTTATTGGATGGCATGCAGAGATTGATGCTGTTGCATAATGACTTTTGCAGAAGCTGTGGAGACGAAGAGGAGGAGAAATGAAAAGAAGACCTTCTGTGTCTGCGCCCGCTCACTCTAGATGGCGGCATGCCAACTTAAGCACTCATTTCTTTGGGGAGTTAGCTATCTTGACTGATTCTGGAATCCAACTTTTGAGCATTTTAAAGAACTTATGTTTTCCCTTACGTCCCTGTGGCAACACAATGGACTAGTCAGTGAGTTCCTCAGACTGCTGCTCTTAACATAACCTAACCTACAAAGGTCAAGAATATCTATTCTCTATATATTCTCAGATCAATATTTTATGGTGTTGCATTCGAAATGACAATGTTAGTATATCCCCATCCAAGTGGAGTGTATACATAATTATGTGTAGATTTTCCCTACATCGTACTATGCTACAGAATACTATGGGTTTGTTTTTGACCAGATGTTTGTAACGCCTAGAAAGATCTACGTTAAAGTATACGGATCGACTAAGAATCACAAGGAAATGCTATCTAACAATATATGTCCGTCCGTCTGATGTCTATGTAAACAAAGTACAGGTCTTAATATTGGACAAAACTTAGTGAAATTTGACACCAGTTTTCTCACCAATTTTTTTCAAATTAAACGGTTGAACTCTAATACCCGTACCTACAAACATATGTATATACTCGTAGATACTTATACTCGTTGATGCAGATTTCTCCTTAGGTAATGCCACAAAGAGACACCAAAATGTCATTGCCACACTTGAGTGACAATACAAAAAAGCACTTGTTCCAATAGCCTGTAGTACTTGTACTCATACTCGTATACGGATTCGTAATCTTGTTCTTGTACTTACTCATACTCGAGCACAATTTTTTTTTGTTTTTGATCCAACAAAGCGCCCATATGACATGGAAATCTGTCTGTTAAAGAACATTTACGCTCTTCACTGCGGTGATATAATGCGGTGAAACGTCATACGTTTGTATAATTACATCTATGTACGTGATAATTTCAAATGTGATTGGATTGGATTGAGCAACTAATTATGTAAGTCATTGAGTCGTTGAGATCAAACTCACGCAAACAGGTCACAATTTGTAATATCTTCAGAAGAATTCGTTTTCTTTTTTGCACAAAACACGTATACCAAATGTTTAAAAATGGTCATTGCGGTGTTAAATATAATTTGTTGTACTCCCACCTTACAGTTAGGGAGATTCATATATGGGTCCCTCTCTCCTTACACTATATGTGAAAGCTTCATCTAATTGATGAATTCTAATATTGGATTTATCCACTGCTTGAAACAGTAATATACTTTAGAAGGGGCAACTATGATCTGAATGCGAATCAGTATTTACCAGACTGAAATACTGGATATTAACAGTGTTGTTGGAATATATTGTTCTGGCAAAGTTTGGAATAAATAGTTTTTCCCACAGTCATGCTTCCATTAAATCCCTGGATTTTATATTCTTGAATTCAAGAACATTTCTCAACTGTTGCAGATCTCTTAACAATATGGCTGATTAGTTCAAAATCATCTGATATTGGTGCCATTAAATTCCTATATTCCTGAATTCAAGAAAATCCTTTAACTGGCGAAGATATCTTAACAATATAGCTGAGCAGTTCAAACACACCTGATATGGGTTCTGGGCCACAGAGACATTCCAGGGAACTGTAGATAAGATGAGCTCTGAACTACCTTATTTACTCCTCGCAGTTATGTGGCCTGCCTAAACTCATGGCGATTTGTTGAGAATGCAGCTTTATTTGGGTGTAGACCACAGTCACCACATCATCAGAATATAACTACTGTTCAGACTAGCAGTTTGGTGTTCAAACGAGACCCTGCATCGTATAATCACACAGCCACTAAAGACATTTAGAGACCCACAAATACACACCGACATCATCAGAAGAACTCATCTTATTCTCCATTGCGGACCGTGAAGAATTTTTACCTCCACTAATCGTCACGCAATCTTCTCATATTAAATTCTACTATCGCCTATCAAAATCCTCGGCTTCCCAAGTTTGCATGATGCCCATACCATCTATGTCGATGCAATCATTGTATGTAGTCAGGGCATTCTGACAAAACGTGCCGCCAGTCCTCATTTCGAGTCCTTTGCATACAGTCCTTTGTCCCAGTCCTTTTGCATACAAAATGCATCGGTCAAATAAACTGATGTGTTTTCGTCTCGAGTCTTGCTGGCCAAACCACAGTACGCCTTCGCACAATAGGGCGACGACCATCTCCTCCTTAGAATTAACAAGAAAATCGCTTAGGAAGTGGTAGCTTTCCACAGGGAATCCGAGATTTATTCCGTAGGTAACAATTCTAAACTGAGCTGTATGAGTAATCACTTCAATTATTGGTATGGGGTCGAGGACTATCTAAATCCTATGTTATTCTAAGCGTTATTTCGCCCTGGCTGTTAGGCAAGTCAAGCTGAAACAAGCGCTCTATTCGCTATTTTAGGTATAAACCTATGAAACTCCTCGAACGGTCGATCCCAATAGGGGATCCCGGTCAACCGAGCCATGTCAGACGTTATTCTAGATTTAGGTAAATTCCTGCTGTTAGGCTCGACCAATGCCTCCACACACTTTGTGAACGATTACCAATAAATTCCGTGCTTTTGGACACTTTTTTCCTTCCTCCTTGGTCAGAACCGGAGCCCATCTAAAACTCCTTACCATTAAATGGGTCATGGCACCCGGCTGATTTGCAACTGCACGTTAGTGACTATACTCTAGAGTTGGGTAGTTCAATTGAACGGGTCACTTTACTGAACGGTACAAACTAGTTGACAGAACTCGTTCATTTCAGCTCAGTTATGTGTCGTTTCCAATTTTATGTCATCATGAATTGATTCTTCCTATACAAACGCGTTTGTATATTCAATTCATTTCATTCATTTTCCAATTAGATTCCTTTAATGGCGTCTGATTTGAACTGGTGATCTTAACGAAATGAACTGCTGAACTAAAGAGGTGTTTAAGTAAAGTGAGCTAATGAGCTGATGACCTAAAGAACTGGTGAGCTAAAGTGAGATAGTGAACTAACTGAACGAACTAGTTCACTGAATTGAACTGACCTAAAAAGGGCGATCACTTAAAAGATCTAAAGTGTCCAACTCTACTATACTCTCCCATCGATTTTGATTTAAACCACAGCCACAACCATGCCCCCGAAGGGACCACGCCAGCAGTCAGGCTGGAACCGAAGTTCCAGGGTCCTCTAACTCCCGTGTTACCAGATTCGACGTCGACGTGAAATACTAGAAAATATTTGCACCTTCTTAGTCGTCCTGATGTAGTCCCCTGAATTTAATTTAACTGTAGTTTTCAAAATACCACTATATTTTAGAAAAGTGCAGTTTTAGTGAGAAGGGTTACGAAATGTTGCACTCTTTCCCAAAAACGAAATCGCCGTAAGAGACTCTTTTCAGGTAGATTAGGTTCAACTGAACTCCACAGATCTGCCGGCAGGGGAACGCCCCAAGGGGGTGTTCTGTCTCCTCTGCCATTAAATCTCTCTAACGAACAATATTCTATTTTCTCTGGAGATGATGAGTGCAAGGGTTGTTGCCTATGCAGATGAGGTGGCAATAACTTTTGGAGTGACGTTTGAGATTACTCTAAGAGACATCCTACAGCAGGCGCTTCATACAACCGCAAGATGGGTTTCCGATAATGGCCTTGCTGTTAACCCGACCATGACGGAACTAGTTCTTTTCACCAGGAGAAATAAGTTACCACCAGTTACATCTATCTCCTTGGGGGTATTGAAATTCCCTTCTCTGAAAGCTCAAAATGCTAAGGTATTTTACTAGACAGGAAGTTAAACTTCAAACCCAACATTCAGGAAGAGCAAAAAGGCTTTGGTAGCGGTATATACCTGTAAAAGTGCAATAGGAAAACGTTGGCGTCTGAACACGCGTATAGTTTATTAGTTGTATATGGCAGAAGTCAGATCGGTAATGCTGTATGGCATTGTCGTCAGGTGAACGGCTCTGCAGAAATCCACCTTCAGCGCGATACTAAACAAAATTCAGTGAATGACTGCTAAATGTATCACTGGTGCGCTGAGAACGACACCAACTGTGGCACTAAATGTTACACTACATTTAATTACGCTTGACATTATAGCAATCCAATTTGCCGCATGTACTACTATTTGAATTAGGGAACTCTCACTAGGGTCAGGAAATGGCTTCGGACACAGTGTCGTTCTAGACACAATGCCTGATCATCCGGGCATTACACTATGACTGAACCTCTTTTGGACAAGAAGTATCACACTCGTATACCTGATAGATCAGAATGGAATGATCATACGAGATTCGTTAACTTCTATACAGGTTCCAAAGTCAACAACCTAGTAGGCTTTGTTGTCTTTTCTGAGTAACTATTGCAAAAAGGCGGCCGGAGCATTATAGTGTTTACCAGGCAGACATCTTAGCTATTAAAGAAGTAGCTGAATGACTAAAAATTAATGTTCTGGCTCAAGTCGTATTAATATTTTCTCTGATAGCCAGGCTGCTATCAAGTCCCTGAATTCAAAAACTGCCCTCGACTGTTGCAGAATTTGTAACGAGATGGCTGAACAATGCAATGCAGATGAACTTGCAAGACTAGGAAATACCTTACACACTCCAGAGGAACTGGAATATGTAAGCATGACTCTAGCGACCTACTTACGACAACAAATGACTGGTGGCCATTAGTCGGGAACTACAGAACTGCCTTAAACTCCAAGCGCACCAACACACTGCTGCCGTCGAGACCGGACCGGCTAGGGATAACTTATGTTTTCCCTTAAGTCTCTGTGGTAACACAATGGACTGTATATTCTAAAGGCTGGGTTAGGCAAACGTAACCGTAACGCGTAGCGTAACGAATCAGCTGATTCAATCTGACACCAATGACAATTTAAAGTATAGACATCCTAGTGTATGTACAACTTTTTTCCACAAGATGGGGGAAAAGTAAATTTCGCGTACGTTTGTATGCGAGTGAGAAGATTTTTAGGTAGCCATCTACAGAAAGCTTTGTTTTTTACTTTAAAAGTCAACTGCGATAAGGTGTCTATACCTTCGATTGTCATTGCTGACACTAAGACAATTCAGTAACTAGACGCCTCAAAGGCCTTTTCAAAAGTACATTCACATCTGCAAACTCTAGATGGCTACCTAAAAAGCTTCTCTCAGTGAGTCTGTTTTACAGGCTGCCAACCTTAACCTTACATAACCTATGGGATGGACTTGGAGAATATCACATTTCTCCTTCTTTCTCTGTTTTATTACAATGGGCTACATAGTCAACGTGAGACAGACATACATATGTATAGATGCTACCACATTAACCTAACCTACATCACAGACTCTCTATTATACAGATGTGCCATCGTGACTTTGTTTACATTTTCGTGAGTTACGAACGAATAGAAATAATTTTCACACGCGAAAAAAAAGTTTTCTGGAGCTTTTTTTTTTTTTTTTACTTAACGATCGATATTAATTTTCTAAATGTGATAATTGCAAAAAAATCTGGAAAATCGGTCTTAAAATACGCAAACAAATCACTCGCTGAAATCAAATTTCTATTCGTTCGTCACTGATAGACTACTCGCTACTGGACGGACCTTCTTTATAACTTTATTTTCTATGATCTACATCGTCCTGAAATTTGGAATGTTTGTAGTTTGTTCAAATCCCGAGAATAGTTTTGCATGATACGTATTTTTATAATTAGAAGGAAAATTGGGATCATCTTGTTATTATTACTCTAAAATTATATTTACGGCTATTATTCATATATACATATATTCCTATCCTACATATCATATGATTTCTTTCCACAAAGATGTAATTTATGGCGCTATAGATTAAATTGGCAGTTTATAAAATAGGTAAAGTATAAAGTATTAAATAGATTCGCTCAACTTACCTTCACATATGTAGCCTTGTCCAATTAAACCGAACCACAATAAATCTGAGCAGTGATGACAATACGTTGGTTTATGGAAATTCTTCTTCACGAACGTGTGTCCACCATCCGCCATTTTGCGCACAATGTGGTCCATTAAGAATTTTTTATTTGGATCGTTGTTGTGGTTGTTACTAATGCTGATGCTATTGTCGTCCACCCACAGTTTCTTCTCGGGGGATTTGTGGTGAATAATAATCCACAAGAAATTTAAGACAATTAACAACAAATAATAGACAACGATCCGCAGTTGTCGAGGACCAAACAACGATCCACAATTCGCAATGTTAGGAGAAGGAATTGTTGGTGTCTGTTGCTGACAATGTTGGTGATGGTTTTGGTGGTTGTGGTATTGGTGGTGGTGGCGGCGACGGTGGTGGTGTTGGTTGTGATGGTGCTCCTGTTGATGGTGTTGCTGGCGCTGCGTCTGCTGCTGCTGCTGTAGGTATCTGATGTTTGTGTCTGCCGTTTTGTAAGGTTATCTTGTTAACGGTTACCAATGACTTCAATTAGAGAACTACGCGTATGTAATTAGTGGAGACGTACAGTTACGTATCCGAATGCGAGCGAGAGAGAGAGCGAATTCAACGATCTATTGTCGTTCGTTATGCACTGTTTTGCTATGTTTACTATTTTGGTAGTTTTGTTTTGTTGTTGTTGTTGTTATTGGGCAAGGAACAAAATTGTTGCTGTGGTTTTTGCTGCGGCTGCTGCTGTTTCAGTTTAATAGCAATAGGTGATGTTTGACTTGTTGTTGTTGTTGCTGCTGCTGTTGTTGTTGATAATGTTGTACTTGTTGTTGTTGTTCTTGTTGCTGTTGCTGTTGTATATCAAAGGTGGGATTGGTTAATTTAATTTCTGTTATTAAATTCCTGGATAAAGATGACGACCAACAACGTTGTTGCGGTTTCTGTTGCACCACAAATCCTATCAATTTTCGGGGAAATGCTGCTGCAATATTCTCTACTACACAAATATCGTCGTCTTCGGCGTTGGCTTTGACGTTGACGTTATTTATGCCGTCATTAAATGACCTTTGGTGTCGCCGCGTCGAGTCCGGCTTTAATTGCTTCAATTGCTGCTTTTCCTTTTGTACCGCTGACGGTGTCATCAATGACGGCATTTTTCATTTTTTCCCCCGTGTCGACGACATTCAAACTTTATCCAGACAACATTTGAGGCTGGAAAGAATTTCATTTACCGGTGATTTTGTTGCAGTTGTTAATTGTTTTGTTTTTTTTTTTTCTTTTACTATTTTCAGTGTTGTGTTTTGGTTTTATTTATTATTCTTTTGGTTTTTGTTTTGGTTATTTTTAGTAGCAGGTCTTAGTTACATTTTTTACATATACATATATATACTAGTTACTTCTTTTGATCTTTTAGTTACTCTTTGGGCATCTTTTAGTGTAATCTGTTGGGTGGAGGGGGGAAATTAATAAATAACAAAAATTATGTCAGCAGTGGCAAAAAATTGGCTTTTATTTTCACAATATAATGCGATATTCGAAACGGAGAGTTATTCTCATAATTAAAACTATTAAGAAGAGGATGATGGCTAATTATCACAACAGCTGTTGCTGTGTTTTGTTTTGATGAATAGTCAATAGGCAGAGAGAGATCTTGCGTATGTGTATGGTCCTACATACCGAACCTTAAGAGTACGTTACAACCGAAAATACATACATTCTAAAGTAGGGAGCAACGTCGAAGAGAGTGAGAGAACCATGTGATATATGTATTCATATATATTCAGTGAGTAACAGGGATACTGATGGGTACGCAATCTTAATAAAAGTATACCTATCTCCCGATTTACACGATAGATACGTTCCTAAGAATGTCGTGTAAATCGAACTTCCAAATTGTTCACTGAAAAATCGTGTAAATCGAAAATAAGGAAAGAATAGCATAAACTATGGATTAATTAACAAAATATGTATGTAAGTCAAAAAAACATATAAGATAACATATTGTCCATTCTGGAAACATAAACTAAGCAAACAAAATTTAGATGACTGATTTTGAAACCTATAAAACCTAAACCACTATGAATTTAGACATACGTTAAAAGGCCATAATTAACGCACTGACTAGTAAATTACGTGTTCCAAATTGCAATGTAACTGAAAGGGTCATGTATCCAAATTTTTATTTTTGGGTTGTTTTAATTTGGAATTTCCATATTGTAATTAAGATTTGAGACTAGTTCAGGTGGTATCGGTGCCCAATAATGTTTGTAATTAGGTTAGGGTGGCAGCCGTATTTTTTTACAAGCTCACATAGACCAGTTTAGGTCCCTAGTGTTACCACGGGCTGAAATGCCCCTCATCGAAACCAACCTGTTTGATATGCACATTTATCGATAGTACTCGGTGAAAAAAATCGCTTCTGTAGTATGTTGTCCCAAACAATTTCGGCTCGAAATATATATATATATATAGAATTTAATTTCCGCGGGCTACGTGTATTTGATTTTTGTAGCGTTATGTTGGTACTCATGTCCCTTAAGGTAAGTACAGACGATTTGCAGATCGCACAACATTGCCAGAAAAATGGCGGAAAAATGCAACCCTGTGAATTTACAACCGTGGGAACCTACAATTTTTGTTTTGCAACGTTAGCAGAAAAGTCATTGCGAGATAATTTGCTGATTGTTATATGTTCGAAGTTTATGCATGTGACAACGGCGCCATTGCCAGAAAATCAATTTATTTGCAACACTGTCTATAATGTATTTTTATTGGCAATCCTGGATATAAATATTTACAAAATCGTCTTGCAATCGTCTGAACTGTCAATTCACCTTGCCTAACAATCTGACATTGCCCGTATATTTGCAGCACTTTAACAGGGTTGATAACGTTTGCCGATCTGGCAATCGTCTATACTCAGCTTTACTTATGCTGACAAGGTCGGCCATTTTGAATGTTTAGTTAATTTTTGACAGCTGTTGTGCTTGGATGTGTTTTAACTTGTCTTCGATTTTTATCTATTTCAGAAAATGGATCAAAGAATCTGCATCAAATTTTGTGTGAAAAACAAAATATAGTGCGCTGACGCATTCCGAATGTTGACTGTGGCATATGGTGAAGCTACCTTGGACCAAAGCAACGTTTATCGGTGGTACAAAATGTTGTTAGAAAGCGAAGATGCGAAGGAAGAAAAGCGTGCCGGACGCCCGAGCTCACACTTTTCTTTGAATGCAGGGGCGTGGCGCTTTATTAGTTCTTGCCACAGGGTAGTACGGTCAATAAAGAATATTACCTGCAAGTTATGCGCAAATTGCGCGAAGCAATCCGCCAAAAACGCCCGGATTTGTGGAAGAACAAAAACTGGATTTTGCCCACGATTAACGCCCCTGCACACACATCGTTGCTTGGCCAAAAACAACACAGTAATGGTGCCGAAGCCACCGTATTCCCCTGACCTACCCCCTGTAACTAAGGCACATGAAAGGACGACGCTACCCCACGATTGAGGAGATAAAGACGGTATCGAAGGAGGAGCTGAACAAGATCAAAAAAAAGATTATTTTAAGTGCTTCGAGGATTGAAAAAAACGACGGTAGAAGTGTATTATATCCGAGGGGAATTACTTTGAAGGGGACAAAATAGATATTCATGAATAAATAAATAATTTTTGAAAAAATACAAAATTCGCAAATTTTTTTGAACATACTATGTACATACTTATAAACCGATTTTTAAACTAAGCTCTATGAATAATAAAAAATAGGGACAGATCATTAACAATACGAAAACAACATTAACAATATTGAATAACGAAACCGACCCAAAATTATCGGCGGCGGTTTGTGGATGAAATTATTGGTCGGCTTAGCCGACTCAACTTTTACCTATCGGCGGCTCTATACAGAAATAGCATTCCCACGAACATATTAAGCTGATTCAACAAATTCAATTTGAGTAGTACATAGCATTTTCTCATTAAATTAAACCAATTTCAAATTAAGTGAATGCTTTCAAAAAAATAATGAAACCATTTTTCGATTAAAAGAAAATATTTTCAAATTAAATGAAAATCTTTACAGCTTATATTTTTTTCTATTGAAAGTAAAATTTTTATAATAAAAACAAAAGGCAATCCGTATTCGAAAAAAAGCGTTTAATAGATTTCTGCGTCATTGTCTTGCTTTGTTACAAAATTTGCATTTCCAATGAAAAGAGTGAATCACTCATTTCGGCGGCTGATTTTTAGCCGAGTTGAGCCGCTGAAATCAGCGGCGGCTTCGGATGAATGAAAACAAGTCGGCCTCGGCTTCGTAGTCTGTTACATAGTCGACATGAGATGAGAAGAAGCAGAAGCTGTTGAACATCTACATTATTCACGTCCCACGCTATGTAAAATTACTCCGTTCTCCTAAAATATTAAGCCGATTGTGTGGAAATTTCACAGCTAGGTGCGAAACAGGTGCTAGAATCCAGAAATATCATTAATTACCTACTGACCGAATGGAAAATATTGCAAATTATTTTTTGCATGTGCAAATAATAATAAGTTGAAATGCTGTTTCGAGTTCTACTGTAATTAGAGTGCTAAATAATAACAACATCTTTTTGCAAATATTTTCATAACATGAGCCAAAATTGTTGTCGGGGGAGGCTGCAATTGAAAATTGTACATCGACGACAGGTGCTAAACGGCTTAGCGGACATACTGACAGTGACACTCGGCGGATCTAAATATTATGTTAAAATTTTCATTTTACGTGACTTTTATGTTTATATCCGACTTGTACACGAAATTAATTTGGGGAGAATGTTACGTTGGTTGTATCAAAAAAACGCTTTAAAACAAAAACGCCTACCGGTTTTAGGTTGTTCTGCATTTCTAATAAATATAATAGTCGGTATATTCGCTATAGACATCTCGAAGAACCAGATTCATGCAAATATATCTTTTTGAAAGTAATCCTTTTTATGAATGAAATTCGGGGATTTTTAATACTATATCAAAACTATTAAAATTGATAGTTGATTATACCATCCAGCTTATACTCCCAAGTTTTATGAAATTTTTAATTAAAACATTTTTAATACATACTTTTATTGAAATAGAAAAAACAAAAACAACCGGTTAAACAGTTTTTTATTTCCGGTTCTAATGGAGTTTTCTTTTCTGAAAAAAGATTTTGCCCTGTCAGAGAGCAGCATTTTAACAATGTCGCCTACACCCTCCTGAACTGCTGCATTTTTTATGTTCAGAAGTGAAAACAAAAATGCAAAAAACTAGCCTTTTAACTCACCAAAATAAACTAAAAACAAAGAATACTCCACGACGCCGCCTAAATAAAGCATCCGTCCAAACTTTATTAGAAAAAACATCTGTTTTGTAGGGCAGCGTCCACCCTTCGATTAAATACAGGGCTGAAATGTTGTATTTTTGCATCGTGAAAGTGCGACATTTTTTACCAAAAAAATGGAAACCCTATCAAAGTGCAGATTTTTTTTACAAACGAAAACAAAAAGGCATTTTGGGGGTGCAAGGTAGAAAAAATGTAGCATTTTTTGGTACAAAAGAAAACACCATAAGAATTTGAATTTTCAAGGGAACTGAAAGCCGGTTTGAAAATTACCAGTTTTTAATCACCTTAGTTGGTTGTCATAAAATATTGATAATTTTTTTTCGTTTTTACTTCAAGTGGATAACTCTTCGCTTTATGAATTTGCAACATTCGGAGCTAGGACCAAAATAGTGAAATTAGGTTAAGGTAACGAGTAGCAGCCCGTTGAACCAATTTCAATGCTTTAAAAGCTCAAGAGTTTGCTGTTTTTAACATCAGCCATGTTGGAAAACTCTCCAAAGAAATGAAAGCCTAGAGTAGCATTTTTTTGCCTTCTAAAGAGAGCGTCGCACATACACAGAAGGTGTTCTACTGATTACTTCTCCACGGCTTCTAACGTTATAGCAACCTGACTATCTGCGGCAGTCGAGTTCAGTTATTGTATTCAGAAATACATTTCCAGGGATGTTATAGCAACCTGACTATCAGAGTAAATATTGATGTCAATTTGAGTCAGACTTCAGGCATTCTGCTACCTCTCAAAAAGCTAAGATCTCTAACTGCTCAACGCTAGATAGATTAGGCTCAGTTCCTTAGAAGAGACATCAAAGCCCATTTAATTATATATAAGTTCACGTATCCCAAAAAAACTGAAATCCAAAAAAAGGGCAATCATAAATATCTTAAAGGCCATGTCCTATGCCTTCGGCTTAATCGCCTGTCTATACACCAGCAGCCTAACCTCCGATGAGAGACCATCCCTCATATGCATAACCCCGCTGTACGTGAAGTACACACGTTTAGCCTTCTTAAGGACAAAGTCCACGTGTCTCACAAAGTCGAACCGCGGGTCGAAGACAACCCCTAGGTACTTCATAGTACCGGAAACGGTAACTTCCTCCTCCCCAATCTTCAGTCTCGGCACGAAGGCCCTGAAGTTAGGGTATGCAGTGCCAGGCCTGCCCGTGAATAGCATGACACTGCACTTCGGAACATGCAGGCGAAATCTCCACCTACAGAAATACACCCGCAGCTCCTCAAGGTACGTATTAACGCGCCTATTGAGCACACTAGCCTTGGGGCCCGAGAACGACACCAGCACATCATATAGGCCAGCAACGACCCACCTGGAGGGGGTTCAGGTATATCATTGGCAAAAATATTGTACAGGATGGGTCCCAAGAGGGATCCCTGGGGTACCCCAGCGAGAACCGTGCGCCTGTACGACAACCTGTCTCCAACCGTGACCTGAAAGGTGCAACCCTCCAAGAAGCTCGCCACCAGTCTACATATGTGAATGCTACAACCGAGCAAACGGCACTTGTACAGCAGACCCTCGTGCCACACAGAGTCGAACGCCCTGGAAAGGTCCAGGCTGACCGAAATGGCCCCGTGCCTCTGGCAAAACCACCAACAACGCGGGTGGAGAACACCGTCAGGGCATGGGACGTCGAGTGTCCAGACTTGAAGCCAAACTGGCAATCCCTCAGTAATCCTCTCCTCAACGAAACTCCCGATCTTCGCCAATATAAAGAACTCGAGAAGCTTTCCGAAAGCCGAAAGGAGCGATATTGGCATGTAGCTGGCGCAACGCCCAGGGTCCGTACCCGGCTTGAGCACAGGTATCGTCATCGCCGCCTTCCAGGCAGACGGAAAGTATCCCAAGAACCCTGTAACCACGTCACCCGCCTTCTTCAAGGCAATATCAGGGATCTCATCAAGTCCAGAGGATTTCCGTGAGGGCCTACCAGCCAGAGCCTTCCCAACGCAAGTATCACGCACGAATCCTGCCTCCTGCCACAGAGAAGGATCGGCAACCAATAGCCCATCAGCCCTGAACGTGTCAGAAAACACAACCACAGGGGTCCGATCCCTAAGACCATCAACGGCCACATTGATGACGTCCTGTAAGGACGCTTCAAAGTCATCGCCGGAATCAACCGCCCCCAGACATGGTCGGCCAGCATCTCCGCCCTGCGGAAGTCATCAAACACCCGCGCTCCAACCGGGTTGAGCAAACCGTCCACAGGCTCCCTAGCCGAGAGGCCAGCGGCCCTCTTAACCCGACTGTAGGTCCTGCCATCAACCCGAATGTCATGAAGGATTTTATTAAAAAGAAAATTTGCCCGCCTTTTAAAGTTCAGGGAAAAGGTTCAATAAATAACCATTTCAGGTTAATTACACGCAAAGAAAAGAATTCGTGTCTGCAAAACGAAATATTAGACAACTACAATTCTCGTTTGCCGGAACTGAAACGATTTTTTTCTTTGCGTGTATGATTAACTAAAATGTTTCTAAATATTTTGGAGGTTATCAAATCTCTGGCCGTTAGTGAAAGTTAAAATGCATTCCATTCGGAACAAATTTTCTTAAAAATCGGAAATTTTTGTTTTTGGGTCAAAGAACTCCTCTCTACCAAATTTCATAATAATCGGATGTAGAGGACTAGTTTGGTTATCTACTCTTTAGCAGAGGACCTGTTTGATTATTTAAGGCTGGGTTAGGCAAACGTAACCGTAACGCCCCCGTAGCGTAACGAATCAGCTGATTCAATCTGACATATAGAAATCAGTGTAAACGATTAGCCAACGGAAACGAAACGTAAACGCACGGCTGAGTCTGCCGAAATTTGAAAAAAGCACGTTTTTCAAGTTTTGGGTAATTGCTCCAACGCGCAACGTTACGGCGGCGCTAAAGTTAAATTACGGTTAAGTTTGCCTAACCCGGCCTTTAATCTGTTATAGGGGGCCATTAGTAGACGACCAGTTGGGTTTTATATTCCTAAGTATATGACCAGTTGGATTATTTACTTCTTAGTACACGGCCAGTTGGTTAATCTATTCCATAGTAGATGACCAGTTGGGTTGTTTAGTCCGTAATAGGCGGTCAGCTGGGTTAAAAACATCTTAGCAAATGTCCAGGTGGTTATTTTACTCCTAAGAATAGGACTACTTGGGTTCTTTCCTCCTTCGTAGATGACCAGCTGGGCAATCTACTCCTTAGTAGAGGTCCAGTTGGGGTATCTAATTTTTAGTAGAGGACCTGTTGTGTTATATATCACTTAGTAGCTGGTCCGATGGGTTATTTGCACCTTAGTGGGTGGCCATTTGTGTTATCTACTCCTTAGTATACTACCAGTTTGAATGTCTACTCCTTAGTATGCAGCCAGTTGGCTATCGACTCCTTATTAGACTACTAATTGCATTATATATTATTTAGTAGATGACAATTTCTTTAATATTTATAAGTAAGTTCTTAATTATTATTAAGTAAATTGTTTTTATTTTAAGCATGAAATTTAATAAGGACGTCTGTGGTTCAAACCTTTAACACAATGACAGTTTTTTCTCTCAAAAATGTATATAGCGTTAGTTAGGACTCGAAATTTTGTCAGGGATAATTGATCAAATATAATGCTGGATTGGAATCTGAACTAACCAAATCGTTAACAGTACAACGAATGTCATGCATTTCCATTCTTCTGTTATTTTTTCACTATTCAGATTTTTCTTTTCCAATCTCTACTCGTGTTGCTACTTCTCAAACACTGAAATTCTTCTTACGATTTGTATACGCCGCCGCACCCCCAAACAAACGAACTTCAAAAAGTTTGTGTTTTTTCGTTCTTTCTCTAAAAGACAACAACAACAAAAACAACAACAACAATGATGAGTACAACGACGACGACATGTGCGAGAAAAATAGTATAATTCTTCATTTCAACTTCCAAATGAAAACACATAGTCATACGCACCCATATACAAACGCCCAACCACCCCCACCACTCTCTCCCAAAAATATACAGTACAGGTTTGAAATTGTTTTTGTATACAGTTGTGGTGGTGGGGGGAGGTAGAGGCAGAGGGAATTATAGCACAATACACTTTTTTACGAGTGATTGAAAGTGTTGTACTCATCCTAAGTAAATGCTTAAACAGACAGACGGACGCACAAATGAACGGAACGGGCTGCTTCGACAATGAAGACCCCCACCGCCAGTAGTGGTGATTGAGTGTGTGTGTGTATATACATACATATAATACACACATCTGAACAAACTCACAATTTGAAACATTCATCCAAATATGTCTAAAATGTAATGTATAGAAAAATGCTATAAAAATTGTGTGTTTCTTTTCACCAAATGTTTCCACACACACACAGGCACACCGCAGAAAGTGAGAGTGTTAAAATGTGGGGAACAAAATTCACACACTCAGGCGCCGTGTATCTCCTTCTGGAGAGCTCTCCTGTTTTCTTCTCCCGTAAAATATGGAGTAAACAATACAAAAAATACATGTATGGATTTGATGTTTACATACGAGAACACACAAATATCCCTTTCTCCCTCAACAAAATAAATCCCATAATGTTTAATGAGAGAGGGAAATTTGTAGTTTGTGAGAAAAAGCACACACACAGAGTTTCATGACATTCGCTGAAGAATGTATAAGGAATAGCAACAGAGTGTAGAGAGGAAATTTCTTGTTCTTCTTTTTTGTATTCTATAAGGGAATAGCTAGTCATCAGTAAATTTTTCTTTTATAGTTTTCTAATGAAAAACAAATCAGTTTTATTGAATTTACTTTGTTTTAAAAATCAACAAATAATTTTTCCAACAACACTAAAATTTTCTTTCTGTTATTTCACTATTTATTTTCACTTATATCAAATAATTTCTATATTTTGTATTTTCGATAAAAAAAAACCTTTACACTTTGTACATATGTATATTATGTCTTATAATACTCGTCGCCTTCGTCCCTATGGGCATTTGTACTCTTCTCACACAATTTGCTCTCCTGTATCTCTATCTCGGTGGCTCTCTCCTCACCCATTACAATGTTATACATTTACATTTTTGAGTTTTTCTTTTGGGAGAACTGGAGCATGCTCAGTTTGGCGCCAGGTTCATTTTACTTCATTTAACTCAGAAATTATCTCTATTCCCTAAACTCATACAAGTGTTAATTCGCTGCCCAAAGAAGAAGAAGAGGACGAAGAAAAGCAAAAATTATAGGGCAAAAAAAGGAATTTTCAGAATTTTTGCAAAAGCAAACTTTTTGTCAATAATATACTTTTTAAAGAAAATTTCCTGGGAAATATTTGAACATTTGAATTTCATTAACTTGAAAGGGATTTAAGCAGAATTCTATGAATGCACATTTTATTTAAAAGAAAATTTTCCATTATTTTATAGTTCAGCGAAAACGCTATCGCCATTGTGTTTTCAAGGTTCAATAAACAGCCATTTCAGGTTAACTATTATTAAATACAATTTTTCTAAATATTTTGGAGGTTATCAAATCTCTGGTCGTTAATGAAAGTTAAAATTCAACTCAGACAAGTTATGTATGTGTGGATATATAAAGGAAGACTAACCTAAAGCTAAATGTATGACACAGCCTATTTAAAATTGCCAATATATAAGTACATCTATCTACATATTTTTGGGTGTATCAAAAGGGTGTATTCATATCACAGATAAATCAAACCAAACTTATTGAATTAGAATAATTGTCGTACCAGTCTTTATGAGACAAAAATACTACATGTCATTTCATATCCCAATAAACACAAGACAAACGTTTTTAATTCGAATATTTTAGCGAATCTCAGCAATTTCTCAAATAGCTTTCTTCTTGCTTCTTTCCAAAAATTACCCTCTAGAGACTATAAAGCGAATTATAGTATTCTTAAGTACTAATGCGTATTAGAGCATTCTCAATAATAAACCAGTAAGGAAAGGCCAAAGTCGGTCGGGGCCGACTATATAATACCCTACACCACTCTCGTAATATTGAATAACTCTGATATATAAATTTTGTAATTCATGTATAAATTGTTTACATAAATTTACTTTTGGGACATTTTATACTTAAATAATACACTGTACCACAGTGGGTATAAAAACGATCTAAAGAGCCAAATCGGATGAAACATATATATGGGAGCTATAGCTAAATCTTAACCGATTTTCTTGTTGGTTCATGGATCAAGAAACTCTACCATTGTTAATTTCAAAATTATTGGATGTAAAAAACAGCTTCTACAGGACTAAAGAGCACATTCGGACGAAACTTATATATGGGAGCTATAGCTACATCTTAACCGATTTTCTTCAAATTCGGTAGTGTTGGTTCATGGATCAAGAAACTCTACCATTCTAAATTTCAAAATGATTGGATGTAAAATACAGCTTCTACAGGACTAAAGAGCAAAATCGGACGAAACATATATATGGGAGCTATAGCTAAATCTTAACCGATTTTCTTCAAATTCGGTAGTATTGGTTCATGGATCAAGAAACTCTACCATTCTAAATTTCAAAACGATTGGATGTAAAATACAGCTTCTATAGAACTAAAGGGCCAAATCGGACGAAACATATATATGGGAGCTATAGCTAAATCTTAACCGATTTTCTTCAAATTCGGTAGTGTTGGTTCCTGGATCAAGAAACTCTACCATTCTTATTTTCAAAATGATTGGATGTAAAAAACAGCTTCTACAGGACTAAAGAGCAAAATCGGAAGAAACTTATATATGGGAGCTATAGCTAAATCTTAACCGATTTTCTTCAAATTCGGTAGTGTTGGTTCATGGATTAAGAAACTCTACCATTCTAAGTTTCAAAACGATTGGATGTAAAATACAGCTTCTATAGGACTAAAGGGCCAAATCGGACGAAAGATATATATGGGAGCTATATCTAAATCTGAACCGATTTCAACCAAATTCAATAGGGATCTTCACAGCTGCGAAATACTCTAAACTGCAAAATTTCAGAACGATCGGAGTGAAATTGCGACCTGTAGTCGACGAACAACTTTACATGGACAGACGGACGGACGGACGGACAGACATGGTTAAATCGACTCTGCTAGTGATTCTGAGTCGATCGGTATACTTTAAGGTGGGTCTAACTGTGTTATTTTCAGGTGTTACAAACATCTGCCGTGAAACAAACTTATAATACCCTGTACCACAGTGTGGTGTAGGATATAAAAAATAAACATAGGATAAGTCAGACGGAACCATCTATACGAGTATAATACCTTACACCACCTTGCCAATGGCGAATAAAGAAGTTCACTGACTCCCTAAATATGAAACTACTAGCTGAGCCCGGTGCGCTTCGCTGCCCATGTCAAAATTCGCGCTGTAGAAACTGTATTTTATATCCGATCAGTACGAAATTCGGCAGAAAGAGGTTTGTTATTACATGAAGGAATACTGCCAAATTCGGAGAAAATCGGTTCAGGTTTAGATATAGTCCCCATATATATGTTACCCCCGATTTGAAATTCAAGCGCTTTAGAAACTGTATTTTATATCCGATCAGTAAGAAATTCGGCAGAAAGAGGTTTCTTATTACATGAAGGAATGCCGCAAAATTCGGAGAAAATCAGTTCAGATTTAGATATAGCCCCCATATATATGTATATGTTAACCCCAATTTGACATGTAAGCGCTGTAGAGACTGTGTTTTATATCCGATCAGTACGAAATTCGACAGAAACAGGTTTCTATTTTACATGAATGAGTATTCTAGGAAAATCGATTCAGATTTATATATAACCTCCATATATATGTTCCTCCAGATTTGGTTACAAAGCGCTATAGAAGTTGTACTTTACTTCCGATCATTACAAAGTTCTCCAGAAAGATTTTTCTCAATTTAGGAACGAATATTGTTTAATTTTGCGATTATCGGTTCAAATTCCATTTACCAATTATTCCAAATTATTATCGCAATGACCCTTATCGCATTGTTAGGGAGGTGTAGGGTATTATATAGTCGGCCCCGCCCGACTTTCTGCCTTTCCTTACTGGTATTAGTAATAAATTCACTGAATGAAAAAATACCGAATTCAGTGGAAAGTCCAGAAAATAGAAATGTATACTTATAAAATTTCCAAATTCTTGTTTCATTGATATTGCATCACATTATCATATTGCGATTGTATTGGAGTGAGCAGCTGTAATTATCGCATACCGAGCATTTTTGTTCATGTATTTCCTATATAATACTTGCAAGATATATCAAAATATGGGCTGGGCCACGCCCACTGGTCCTATTCCGCCCATTTGAAAGCCAATCACGTAGACTGCTACCAGATACATATACGCAAAATTTCAACACTCTCGCTAACAAAATGAGAAAGATAATTCAATTTCAAAATTTGGCTTATATGGGCGGTGGCCCGCCCATTGGTCAGATCCCGCCAATTTTTGGACCAATCACGTGGACTGTCACCAGATACATATCTACAACATGACAGCACTCTAGATAAAAAATTGTACAAATTATATCAATTTCAAAATTTGGCTTATAAGGGCGGGGCCACGCCCATTGGTCCGATCCCGCCCATTTTCTGACCAATTACGTAGAATGCCACCAGATACATATACACAACATTGCAGCACTCCCGATAGCAAATTGTGCAAGATATAAAAATTTCAAAATTTGGTCATTGTGGGCGGGGCCACGCCTATTGGTCCGAACCCGCCCATTTTTGGACCAATCACGTAGATCGCTAACGGATATATATACACAAAGTTCCAGGTCTCTCGCTAACAAATTGTGCAAGATATCACATTTTTTAAATTTGGCTTATATGGGCGGTGCCACGCCCATTGGTTCGATCCCGCCCGTTTTTGGATCAATCACGTAGACTGCCACCGTTTACATATACACAAAATTCCAGCACTCTCGCTAACAAATTGTGCAAAATATCTCAATTTCAAAATTTGGCTTATATGGGCGGGGCGGGGTCCGATTCCGCCCATTTTTGGAAAATTCACATAATCTGCCATTAAATGCATACAAACAAAATTTCAGCACTATACCTATAATAGGAGCAGAAATATCGGATTTTTAACCTGCGATTTGTATGGGAGGTACCACGCCCCTTTTTCCAATTAATTTTTTTTTTCTATATAAACCATCTCGTGAAAATTTAGAATCGAATAAAAAAAAAATCATCCAAATCGCTCCAGCCGTTCTGACGTGATGCCATTACACAGATGGACCGTTTCATTTTTATATATATAGATTACCTTGAGGCCCGTAGTATTCTCTAAATATCTGTTTCAACATTTCAGTTTTACAAGGCTTACATACAAAATCGGAATGAACATATAAAGGGCTATACCTAAATCTGAACCAATTTTTTTAAAATTCTGCAATTTTCGTTTTTGGTTCTTACATCAAATTGAATAATGATCGGATATAAAGGGCCAGTTGGATTATCTACTGTTTAGTAGAAGACCAGTAGGATTATCTACTCTGTAGTAGGGGGCCATATACTCCTTAGTAGACGACCAGTTGGATTATATATTCCACAGTATATGACCAGTTGGGTTATTTACTGCTTAGTAAACCAAGCGACCAGTTTGTTTAAAAACTTCTTACCGGATGACTAATTGGGCTACCCACTCCTTAGTAGATGATCAGTTGGGTTATCTACTCTTTAGTTGATGCCCAGTTGGGTTATAACTCTTTAGCAGACGACCAGTTGGCTTATCTCACTTTTAGTAGCGACCTCTTAGGTTATCTATTCCTTTATAGATAGCCCATTGGGTTATTTGCACCTTAGTGGCTGCCCATTTGGGTTATCTACTCCTTAGTACATAACCGGTATGTAAATCTATTCCTTAATAGATGACCAGTTGGGTTATTTAATCCGCCGGCTGCCAGTTAAAAACATATTAGCAGATGAATATTTGGGCTACCTACTCCTTACAAGAGGGCCAGTAGGGTTATATACTCCTTAGTTTATGACCAGTTGTGTTATATACTGATTAGCAGATAAGCAGTTCTCTTATATAATTTTTAGTAAGCGACCTCTTGGAGTATCTTTTCAGCCATAGTAGATGGCCCGTTGGGCTATTTGCACCTCTATGGGTAATTATTTGGTTATATACTCCTTAGTAGACGACCAATTGCAATACCTATTCTTTAGTAAATTACCAGTTGGATTATTTACTCCTTATTAGGAAGTCAGTTTGGTTATACACTGCTTAATAAATGGATCCTTCGTAGATGACCAGTTATGTTATCTACTTCCTAGAAACCGACCAGTTGGGGTATCTACCCCTTAGTGGGTTACCAGTTTACTTATCCACACCTTAGAAGATGACCAGTTGGGTAATCTACTCTTTATTAGGCGACCGATTGGTCATAGTAGATGACCAGCTGTTTTATCTACTCCTTGGTAGAGGACCAGTTGGGTTATCTACTCCTTAGAAGATGACATGTTACGTTATCTACTCCTTAGCTGACGACCAGTGGGATATCTACTACTTAAGTTGAGTTATCTATTTCTTAGTTAACGACCAGTTTGATTATCTTCATTTTATTAGAGGACCAGTTGGTTGATCTAATTCTTAGTAGATATCTAAATATTTTCAATAAATATTTTTTCTGAAATGTAGGCTGCTATCAAGTCACTGGAAACTTTATTCCTGAATTCAAAAACTGCTCTCGAATGTAGCAGATCTCTTAACAAGATGGCTGAACAGTTCAATATTCACCTGATATGGGTGCCGGGCCACAGGGATATACCAGGGAACTGCAAGTCAGATAAACTTGTAAGACTAGGAACTACCTTACAGGTAGTTCCTCTTGAGAGATAGAGTACTTAAGGCAACAAAAGACAGGACAGCTTATAGGAACTGCATACATTACAGGCCGATGTGGCCCGGCCTAGACTCAAAACCCATCAAAGAACTGCTTTCGTTGTCGAGAAGGGATGTCGTGTCCGTCATGACAGGTCACAGTCTTATTGGAAAGCACGCAGAGAGATTGAACGTCTTGCATAATGACTTTTTCAGAAGCTGTGGAGACGAAGAGCAGAAGGAATCAATAGAACACCTTATGTCTTTGTGCCCCGCTCTCTCTAGCAGGCGGCATACAACCTTAGACTCTTATTTCTTTGAGGAGTTAGCTAACTTGGTGGTGGAATCCGCCAACTGTTGAACTTTTTATAGCAAATAAAATTGGTTCAACGGGAGGGGCTAGGGATAACTTATGTTTGACCTTACGTCCCTGCGGTAACACAATGGACTGGATAGTCTAAGTGAGTATGTTTTACAGGCTGCCACTCTTAACCTAACCTATTAGATGACCAGTTGGGTTATATACTCCTTAGTAGATGCCCAATTGGGTTATTTTCACCCCTAGAGGGTGACCAGTTTGCTTATCTACTTCTCCGTGATGACCAGTTGGGTTGTCTATTTGTTAGTCGACGACCAGATGGATTATCTTATTTTTTGTAGATGTCCAGTTGGTTTATCTACTCTTTAGAAGATGACAAGATGGGTTATCTATTTCTTAGTCAACGACCATTTGGGTTATCTTATTTTTAGTTGATGACCAGTTGGTTTAACTACTCCTTAGAAGATAACAAGTTGGGCTATCTATTCCTTAGTAGAGTACTAGTTGGGTTATCTATTGCATATTCGATGACCAGCTGTGTTATCTGCTCCTTAGAAGATGACATGTAGTGTTACCTATTCCTTAGTGCATGGCTAGTTGGGTAATCTAATCCTTAGCAGATGACCAGTTGGGTTATTTAATCTATAATAGGCGGCAAGTAGGGTTAAAAACTTCTTAACAGATGACTAGTTGGTTATTTACTCCTTTGTAAACGACAAGTTGGGCTATCTACTCCTAGAGGAACAATTGTGGTTATCTACTCCTTAGTTGACGACCAGTTGAGTTGTATATTCTTTAGTAGACGACCAGTTGGCTTATCTAATTTTTAGTAGGCGGCTTCTTGGGTTGTCTATTACCTAGGAGATGACCCGTTGGGTTATTTGCAACTATGTGGGTCACCAACTGGGTTATCCACTTCTTAGTAGACGACACCCCCATCTCGGACAGTCCTTAAACGATCTCGTTGACATTTTGTGTCATAACTACTACGCAGTACGACTGAACATGGTGCCGGCTTTAAAACTTAACCTTGACATGAAATCCCACAGAGCACAAATAAATATAATTAATATCCCTTGGACAAAATTACTGTTGCATAGTGTAATGAATGGGAAGAATTAAATTTTTAAATTTCTGTTTGAGTTCTTTACTTTAGTATCCTTGAAAGTTTACAAAGAAACAATCGTGATCAGAATTGCTATACAAAATTCTGGTAAATTAAAACAATAACAATTGCAAATGTTTACCCGCTCTTTTAAGAATTTCCATCGAAAATCTGGCTTAAAGTTTCTTTCCTATATTCCATCTAAATATATTAAATTTTGTGTAACAGATAAGCAAAAAAATAGAACCTTCGATTCCACAGCGTGGATTTAAGTAATTATAAACAAGTGAGATCCGGCCGAACCGGATAGAATCTAATACGAGTATACCCAACGTCATTAATTGTATTCAATTCCATAACCAGAGAAATATTTGAAGTTGAAAAGAAGCACATCTTTTACAAAATAAAACGAAAGCTTCGAATGCTCAAAGCGGCTTAACCAAAAATATTTGAGAGCGACCACTACATGGTGGACTATACTAAAACGTAGACCGACATGGTGAATATTTGGTGTGCAAAATTTTAGTATAAATTAAACACAAACGGTGAAATTTCACAAAATCGGGCAGGAAAATGTAGTCAAAATCTTAAAGCGACACCTATTTGAATATGGTGACTATATCAAATCGATGTTATATATTTTTAGGTTTATATGTGCCAGCTCTCATTTTTCGCATCTTCCTCATCACCACAGCTCCAGCAGAAGTCATTGCACTCAATACCTAACCATCTGGGGTGTTTTAACCGATCAGGTAGTGTCCCGTCAGAACGCACACTAAATTAGACAATTGTTTCGTCTGTAGTGCGATGAGACATTTTGACCTTCTCAGTTCGTATTTTGATCAGATTTGTCTAGCTACCCTTCAGGAGTCGATTTCTGACCATCTTTAATTGGACTGCCTGATTGTCTCTTGCCTAAGTCAAAGCTTGTATGTGGACCGTGGCGTACCAATATATGCAAATTCTTCGAGAATTTGTATTGTCGTCCCTTTCTTAGCAAGTTAATCAGCTTTGCAGTTCCCCGAGATATCCCTATGTCCAGGTACCCATATGAGGTATATGTAAAACTGCTCTCGTTTAGAGATCTGCGGTCGTCGAGGACTGTTTGTGAATGTAAGGATGTGGCCCCCAGAGAATTAATTGCAGCCTCATAGTCCGAGTATATGACAACTCCAGTGTTGGTCATTATGTTGCGGCTCAGCCACTTGGCGACTTTCCTTATTGCTGTTATTTCGGCTTAATAGACACTGCAGGTACGAGTATGTGGTAGTCTGTGAGCTATATCAAGACTGAATTCTTTACACTGTCCTCCCAAGCCAACCTTAACATTAAACTTCGAACCATCTGTGTAGAAGTGTATATGGTTTATATATCTTGGTATTCTGCCAACCCATTACTCTCTGGCGTACATCTTAGTGGCGAAGGTGTGTACGAGGGTGTACACCTTCGGTATATAGTCCACTAGGTCGATTACCATAGCACAATACTGTGATATCCTCATGTGGCCGTAGGTCTTGTACCTCCTCATTGATAGACAGTTCAATCATAATGCCGCTCTGGTGGAAACTTCTCTCGCCACAATATCAATGGGTAGTAGATGTAGTACGACTTATATGTAGAGACTCATTCGCTGTAGTTCTTAACGCTCCACTTATACATAGGCAGGCAATTCTCTGAACCTTTGATAATTGGTTTGTAACGGATAGTTTATAAGTTTCCGTCTACCACACCACAATGCCGTACAACAATATTGGGCGAACTACTGATATTTATATCCAATGGAAGATTTTAGGAGAACGCGACCCTGCAGCTTTCCTGCACGAATCTAACCTGAAGTTGGCTTTCCTTACACTTTCGACTACTTTAAGTCTGAATGACAATTTACGGTCTAGAACTATTCCTACATATTTTGCACTTTGCACTTCCACATGTGAGCATTTTGAGTTATCGAACTTACAGAAAGCCAGCGATATGTATATGCACGTGCAGCCTTTTCCAATCATCCAACAAAAAGGAAACCAGTAAGGAAAGACTAAAGACGGCCAGGGCCGTGAAAAAACATTTTACACCATCAACCACTCTGCTGTATGAAAGTCGGTAGAATACAAAGGTGTGCCGAATAATATGATAATGGTTTTTCAACAGGGACGCTACAAAAGTAGACCGACAGGGACAGCAAAGACGCCATATTTTTGCCGCTCTTTTGACATTTCTCTTCAGTAAGGTTTGCCATTTCATGATGGAAAGATATACAAGCCAACAACGAGTCGAAATTATTGAAATTTACTACCGAAATTCGGAGTCAGTGGCCTCAACGTTAAGAGCGCGAAAAATCATCTTCAGCGATGAGGCTCATTTCTGGCTGAATGGCTTCGTCAATAAACAAAATATGCGTTATTGGTCAGACAGCAATCCACACGTACTACATGAGTCATCATTGCATCCCGAAAAAATTACGGTTTGGTGCGGTTTATGGGCCGGCGGCGTCATTGGGCCGTATTTCTTCCGTGATGATCAAGACCGGCACGTTACTGTGAATGGGAATCGCTACCGTTCAATGATAAGCGAATATTTTTGGCCCCAATTGGATGATATGGACTTGGAGGACATGTGGTTCCAACAGGACGGCGCCACAAGCCACACAGCGAATGCCACAATCAATTTATTGGAAACCAAGTTTGGAGAACGTGTTATCTCACGAAATGGTCCAGTCGATTGGCCGCCTCGGTCGTGCGATTTGACGCCGTTAGACTATTTCCTGTGGCGCTACGTCAAGTCTATGGTCTATGCCAACAAGCCAGCGACGATTGATGAACTTCGTACGAATATCGAACGTGAAATTGCAGCAGTATCGGCCGATTTATGCATGAAAACCGTCGAAAATTGGGTTCAGCGTCTGGACTTCTGCAAGCGTGCCCGTGGTGGCCATGCAAAAGAAATCGATTCCATACATAATGGCATCGAACGTACTTTCACAGGAATAAAGTATTTCATTGATATCCAAAACCGTTTTTGTTTTATTTAAAAAAAAATTTTGTAGCGCTCTTATTGACGGACCCGATATAAGCATGGCCAGGAGGTCAGCGGCAAAATACCAGTTTGCAAAGGAGTAAGACAAGGTTGTGTGCTATCACCACAGCTCCCCAACTCCAGGCTAATCTCTGTGATTTTGATATTTGCCTCATGACACAGATTCTCCGATGTAGAGGGATTGTTAAAGAATCTGACTGCACTTGCACCACTTGCTGGGTTATCAATAAATGGGCCCAAAACCAAAGAAATGTGTATCAACACAAACCGCACGCAACGACTCACAATTGGAGATATGCTTGTTGATTGCTTCTGCTATTTTGCATTATAAGTGCAAGCGGAGGGTCAACAAGTGACATAAGATCCCGCATGAACAAAGGCAGAACAGCCTTCTATTCACTCGATCAAGTTTGGAGATGAACGCACACATATCCAAAAGAACTAAATTAAATGTCTTCAATACCGGCATTAAGTCTGTCCTTTTGTACGGTTGTGAAACGTGAAACGTTGCGACTAGAGAACTTAATGCCCTGCAAGCCTTGCTTAACCGATGCCTTAAGAAGATCGCACGTATATTTTGGCCCAACACGATTTCTAACGCTGCATTATGGGCGACAACATAACAACAGCCAATGGAATTGGAAATTCAACGCCGAAAATGGATGTGGATCGGCCATACAATCAGGAATATTTTTAGGTTTAGTACTAATACGTAAAAGTACGAAATTTACTTCAAAATTGAATTGTTTTGACTTATTTCTGGTATTTATGTTGAGTTTTGGTGTATTCAGATACTTATAGTTGAATGCTATGGCAAATAGTTTTGTACTTATAGAACAATTTGACCTGTTTCTTACTTTTTAGGTATAGTGTGTTGAAAAACATTACTTAGAACACTACGAGGCACATTTTTGTTGAAAATTTAACTAGCCCTTCAATCTAGGTGCCTTTTTGGTCCATTTTGTAGAAAAAGGTAAAAATCGCCAAAAAAAAAAAACAGGTGTTAACGAGTCAAAATGTTCAACAAAAGTATTTACCAGAAAATTCAACTATAAGTCTCAATACTTTTATACCATTTAGATGCCAAATCAATAGGAACATATATAAGGGGGCTACGAGTATATCCAAAATCTGATCAGTTTTTTTAACTTTTAAATGTTTATATTCTTTTATCAAGATACTTGACTCAGCCAAATTTCATAATTATCGAATGTAAAATACAGTTCACGCTTCTATGGGTATGTCAAATCGAAATTAGAAAATCCGAAACAAAATTATACCAAAAATGTGAAAATTATGCCTCGGTCAAATCATTATTTTTCGGTCACTTCTAATGATCCCACAATTCAAATGGCACGTACATCAGGATCATCAGCTGTTTTAACGTATTGAAATTGTTGTACCGTAAAGTTTGCAACACACGAATTGAAATTTTTTTTTGAATCAACACATGTTTAATGCTAATGAGAGCTATTTTATCATTAAATATTCCTCATTCTTTTATGTATTTTGATTTTTCTGATTACTATGATAAATTAACTAAAAAAGTTGCAAATTCACGTTAACCTCCAAACCAACATCCATTTTTGTTTAACGTCCGCAACGGAACTTTTGTGCTGGGTTCGAGGTAGACAAGTAGACTCATGATATAAATTTTCAGCGTCATTAGTTGAAATGTTTGGGTTCTATGACATTGAGAAGTGACACCGGGAGGGTCTTACGTACGGGAACTATATAAAAACTTGAACTATAACCTTTGATTGTGTGCTATGATTCGGGTATAAATATATTTCTGTAACAATTTTATGGCACGATTAGTTGAAATTTTTTCTTGCAGGTATAAAAAGTATTTGTAGCACATTTTCAGTAATCTTGCTAAGTTATTGTACATTGTAGCGTGATTAGAGCAGAGGGACATGGAAAAATCGTCATAGACTTTTACGACGACTTAGAATATGTATGGGAGATTTCATGTCAAGTGATTGAAGTTTTAAACCCGATATTTTCTAATCGGTATGAAACATGGACCAAGTTTAGTCCTTTTGCATAGTAGCTATGGCACAACTTTTCAACCAGATTGGGTAAGGACAGTCCGCGTGGGAGGGTATTAAAATTTGTAATTTTATTACCTATTGCATTTAGAAAATGTTGGCCACATGGTATGTGCTCGAAATCTTTTAAAAAAATAAAAAAATCACAAAAAACTGTTTTGGTTTTTTTGGCGTAATTAACGCCTTTTTGACATTGACTAAAACGAGAGCTTAGGTAATTTCCTATAAGAGCATTGTGATCTATTAGTGGGATAGGAATTGTTTATCTATCAAAATAAAGATAAACATCTAAAAACAAGTAAAGGGTTTTTCAACAGGGACGCTACAAAAGTAGACCGACAGGGACAGCAAACGACGCCATATTTTTTGCCGCTCTTTTGACATTTCTCTTCAGTAAGGTTTGCCATTTCATGATGTAAAGATAGCCAACAACGAGTCGAAATTATTAAAATTTACTACCGAAATTCGGAGTCAGTGGTTCGGATTTTCATCGAAAAATCATCTTCAGCGATGAGGCTCATTTCTGGCTGAATGGCTTCGTCAATAAACAAAATATGCGTTATTGGTCAAACAGCAATCCACACGTACTCCATGAATCATCATTGCATCCCGAAAAAATTACGGTTTGGTGCGGTTTAGGGGCGGGGCCGTACTTCTTCCGTGATGATCAAGACCAGCACGTTACTGTGAATGGGAATCGCTACCGTTCAATGATAACCGAATATTTTTGGCCCCAATTGGATAATATGGACTTGGAGGACATGTGGTTCCAAGAGGACGGCGCAAGCCACACAGCGAATGCCACAATCAATTTATTGGAAACCAAGTTTGGAGAACGTGTTATCTCACGAATGGTCCAGGCCGCCTCGGTCGTGCGATTTGACGCCGTTAGACTATTTCCTGTGGGGCTACGTCAAGTCTATGGTCTATGCCAACAAGCCAGCGACGGTTCAATATCGAACGTGAAATTTCAGCAGTATCGGCCGATTTATGCTTGAAAACCGTCGAAAATTGGGTTCAGCGTCTGGACTTCTGCAAGCGTTCCCCTTGGTGACCATGCAAAAGAAATCGAGTTCCATACATAATGGCATCGAACGTACTTTCACAGGAATAAAGAATTTCATTGATATCCAAAACCGTTTTTGTTTTATTTACTACGCTACTTTTGTAGCGCTCTTTTAAAAAACCCTTTAAGAAAGTTCGGGTAAACCGGCCCAAGAATCCTCACCCTCAGTCCCAAAAAATATTCGTAAATTTTTTTTTGTTTTAATAAAATTATTATCAATTTAAATGGCTTTTTTTTTAGCGCCCCAGTAGGTGAGTTGGTAGCGTACTCGCCTATGAGTTTGGGGGTCGTGGGTTCGATTCCCACCAGAGGCTCTGGTCTGTCGCTGCAAAAATTTAGCCATATGGTCTTTGTAACGCGGCCTTTCCCTGGACCTTATAATTAGAATATAAATTTACTTTGTATTGTAATTCATATAAATAAATAAATAAATAAATAAATTGCTTTTAATAACTTTAAAGTATGTACTGGTATTAAAGTTATAAGCTTTTTAAGGGGCGTGTCAATAACGCCCTTTTTTCTCAGGACCACTAAAGCACTACACTGTACAAAATTTCAAGTGTTTGTATGCATTGGTATTAATGTTATCAGCAGTTAACTTTTGGTGCAAAATTGTCCATTTGTATGGGAGGTACCAAAAGGGGCGTGTCAATAACGCCCACTTTTCTCTGGACTCTATGTACTATAAAGCATTACATTGTACAAAATTTAAGGATTCATATGAACTCATATTAAAGCTAAATGTAGTTAACTTTTGGTGCAAAATGGAAGGTGCCAAAAGGGGCGTGGCAACTTCGCCCATTTTCTTGAGGTGTTAGCAACTAATAAGCTAATACTATGTGTGGAATTTCAGAAGACTCGAGTAAGTAGTGTAGAAGTTATTGAAGAATCAATATATCACTAAATATTAACCCTTTGTGGGGGTGGTACTAGAATCAGTGGGCCAATATGGTCCATCTTCGAACTTAGCCGGAGAAAAAGACAAATATTACCGCATAGCCAATTTTAAGTTAATCGGTTAATCCTGTCGAGAGATATCGTGCGCACCAGCTAGCAGACAGACACACAGACAGAGAGACAGACGGACATTGCTGACATGACTTAAAATGACCCAAAACGAATTTCCGCCAAACCTACTTTGGGTCTTTGGGCTCTCTTTCGATCTGTTGCACTTTTGGCTCGTAGCAAATGATATACGGGTATGTTCTGGCTCTCACTTGGAGCATCTCACGTGAAATGTGTTAAGAAAGAGGTGTTCTAAAAGCACCTCGCTATTCGTCCTGTGAAGTAAAGGTGAAAAGTGAGATGTATGTGAAGTGAGTACTAGAACAGGGGTGATATACCCTCCTCGCTAGGGTGAAAGGATAAAAATACAGTGTCAACCCCATATTTTAGCATAACTCGAGAACAATATATCCTAATTGGTTTAGGAAGGCTTTAAAAAATCCCAAATTAAGTAGGATTCCATTAATAAAATTTTACAATATGTATTACGAAAAATCTCATTTGTTGACAAAATTTTTAAAAATTTTATTAATTACCTCTTTAAAATGTCGAAAAATTCGCAATTATTATATTTTTATCATAATGTCTGATACGTCATAAATAAAATGAGACCATTCCGAAGAAAATCAATGCATAATTCTTTATGGCGTTCATGATCAATATTTGAGGTCAAAGGACTACAAATTATTAAGCATTATTCCACCCATGGTGAACTATAGATCGGAGGCCTCATTATGTACATATATCTGTTCTTGATCATTGTAAAATTAAAAGACGATTTAGCATATCCATCCTTTGAAATCACACTCAAATTTGATAAAAAAAAAATTAAAACGGCCCACATCGGTCCATGTTAATATATAGACACCAAAGGTCTCAACCAGATTTTGGAATTAAATTTGGCAATATTCGTCAAATTGTATCAAAAACCACTTGCAGTAGCAAAGGCCATCGTAGGTCCACAATTTGATATAGCGCCCATACAAAGGACCCACCTGATTTCAATTGTTATCGAATTGGAAAATGCAAATAACATCCGACTAATGTGAAATTTGGCGATTTATATTTATTACATTTGCGCGCCCCAGTGGGTGAGTAGGTAGTGTGGTCGAGTATGAGTTTGGTGGTCGTGATTTTGATTCCCAGCGGGGGCTCTTGTCGGTCACTGCAAAAAAAATCTAGGCACATCGTATTTGTTACCCGACTTTTCCCTGGACCGTAAAATTCTAATATAAATTCACTTTGTACTATAACAGTAAAGGTAATGAATCCTTTTGGATCACATTTATTGTACATATATAATTATTGACATATATTCCACAGACCTTAAATTATACAGATGTGCCGTCAGCCAGAAACGTCGAAACCTATCAGTTACGAACGAATAGGAATGAAATGTCACACGCGAAAAAACACTTTTCCGCGAACATACTTAGAACTTTCTTTGCACTAATCAATTAATATTAATTTTTTAATTGTGACAATTACAAAAAAATTGGGAAAATCGGTCCGAAATCCGCGGAAAACCTCACTCTTTGAAGTCCTACTCGTTGAAATTTCTATTCGTTCGTAACTGACAACTTACTCGCTCCGGGATGACATATCTTATTATTTATTATTTTTGATATATTCTATACAAAAAGCAAGCACTCATTCTAAATGAAAAATAATAAATAATAAGATATGTCATCCCGGAGCGAGTAAGTTGTCAGTTACGAACCCATAGAAATTTCAACGAGTAGGACTTCAAAGAGTGAAGTTTTCCGCGGATTTCGGACCGATTTTCCCAATTTTTTTGTAATTGTCACAATTAAAAAATTAATATTAATTGATTAGTGCAAAGAAAGTTCTAAGTATGTTCGCGGAAAAGGGTTTTTTCGTGTGTGACATTTCATTCCCATTCGTTCGTAACTGATAGATTTTGACGTTTCTGGCTGACGGCACATCTGTATAATTTAAGTTCTGTGTTCTAAATGTCCACCTTTGGCCTTTGCCCATGCCTTCAGTCACACTGACCAATCAGCAATAGCCGCAAGCACCTCGCACCTTTGGGAAAGTGTTCACAGCATGAATCAAAGCACTCTTAAGAGAATCCATGTTGGGGAATCTTTTGTGCCAGACCTTGTCCTCTAAAACTGCCCACAATTTGTAATACAGTGGGTTTAAATCAGGGCTGCCAGAGAGCCATTCATCAGAAGAAATGAAAGCTGGCAAATTGTTTTAAAGCCATGTCTAGGTCATTTTAGTCTTATATGCCGGCGCAGAATCCTATTGGAAAGTCCATGCCTAGTGTCAGTGACCCCATCACTTAAGATGCTTCCTTAGACGACCGTGCACACATCATATCTCTTCGATTGTTGAATTTTTCTTGCAGGGTAAAATTTGTTTCATATGTGAACAAGATTTTTTTGTGCAAGTTATCAGCGTGCTTCACCAAAAGACGTTTGCAATTTTCTTTCATATTTTTTATAAAGCTGAAATCAACAATTGTCCATTGCGGCTTTTGAAAGCCCCAAGTCTCCAGTCTTTTTTGATACTTCGACTCATGGTCTTTTGCGCAATATTCATCTTACGGGCCACGATTTTCTGTTTTCGGAGCGGAATTCGCAGAATTTTTGATTTGATGACCTGCGGCGTTCAATTTTGTAACAGTATTTATGTAAATGGTTCTGGACAAAGTTGAATATTTAGGCCCTTATTTATGGTAAATGGTTCTGGACAAAGTTGAATATTTAGGCCCTTATTCATAAAAAACTTAAAGAAGGTTTGAGGAACGCTTTAGCAGTGTTAAAGCGTTCTTCAAACCTTCATTAAATTTTTATGAATAAGGGCCTAAATATTCAACTTTGTCCAGAACCATTTACCATGAGTAATGGACCTCCAATAGACCTTCAATTTTGATATAGCTCCCAAAAATGGTATAGGTCAAAGTTTTGCTATGGCCCCTGCCCAAAATTCTGTTGTTTTCTGGCATAACAACACATATCAAAAATCGGTTGTGGGATTTTAGCATAAATGTATTCAGCTAATCGGTTTTATCTATATGTCCATTTTTTGAGACTTTTTCCACATTTACTATCAAATGTACTTCGAGAGAAAAAGTAATATGGTTCTGCTGCTTTGTTTTACTTCTTGCTGATATGGAGTACTATATTAACTAGAGTGTTTCGTCTTAAATTTCCATTCCTCAAAAGTTTAATATAAATATTAAGCATCTCGAGAGGGAATTATGTAAAAAAAAAACTTTTTATGAAGGAAGTTTTAGTTTAGTTAAGTTTTTGTCATATTATTAAAAATCGTTACTTCGGGACAAAAAATCGTAATTTTATATTTTTGGTCTTAACAAATCATCAAAATGATAAATACTCATAACCCAAGTATGTTCGCCGAGTAACAGCTTTGGGTAATTTTTAATCGAATTAGCAATGTCCGTCCGTCCGTCTATCTGTGTGTCTATCTGCTGGCTGGTGCCAATGATAACTCTCGAAAGGAGTAACCGATTGACTTCAAATTTGGTAAGTGTTAATATTTTTGTCTATCTCGGGCTAAGTTCAAAGATGGTCCATATTGGTCCACTCCCTTTAATACGTCCCCAACAAAGGGTTACAATTTTGATGAAATATTGATTCTCTAATAACTTCTATACTACTTATCCGAATCTTTTATAATTCCTCACATAGTAATAGTTTATCCGTCGCTATCATCTTGAGAAAGATGGGCGAAGTGTCGCCAACCCTTTTGGCAGCTCCCATACAATGAGACTCTTTTGCATCAATTTTAACTGCTTATAGCTTTAATATCAGTTCATACAAATACTTGAAATTTGTATAGTGTAATGCTTTTATAAATAGTACCTAGAGTCCAGTGAAAAGAGGGCGTTGTACGAGAAGTAATCAAACAGAGCAGGATGACCGTTAGATCTAACTAAATTAATTATTAAATACATCGAAAATAACTTTATTTGATGAAAAATTACAAATGTTAAGTCATACTTTTTACATTGGTGGTGGAATTAACTCTTCTAAACCAACCACATAGGTAAGATAGTATCTGAATAGTGTTAGGTAATAATTTATTGACTTAAAAGAAGTTCAAATGCCATATTTTCCAGCACCACAATTGATACCTTTAGTATCATATCTCTCGGTAGGATAATAGCCTCGATAGACATACAGCTCAATGAAACAGAAGGATTTCTAGATCCAGCAGCTGCTGAGTTTAATGAATTCTGGAGTTAATTTGAAAGAGAGGAGTTTTTTGATCTAAGAAGGAGCACACACGCACGATCGAAAATTGGAAGTTATATAGGTTAGGTTAGGTTAGGTTAGGTTAAGAGTGGCGTAGACTATACAGTCCATTGTGTTACCACAGGGACGTAAGGGAAATCATAAGTTATCCCTAGCCCCTCCCATTGAACCAATTTATTTGTTGTAAAATTATCAAAAGTTGGCGGATTCCACTATCAGCCAAGTTAGCTAACTCCCCAAAGAAATATATAGCCTAAGGTTGCACGCCGCCCTCTGGAGAGAACGGGACACAGAAGGTGTTCTATTGATTTCTCCTCATTTTCGTCTACACACCTTCTGCAGAAGTCATTACTCAAAATCTTCAATATCTCTACATGCCGTCTAATAAGATAGTGACCCTTCATGACAGACACGAATAGTATGACGTCCGGACTCGACAACGACAACAATGCGTTGGTGCAGTTTGAGTCTATGCCGTGCCACATCAGCTTAGAATGTATGCAGTTCCTCACTTTTGACCACCTGTCATTTGTTGCCGTAAGGGCAATATGCCTCAAGATGAGCTTGCAGGTCGCTAGAGGCATACCCACATATTCGAGTTCTTTTGGACCATGTAAGGTAGTTCCCAGTCTTGAAAGTTCATCTGCCTTGCAATTTCCTATGCCCCTGTGGCCCGGTATGTCCCTGTGGTCCGGCACCCATATCAGGTGAATATTGAACAGTTCAGGCATCTCGTTAAGAGATCTGCGATAGTCGAGGGCAATTTTTGAATTCAGGCATATAGTTTCCAGGACTATCAAAGAAAATATTTATACATATTTGGTCAGAACATACATTTTCAGTCATTCCGCTACCTCTTTATTAGCTAAGATTTTTGCCTGGTAAATACTACAGTGATCAGACAGTCTTTTTGCAATTGATAGCTCAAGTTCCGCAGAAAAGACACCAAAGATCATTTGATTGCTGAGTTTAGAACCGTCTGTAAAGATGTTAACAAATCTCCTATATTCTGAGATACAATCATTCTAGTTTGATCTATCAGGTATAAGAGTGAGATACTTCTTGTCAAAAAGAGGTTCAGTCAGAGTCATTAAATGTAACTAGTAATATAACTGTTAGTGCCTCAGCTGTTGTCGTTCTCAACGCAACAGTGCTACACATGCACAATTCATTCGCTGAACCATCTTTAGTATCGCTCTGAAGTTGGATTTCTTCAGTTCTGTGCACCATATATAAAATATTCAAAAAAGATAGGATATTTTGTATGAGAACAATAACAAAATGCGAACCAACAGAAATAACTTGATTCGTTGATTTTTTCCAAAAAAATTGTGTTTAAATGTGTCGTGGCGTCGGGGAGAAAAATTTTTATGTCAAACCGCTCTATGTGAAACAGCCAAATTTCATCTTAATCGGTGGAAATTTGTAGGTTCTAAATTACCTACAGTGTCAAGAAGTATAGTAAAAGTCAGAAAGGTCCTTCTTATAGGGGCTATAACAATACGTACTTAAATCAATGATGATAATATTTTTTTAGGATGGATCTACTCACAATTAAACATAAATGTCAACACAATCGGTGGAACTTTGGTGGAAGCCAAATCGGGAAGAACCTCTGTATGGTGGGGGCTACACAGATGGTACGAAGCTTGATGATAATGTTGGCTTCGGAGTACACTGTAAGGAACTCCGTCTTGATGTAGCTCTCAGATAACAAGATATCTGCAGTATCTATCAAGCCGAAATAATGGCAATATGGGAAGTCGCCATGGCAATAATGGATTCGCAACATAGTGACTAATACTTGCTTTATCATATACTCGGACAGTCAGGCTGCCACCAATTCTCTGGAAGCCACATTCCTAAATTCACAAACAGCCCTCGACTGAGGGCAAACAGGTTGGTTTCAATGAGGGGCATCTGAGCCCGTGATTCTCACTAGGGACTTACATTGGTCTATGTGAGCTGCAACACTAACCTAAGCCTAAACCTAAAAAAGTTTTAGGCTTGTCATACAGTATGTATATTTTATGGGGTACCTGATCGATATTTCCATGTGTTACAAACGGAGTGACAAAATGAGTATACCCCCCATCCTATGATGGAGGGGTATACTCAAGTAGTTCTTTATTATTATCATATTCAATAAGATCTTTTTTAGTGTCCCATAATTTTTCTGAATTTTAATAAATATTTAATTTTTCCCTGTTATTTTTCAAAATGCTCTCCCGTTACATTGTTTTTTCAAATTCAAAATTTCACAGTATTCATCTGAAGACATTAATTTAGTAATAAAGAAAAGAAGAATATATAGCTAGAAAAAAATTGTGTTATACTTGTTAGCACATATTCCTTTTTGCGGTTCTCTTTTATTGTCATTAACAATCCTCAATTATCGCGACATTTGACAACAACAGAAATTGAGAAAGAATAGGAAAAAATTCAAAAAATTTCCTGTCATAATGTTTACACTTTTTTCGCTCAGGTTCTCTCACTGTTCGTTCGTTGCGTTACCCACCATCACAAACCGTTACTCTCTATAACACACACATTCTCTTTCTCTCTCTCGATGGATGGCTCTGTTTTCAGGTAGAGTATAATCTCCACAACACCCAAATAGCCACCCACAAAAGCATTCAAAAAATCCCCAATAAAGAAAATTTATGAAGGAGAGTGGACAGAGAGAAACAGAGAGCGAGGAGTATTAAAATTTGACAGCACCATCTCATATATATCTCTGCTCAAATAAATCGCAATAGATAGAGAATTTTTTTCAACTTTTTTTTTGCCACTGCTGATATGATTTTTTCAATAATTTTTATTTTCTATTTGAAATATTGAAAATTGGTTAATTATTGAGTTAATAAACACTTGAGCGGGTTTTGTTAAGTTTTCTTCATTTTTTTTGTTGTAACTTTTTTCCAATTTTTCTATTAAATGTTGCTGCTTTTTGTTCCAAGTGGAGAGTGGGTTAGAGGGAAGGGAGCTCCATTTTTTGTATGTATAATTTTTTTTTGGACAACTTGAAGATTTTCTTCTTATGTCTCGATATCGACAATGATGATGATGATTTTTTCACTTTCATTTCAAAATTGATTTGTTGTTTAAATTAATTTATTTTGTTTTCTATTTTCACACTTTTGTTAAGACACATTGTCTCGAGTGTGTGTCTGTGTGTACCATATTCATATTTTTCGGGTTGTGTGTTATGTATTTCAATATGATTTAATTCAAAAAAATTTTTCTTCAATTCACTATTATTTTTTTTCTTTCATCTTTTGTGTGTATAGAAAAATTTTTATGCACAAGAAAAAAACTTTCCTTTGACTTATTTCTATACACACACAAGTACACAACAACAACAACGACGACTACGACGTCGAAATCGGTCCAACGCACACACACAGAAGACACTCTTTGTAAAGTACACATACGCACACACACGCACATCTCACAAATACACATTCATTGGTTGGGAAGAAGAAGAAGAAGCAGAAAAAAGAAGAAAATTTGTTATATTACATTTTTCTCGTTTGCATTATAGAATTTTTTTCACTTGGTTTGAACTTAAAAACTTGTTTCACTTTTTGCATTTGCTTTGTTGTTGTAATTACTTTTATTTCTCTTTTGTTGTCGAATTATAAATATTATTTATGCTTTTTTATTAAACTATAACATATTTAATTAGTTTTTTTATTCTTTTATTTTTTTCTATATATATTTTTTTATATAGAGATATATATATATGTATGTATATATTTTTTAAAGTTTTGTGCCCTGTCAAAACGTATGCAGAGCCACCTACTGCTTTCCGTGGTGGTTCGGACTCGTATGCGCTCAGAATCTGGCAAAAAAGTTCTCGCCAACCGAAAAGGCACACACATGCATACACACACACGCACAAGTGAAATTTCCTGTAATTTTGTTCCCCCCAAAAAAAAAGAAAAGCCCCAAGAAAATCATTGGGAAATTTTCTTCGTTTGTGGTTACGAATGAGCGAGTGAGTGTTGCGAGAGTTGCGAGTGTTGCTCTTGCTTCATATACTCGTCGCTCGGCGATGTATGTCGTCCATATGAAACAGAAAAGAACCGAAACGAACAGAACAGAACTCTTGTTGCCTGTCGTGGTCGTCGTAGAGTTATTCGCTCTCTCTGACAATTCCCCAATTCGCTCTGGTCAATACTCTCTTTTCTGTGTTTCTGACAATGGGGGTATATTATATGTATGTATGTATGTTTGTGTCTTAAAAACATCGTTGTATCCTTTTTGCATCTCTCTGCGTGCGTGTGTCTGTGTTTTATTTTGTTGTTCTCTTTGTGTCTTCTTTGCTTCTACTTTGAGATTTCCTTTTTAAGCTTTTGTTCTATTTGACACATACTAAAGTTGTATTTGTGTATTGCTATTTTCGAAATATAAATCAACAATTTATTAATAAGCAGCAGGATGTCGGTATAGCGTTGCCAGATTAGAGCCATTTTGCCACATCCTTTCAGCAGATGGTGTTTACATTGGAGTGTTAGAAAACTTCCAATGACATGATATTTTGATTGTAAATTATATACAGTATGTCAAGAGAGTGTTTTGACGTTAGGGTTTTTTTCAGTTTAAAAATGCCCTTTATTATACCCTCACTTTACTGTGACGAGGGTATATATCATTTGCTACGGAAACAAGTGTAACGCATCGAAAGAGTGACCTAAGACCCTAAGTATGTTCGGCAGATATCCGTTTTGGGTAATTTTAAGTTGAATGAGCCAAAGAAAATAAATTTATAAAGAAGTTCCGTCAAGTAGCGAGTAGTCTATCAGTGACGAACGAATAGAAATTTGATTTCAGCGAGTGATTTTTTTGCGTATTTCAAGACCGATTTCCGAGATTTTTTTGTTATAATCACATTTAGAAAATTAATATCGATCGTTATGTACCACAAAAGTTCAAAAAAATACTCCAGAAAACTATATTTTTCGCGTTTGAAAATCATTTCTATTCGTTCGTAACTCACGCAAATGTAAACAAAGTCACGACGGAACATCTGTGTAATAGAGAGTCTGTGGAATGAGCAATGTCCGTCCGTCTGTCTGCTGGCTGGTGTGCACGATAAATCTCGAAAGGAGTAACCGATTGACTTCAAATTTGGTACGAGGTAATATTTTCTTCTGTCTCCGGCTAAAATCGAAGATGGGCCATATTGGGCCACTCCTTCTAGTACCTCCCCCACAAAGGGTTAAAATGTTGTGAAAAATTGATTCTTTAATAACTGCTGTACTAATTATTCGAATCTTCTGAAATTCCACACATAGTATTTGTTTATTAGTCGGTATCAACTTGAGAAAAATGGTCGAAGTTTCCACGCTTCTTTTGGTACCTCCCAAACAAATGCACCATTTTGCCCCAAAAGTTTATTATTCGCTATTACCTTGAGACAAATTCCATAACACGCTCCTTTTGCTACCTCCGACACACAATACTAAAGGTAACTTCCATGAAAATTTTAATTAAAAAAAATACCATAAAATTGTTTTTAAATATTTTCAAGTTTAGAAAACCAAATTACAGCAGAAAATGCTTATCACAGCCCTTCGGCAAAATTTTTGTAAACTAGTGGAATGAATAACGTTAAGCTATGTACACACGATTGTCAGAACTAACCTGTGAACTTAAAACCGTGGGAAAATATAATTTTTGTCTTGCAACGTTGGCAAAAAAAGGGTCATTGTAAGACAATAATACTTGTAGACATCTGGCAATCGTGTAAGCACATAACGTTGCCACTGTGCGATATTTTGCGGACACTTGATTGCCTGATGTGCGAATTTTATGCATGTGACAATGGTGCACATGGAAACATTTTATTGGCAACTCTTGCAATCATCTAAACTGACAATTCACCTTTGCCTAACAATCTGTCATTGTCCGTAGAGTTGGGCATTATAGTTCTTTTAAGTGATCGCTCTTTTTAGTTCAGTTCAATTGAGTGAACTAGTTCGTTCATTTAGTTCAACAGCTCACCTTAGCACTCCAGCTCTTTAGCTCACCGGCTCTTTAGCTCACCTGATCTTTAGCTCACCAGCTCACTTTACTTAAACAGATCATTTCGTTCAGTTCAAATCAGCCGCTATTAAAGGAATCTGATTGGAATATGAATGGAATGAGTTGAAAAAATTTATACAAAGGCGTTTGTAGAATCATATGTACATTCATGGTGACATAAAAATGAAAACAACACATAACAGCTGAGAAGAGAGAACGAAATGATATGATTAAAGAAAAAACATCGCGAACTACTGAGCTGAAATGAACGAGTAGAGTGAACTAGTTCGTTCAGTTCAGTATAGTGACCCGTTCAATTGAACTAGTTCGTTCACGAACTACACAACTCTAATTATCCGTACATTTGCACAGCTTTGTGGGTACTAATATATTTTAGTTACCACATGAACGTATGAGCGACATAATTGAACTTAATATTAATCATACGTCATTTGTACAAACTGTTTGAACCTTTTATGAAGCAATTTTCATACCCTCCTCCATAGGATGGGGGTATATTCATTTTGTCACTCCGTTTGTAACACCATATTGATCTGAGACCCCATAAAGTATATATATTCTTAATCGTCGTAAAATTCTAAGACGATTAAGTCATGTCCGTCTGTCCGTCCGTCTGTTGTAATCACGCTACAGTCCGTAATAATAGAGCTAGGTTGATCAAATTTGGTAGAAATATTTCTTATAGTTGCAGGTTGTTTGGGATTGCAAATGGGCCATATCGGTCAATGTTATGATATAGCTCCCCTATAGAGGTCGCTCCAAAATACGGAGTTTGAGCCATAGATACCACATTTTTAAGGCAATTTGGCAGAAACTTTGCAGTTTGTATTATATTTTGACAAGAATTCATCACGGCAAAAATTTTACAAATCGGTTCATATTTTGTTATAGTCACCCTATAGAGGTCGCTCCTAAATATTCGTATTTAAGCCATAAATACCATATTTTCTAAGCGTTTAATCTGAATCTTTGCAGTTTGTATTTAATTAAGACAACAATTCATTGTAGTAAAAAAAAATTTTTAAATCAATTTATATTTTGTTATAGTCCACCTATAGAGGTCGCTCCCAAAAAGGCTTATTTAAGCCATAAACACCATATTTTCTAAAAAATTTGGCTAAACTTTGCAGTTTGTATTCTATTTTGGCAAGAATTCATCTCAATAAAATGTATACAAATAAAATTGTATTTTGTTGTAGTCCCCGTTTAGATGTAGCTCTCAAAAAAGCTGTTTTAAGCCATAAATACCACATTTTTCAGTTGAAGAGTTTGGCTAAAGAATTTGCGGCCTATAAAATGCAGCGTTCGTTTTTTTTACTAATTTACTCAAACAAAAAGGATCGTTTCATGATTTGCTCTATATCCAAAGATTTTTCCAGTACTAAACATGAATGCAATCCATGGTGGAGGGTATGTAAGATTCGGATTTTGTTGACGGAGAAAGACTAACACAGTATAACATTTTTCAGCCCATTGATTTGGGACTCAATTCTGAGAATTGGACGTGAAAGTAGCCCCAAAAATAGGAACTTCTGCATTATTCATTTAGCCAAGTTGGCTGAATTAATAATTTAATAGCCATACGATTTTTTTTGCTCAAATGAATTTTTAGCACTTTTTCTATATTTTTTTCTCGGTATACCGTTCTGTGTCTGAAGCAAAGTTGTAGATTCGCATTCGCATATGCGAACGCGAATTATTCGCATCATTTTAACATTCGCTTTCGCATTCGCAAAAACCATCTTTGGATTATTCGCTTTCGCAAAAATATATTTCAGTATTCGCTTCCATTTGTTAAAAGTGTTAAAACCAACCTTATTCCCTTCACACAATTTGAAGATATTAATACCAATTAAAACCTCTGCCACTTCTCTACAAAACAGTTGAAAAAATATATTAGTCCTTGTAGTAACAGGAGGTAAAAATATGGAAAACACTCTTAATACTTGAATATCCTGCAAAAGATTCAATTTTTTTTTTTTTTTTTTTTTTATTAGTTTATTAAATCATTATGTTATTACATCTTATACATTTCAAAGCCTCAGCGCCATATAGGCTTTATAGAGGCAAACTGGCAACAATATACGTACTACTTAATATACATAGTATCAAAAATTATCAATATTATAAAAAAAATGTGATTAAACAGTTATATTAGAAGTGTTTCAAGGTTCTGCAGTAAGTGATCTTTTAATAACTTTTTAAAAGAAGAAATGCCTGTTGTATTTTTAATATTAACAGGCAAACTGTTGTAAATACTTGGCCCCGAGTATTTGATGCGTTGTTTGGTAATATCTAAGCGACATCGTGCTGCTGCAATATTTCCACCTTGCCTTGTATGTCTTCCCGTTATTGCAATATTACGGGAGAAAATTGTCGATCCAGATCCAATTCCTTGCAACGATTTAAACATATAAATCGAAATTTGTTGTTTATATAAACCATAAATTGGAAGCACGTCTTTAGATATATGTCTATACAAGTTTAAAGAAGGATAACGTGTAGGTAGATTGTGAACTATTTTTAAAGCCTTACTTTGAGCAGCTTGCAAAGATCTTAAGCAACTGTTGGTTCTCCAGGCATAAATCATAGGCTGGTACGTCAAGTGCGAATGTATCAGTGTTTTGTATATTAACATTTTTGTGTCGGTTTTTAATTTATTTTTAAACTTGTACAGAATTCCTGTAGCAGACGAAATTTTGGCCTTTACATTCGCAATATGAGAATCCCATAACATGTTTTTATTCATAGTAACGCCAAGGTATTTCACATTATCAGATTCATCAATAGAGGTGCCGTCAACATTAACACTCATCGCAATATCATTTCTGCTTGCATATGGCTTGAATCGTATAAATTTAGTTTTATTTGAATTTAAAACCAACTTGTTGATACGCGCATACTCAGCTATGATTGCGGCGTCGTATTCAATATGAGCTTTTAGGACTTTCTCATCCTTATAATTGTAAAAAAGACACATGTCATCTGCGAACATGAAAAGTTTGCCATGGAAATGTATATTCATTATATCATTTATATAAATTTTGAACAACAAAGGACCAAGAACGCTGCCCTGAGGAACCCCGTGTTTAACTGATAGCATTGTGCTTTTAGTAGCGTTTATCTCAACATACTGGAATCTGTTGGTTAGAAAATCTTGAAATAGATTGGATGTTGCATCACAAATGCCAACGACTCGAAGTTTTCTGATTAATATGTTGTGGTCAACTAGGTCAAATGCCTTAGAAAAATCAAAGAACACTCCAGCAACTCCTTTATACCCAGCATCTATACCAGCACAAATATGTTCCATTACATTTACCAAAGCTTTGTCAGTACCGGATCCTTTTCTGAATCCATATTGATGTTCATAAAGTATTCCATTGCGGTGGATGTAATCAGCTATTTGATTATATATAAGTTTTTCAAAAATTTTGTCTATGATTGGTAGAACTGATATAGGCCTGTAATTAGTTATGTTTGAAGAATGATTTCCTTTTGGAATTGGTATGACTCGATGGACTTTAAGAACATTTGGATATATTTGCTCAACAATCATGTTGTTAAAGATGCGCACCAATATATCCGCAACGTACGATTTACGAATAAGCAACATTTTGGGTGTTATATTATCACATCCTGAACCTTTATTAACTTTTAAAGTATCCATGACAAATTCAACTTGGCTTTTATTTATTCTTTGTAAGTTAAAACAAGTTCGCCGTGGTATCAGGGTTCCAAAAATGTTGATATTATCATCACTATAACTCGCCATGTTTCTTTTCAGCGTACTAACCGACTCAATAAAGTACTTGTTAAACGCTATGGCTTTATCATTATCAGATATACACAAGGTTCCATCTTCCGAAATAATTTCTTTGATCGGTTTATTGTTTCGGCCAAGTTCTTTATTAAGAAATTGCCAAGTTTTTTTAGTATCGCCTTCATATGAATTAAGGTTGTGCATATAATAATTATCCATAAGCTGTTTGTTACATTTTTTTATAACTTTCCCAATTCGCTTCAATTGCTCATTAATACTGCTTTTGTTTAAAATGTTCCTTCTCCTTTTCAACAGTTTATTCTTATAATCTATTAAAGATATCAACGAATCAGTTATCCACGGTGTTAGTTTTTTACGAATATTTATTGATTTAGGCGTATTTATCATGCACTGTGTCGCCGCCGTTGTACATATTTGAACAAATTTGTCACACAAGACAGACGAATTTGTTATATTTTCCAAAGAAGATAGGTTATTATCCAGAATAGTACCAAATTTTTCAATATGAAGTTGTTTTCTGTTTTCAATCACTGCGTTAGAAGCATGATGATTTAAAAATATGCAGCAACTTAGAATATTATGATCCGACAATTTATTCTCGATGCTATGCACAATTATCCGTTCAGAGGTGTTACTCAGTTCCTTAAATTTGTTGGTACTAAAGGGTCAAACTATTATTCCCATTCGCTTTCGCACAGTCACTTTCGTTACATCCCAATCATTCCTCCGTGCATTATCATAAGTAATTCTTGTTATTTTAAACATGATAATCATTTCCAACATCGTAACCACCACCGACCAAAAAATTTTGTGTGGCGTCTAGTTTTAATAATGGTAGAACGGACGTTGACGAATGGCCGGAAAAATTAATTTCAGATAAAATATAGTTAAACGCTTCTTTTGAATGTTTAAACGCCTTTTAAATCTGCAAAACTTATTTTTTAATCACAATTTACATTTTTTGGAAGCATTTACGAATTTCGACAATGATTTTTTTAAAAAAAATTTAAAATAAAAAAATCCTCTTTTTATTTTTAAATTTTATTTTTTTTTTTGTATTTTAGGCCAATTTGTCTTCTACAATATAGCCAATTTCCACGATGACCTTTTTTGTCTTTCTCGAGAAATAATTAAACATTTATGACAGTTTTGTCCCAGTATTTTCTAGAATACTCAATAGGCCGCATTGATTGTGGGAAGTCATATGATTCAAACGGTTGGGAAGCCCTTGACTAAGGTATACCCTTTGGGAGTAATTGAATATGGTAGGTACTTTGTCATTGTAAAAGTTATTTAAAATATTGGAAATTAAAACATTTAATCCTCTGCTAAAAAAGTTATGGGAAAGTTATGTTCGAATGAATCTATTTGTGTAGGGGTACCAAATAGAGGTTGATAACTATTCCTACTTTATGGTGAGTGTTCATGTACACTGACTGGTATTGAAGATATGAGATATTTTGTGTGGGAAGTGCCAAAATGGTTAAGGCAATAACACCAAGTTTGCACGTGACTGTAACTATAAAACTATAAAACTAACTATAAATGTATTTATATGCACTGGTATTAAAGTTATAAGCAGATAACTTTTTGTACAGCATGGCCCCTTTGTGTGGTTGGTACCAAAAGGGCCGTGACAACTTCGTCCATTTTTGTCAAGGGCATGGGGACTGATAAACTATTACTATGTATGGAATTACAGAAGATTATATCCATTATAGAAGTTATTAGAGAAGACTGTGCAACATTTTTGAGGCCATTCACAATTGACTCCGTTTTGACTTCAGTTTCTGAAAGTGCTTATTGAAAATAACAAAATTTCATTTGGGTTTTCCTGGTTTAGCTCTAGTTCAGATTTTATCGTATCGTAGATATTTTGGATGAATCTTGATTTTGAGCATTTTTTCTAAGAACATTTAATTTTTCCAACGGCTATGTCTAGTTAACCGATCGGATCTTTGTGTTACGGCCCCGCAGCATAATTATAGGTATAGACTAGGAGAAAAAATATGTAATACAAACTGATTTGAAAAAACAACATCTGGTGCTTCAAAATCGCAAAACTGTCGACAAATTGCCAATTTGTTGAGACATTTCTGCACATAATTTATCATAACTCGGAAAGAGTTGTCCGATTTGGTTGAAATAAATTTAGGGTAATTTAGACGTACATTACCTTTAACCGATGCCTATACAAGTTTTTAATCTGATCAATAGTTTCAGAGCTAGCTTCCCCAAAATAACGGTTCATTTTGGCTCTATTTTAACAAATCGTAAAAAATAACTCTAAAAATGGGGAGGGCGGGTATGAAATGTTCTAAAAAAATGTTGGCCCAAAAATTTTACTATATATGTCAGAACACACAAAAGCCACAAACTTGATACAAATACCACGAAAAACAGTGAAAATCCAGCAAAATACGTCTTTTGCCTGTTCGTGCAGCAATGTTATTCAATATCCACTACGTCGTATAAATAACATTAATTATAGTACTCATACGAGCCAGTAGTTGAAGCAATAATGATTCCAGAAAAGGGTGTTTTGACTGGATTTTCACTGTTTGTGTTAAGTTTTGGGCTCTTGTGTGTTTTGATATATTTATATATCGCACCTGTTCCACAAAAGGGTAACAACTCAAAATTTGTAAATTTTGCTTTTTTGCAAGAAAACAACGTACAATGGCAATTTGTACCCACTGCAAAAAATGTTCGTTGATTTTTTTTTTTTTCATAATAAAAAACCGTTATGACTCTCTTTGCGTTTACAGAATAACGTCTTTAGATTCAACTAAAGAGTTACATTTGGAATTGTCTCCAAGTGTTTAAGTAAATGGGACCGTTGATTTATCATCTAAAGAGTAATATTTTTAGTTGTGCCCTTTTCAACTTATAATCCGAGTATGATTTTTCAGTTAAAAAGGTACAACTCAAAATAATACCACTATTTATATACAAACTTTTTTCATGAAAAGAGTAACAACTCAAAAAAAATTTATTTTTCTAAAATCAATAAAAAAAAGGAAAATAGCGTTATTATTTTTTTCTATGATATTTTATTGCAACAATATATTCTTTTTTTTGTAATATACCATTAGTATTAATGGAAACAGTTTTTGGCCTCTACTGACATTTTTTAAATTTTGAGTTGTTACCCTTTTGTGGAACAGGTGCGATATGTAAAATTATAGTAAATTTTATATACAATAAAATTTTGTTGCCGGCATTAAAAAAGATTCGAACATTTTGCGATTTTAAGGCACCCGATGCCATTTTTCAAACCAGTTAATTTTACATATTTTTTTCCTCCACGCACAGAAAAAACGTTTGGAGGTGGTTTATCGCAAACATTGTTATTTGCCTCAAACGCTCTACTTTTCCCGTAACGGTTGAAATATTTCTAGTGAATGAAAATGTTTTTCGTAAACGCAGTTTCTCTTGTTGTGAACGAACATTATTTCATTCCAAAATTTTCATAATATACGTTTATGGTAAACGAAAAACGTTTACGCAAACATATTGTATTTAAACATGATTGAATATTTTAAAGAGAGTTGAAAGAACAAAGAGCGTAACTTTTTCTCGTTTTGTGAGTGTGCGGTTTTATAATTTTTTTATTGTTTATATGTTGGAATAATATGTGCACATGTATGTGTACTAGGGCGGGTCGATTTAAAAATCGCCCATTGCTCAGTGAAAATCGTATTCTAGGGATCAAAATAAGAAACTTTGCCGAAAGAACCATACCTCTAAAACGAATTCTGATGTCCCGGAAAAAATCCCACTTTGACCCATTTAGAGTGCTCCAATCGAGTCCAAATGTATGGAACCCCCAGGGGGTTCCGGGGGGTGTGCCACTGGCATGGGTGGGTCGGGCCTCCAAAGTTAGTGGGTGTCGGTCATACATTTGGACTCGATTGGAGCACTCTAAATGGGTCAAAGTGGGATTTTTCAAAATTTGCCCCTACCCAAAAGTTCGACCCAAATTCCGGGACATCAGTATTCGTTTTAGAGGTATGGTTCCTTCGGCAAAGTTTCTTATTTTGATCCCTAGAATAAGATTTTCACTGAGCAATGGCGACTTTTTTTGCCTCCCCACAAAACGCCCCGGCCTAATGTGTGCACAACACAAAACATGCAGATGTGTTTGTTAACAGTTCTGCAGACGCAGAAGTGGTGGAAATTTTTCTCTGGTTACCTACTTCCGAACTGTTGCACTATTTCTCTATAATTGCAATCGTACTCAGCATGCGTAGAGTCATATGCTATTGGGACTATAGTTTTTAACTCGCGTTAAAAAAATGTTTTTATCAGTGAACTCAAAATTATTTCATTCAGGAATTAATTAAACCAAAGATTCTAAATTATCGGTGTTACGATATTTCGCAAATGGGCTGCATTTACGTCAGAATTTTTAATATTGACCTATGAAGTTCATTTTTGACTAAAAAATTTGATATACGTTAAGATTACTTCTCGCATTGATTTATACAATGGCCTCCTAAATTTTTAATATTTTCTAACAAACATGCTTTTTGATTTACAGTTTGTCTACAACCCAATTAGAAGATATCAGCCAAATAATAGCAGAGGTGTTTGTCGGGGACCTCCCGGGTATATTTTACTAAAAATTGTGACATTTTTGATAATAAACATAATTTTTTAGAACATATTAAATATCATAATGCAAATAAGTTATTCTTTTGCGACAAAAGTTTTCTCATTTATTGATAAACTGACATTGCTTGTGACAAACGCATAAACTGACATTGCTTGCAACAAACGTTTCACAGGGTTTGGGATAAACAGGCATTACTTGTGACAAACACAATAACCGTTTGCACCAAACGTTTCACAGGGTTTGTAATAAATATAAATCATTTTCGATAAGTACACTAACCGTTTGCTATAAACGTTTCTTTGGGTCTTGGGATAAACATAAATGTTTGCGACAAACATAGACCACAAACTAAATTAGTTTGGGAGTAAACGAATTTTTAATTTGCGTGTTGTCTATATTTACAATGATGCTGAGGGCCGTAAAACAAATTTCCCATCGGTTAACTAGATATAGCCCTTGGGAAAATATTTTTTTTTTCAGAAAAAATGCTCAAAATCTTTAATGCTCAAATTACGGGCCAAAAGTGTAATACATGGAAGGAGTTACCTAAGACCGTAAGTAAAGGGTCCGCCATCTAACGTTTTTTTTCAACTAGTGCTTATTTCGTGAATGGTAACACTTAGCTCATGTCTGATTTGACAGATAAAGTTGTATCCTTCCGCTGAACGAATATGGTTGTGTATACGCTTGAACAACGCTGGGAGCGATCGACTTACAGAAGATGCCGATTTTGCCAAAAAAAATCATCTTCATCATCAGATGAAGCTCATTTTGATCTTGGCGGGTATGTAAACAAGCAAAATTGTCGCATTTGGGGCACAGAAAACCCGCACACCCAAAACGAGTCACTGTTTGGTGCGGATTTTGGTCCAGAGGCATAATTGGGCCATTTTTCTTCGAAAATGAGCAAGGAGTGGCCGTTACAGTCAATGGCGATCGTTATCGGCCATGTTGAATTTTTGTTCACAAAAATTGAAGAGGAGGATATTGGCAACATTTGGTTTCAACAGGACGGCGCTACGTGCCACACAGCCGAAGCTAAACTCGATGTTTTGCGCGATGTTTTAAAAAAAAAGTTATTTGGCGGACCCTTTATATTCGGCGTAAATCCATTTTAGGTCATTTGAGCAATATCCGTTCGTCTGGCTGGAGCGCTTGTGAACACTCGAAAGGAGTAACAGATTCACTTTAAATTTAGTATGTGATAGTATTTGACCGTAAGTATATTCGGCGTAAATCCGTTTTAGGTCATTTGAACAATATCCGTCCGCCTGTCTGTCTGGCTGGAGCGCACGATAACTGCCGAAAAGAGTAACAGAATCACTTAAAATTTGGTATGGGGCAGTACTTTTTTCTATCTCAGGCTAAGTTCGAAGATGGCCCATATTTGTCCACTCCTTCTAGTACCTCCCTCAAAAGGTTTCCAATTAGCGAAATATTGATTCTCTAATAACTTAGTAGTAGTAATTCTCACATAGTAATAGTTTATTCGTCCCTATCACCTTCAGAAAAATGGGCGAAGTATCGCCACACCTATTGCTTCCTCTCACACAAAGGGACAATTTTGTACAAACATTTAAGTGCTTATATCTTTGATAACAGTGCATATTTAAAATTTTGTACAGTGCAATACTTTTATAGTACTTACAGTCCGGTAGAAAATGGGCATTATTTCTTGGTACCACCCACACAAATGGATCATTTAGCACCAAAAGTTTAATACCAGTGCATACTTTAAAGTTATCAAATGCAAATAATAATTTAATGAAAACAAAAAAATAAATTAATTTACAAAAATTTTTTGCAACTGAAGGAGCGGGGAGTCGTAAGGCGGTTTAGCCGACAGAACTTTCTTATTTGTTTTACTTTCGATAAGAACTTTCAGTGTGTTGCACTGTAGAATCAATATTTCAATCAATTTTAAACCTAGAAGGAGTGGTCCTAGAGGTGCTAGAACGAGTGGACCACTATGACCCATATTCGAACATAGCCTGGATAGAAAAAAATATTATCACATACCAAATTTGAAGTCAATCGGTTACTCCTTTTAAGAATTAACGTGCGCACCAGCCAGACATTCAGACAGACGGACGTCATTGTTTAGATTACTTAAAATGTCCTAAAACGGGTTTCCCCCGAACATACCTAGGACCTTAGGCCACTTCTTAGATGTGTTACACTTTTGGCTCGTAGCAAATAAGATGTACCCTCCTCCACTAAAGTGATGGTATAAAAAATATGGGCAATCAACCCTGCAATTCCCAAAAATATTTTAAAAATCTCAAAAATTTTAATTCTATATATTGTGAAAGGTAAGTCAAATTTCAGCCCAAATTATAACCGGAATTGCGAACTTTTAATGTCCAAAATATTCACTGAAGTTTAGAGGTTATGTAAAATCGTCCAAGCTCACTGGCGGCACAATATATAACCCATAAAACACAACAAACCTTCATTGTAGATGCGGAAAACCGCAATTTGTCTCCTCCATAAAAACCGACCCGGCTTAATGTATACACATACGTATGTTGGGGATACTTACTAGATTTAAATAAAAATCACGCAATTTTTAAAGTATTTTTTATTGAGCAAATATTTATTAGTTAATTTTTAGATTATTTATTTAATTTTTTTATGCGTTCGCACACACATACAATCAATTATATTTTTGGAATAAAAAATGAGAAAATTTCATGATGAAGAAACTTAAGAACTAACAAAGATAATAAAGATCCGATTAATGATTTGTTTGACTGTGTCTTTTTTTATGTTTTTGCTTTGTTTTTTTTTTTTTGTTTTGTATGTTTTGTGCTAAAGTGAAATAGAAAATAATATATTTTTAATAATAAAATCGTTTAAAACTTAAGTAGAATTAAGGCCATTTTCTTTGTTTGTGGTTCTAGATAATAATACTACTGCACAAGTACGTACTTACAATACATAACATACAGATTACAATCTATGTACGTATGTATGTATGTATGTATGTATTCAGTTAAGAGATGTAGATTATATGAATAGAATACATTATAGATAGATATATGATAGATAGATTCACATTTATATTTAGATACATAGATAGATAGATGCTTAGATCCTAGACAAGGATATGGAGGGGCGTGGCGCATTGATTGTTTATTGTGTTTGTTGTATAAAAGCACACCTTTGATAATAAACTAGTGTTTCAAAAAATGGAAATGGGAAAAATCGTCAAAAATATGTGTTGTCTTTATTTTTTGTTGTTGTTGATATTTATCTGGAATATGATTAAGGACAGCAGTTACGTTTTCAAGACTTTTGGTTTTTTTGGTTGTATTAAAAACTGAGTACCATTGCTGATGTTTCCGGCGGGTTGCCTTATCCAAGACCATGATCATCGAAGAAGCCCTGTGGGGTTTCATCCTGAAATTATAGAGAAAAGGGAGAAAATGCACAAAAAGAACGTATTTAGAAATGAAACCGATGGAACTGCAACAACGCGATAGGCATTCGTTTTCCCAGGGATATAATATCGAAAATGTAAACATTTCGGGTATTTGTGATAATTTTAGAATTTAATATAAAGGACAAAGTAATATTCTGTGTATATTAAAAAAATTGAGGAGAGATTGGATTAGTGACAAGAATTTTTTTTTTTTTGAGAATACATAAGAATTGTGATTAGATTGTTTTTAGTTTCACAGTTCCTGGGTACGTATGGGTAATGTAGCTAATATTATATTTCTATTCTAAATTTCTATAACAAACATACGCCATGTTGTTCGATCTTGTTCTAAAGCTGAGAGCAATTTCAGTGTATTTTGAAAAAATTAAAAAAAGAGTTTAAAATATTGAAAACATTGGGAAAAGGTGAATAATAATGTAAACACTTTTGGGTGTGTAAGCCGACTAAAGTATACTCTCACTTTGTGAAAAATTTAATATGGAATTTGGTATAATATTTGGAAAAGTATTCTAGTATGAAGACATTCAGATATATAGTACAGATGTTATGTGGAAAAAAGTTCGTACGAATTTGTTAATATATGTGAGACACTAGAAGGGGCTGGACAATAATGTCAATTTTGCTCTGAGTAGCAGATACCTCAAAGCCATTGCATGGTACAGAATTGTAAGTGTTTATGTTTATTGTTATTAAAGTTATTGGAATAGCTCCTATTTTCCACTGGACTATAGGTATTGTATTTACTGTAATTTTACTCTAGATAATAAAGTATGTATTAAAGTTATAAGCTGTTAACTTTTTTTTTACAAAATTACACCTATCAGTTACTATATCAGCTCCACTTAAAAAGGGCAAATATTTTTTAGAATTTCGCGTCGATTATTCTAAGTCGGGCGGGGCCGACTATATAATACCCTACACAACTCTCGTAATATTGAATAACTCTGATATATAAATTTTGTAATTCATGTATAAATTGTTTACATAAATTTACTTTTGGGACATTTTATACTTAAATAATACCCTGTACCACAGTGTGGTGTAGGGTAGAAAAACGATTGGATCTAAAGAGCCAAATCGGATGAAACAAATATATGGGAGCTATATCTAAATCTTTACCAATTTTCTTCAAATTCGGCAATGTTGGTTCATGGATCAAGAAACTCTACCATTCTAAATTTCAAAACGATTGGATGTAAAATATAGCTTCTATAGAACTAAAGGGCCAAATCGGAAGAAACATATATATGGGAGCTATAGCTAAATCTTAACCGATTTTCTTCAAATTCGGTAGTGTTGGTTCATGGATCAAGAAACTCTACCATTCTAAATTTCAAAATGATTGGATGTAAAATACAGCTTCTTCAGGACTAAAGAGCAAAATCGGATGAAACATATATATGGGAGCTATATCTAAATCTTTACCAATTTTCTTCAAATTCGGCAATGTTGGTTCATGGATCAAGAAACTCTACCATTCTAAATTTCAAAACGATCGGATGTAAAATATAGCTTCTATAGAACTAAAGGGCCAAATCGGACGAAATGATTGGATGTAAAATACAGCTTCTTCAGGACTAAAGAGCAAAATCGGATGAAACATATATATGGGAGCTATATCTAAATCTTTACCAATTTTCTTCAAATTCGGCAATGTTGGTTCATGGATCAAGAAACTCTACCATTCTAAATTTCAAAACTATTGGATGTTAAATATAGCTTCTATAGAACTAAAGGGCCAAATCGGACGAAACATATATATGGGAGCTATAGCTAAATCTTAACCGATTTTCTTAAAATTCGGCAGTGTTGGTTCATGGATCAAGAAACTCTACCATTCTAAATTTCAAAATGATTGGATTTAAAATACAGCTTCTTCAGGACTAAAGAGCAAAATCGGATGAAACATATATATGGGAGCTATATCTAAATCTTTACCAATTTTCTACAAATTCGGCAATGTTGGTTCATGGATCAAGAAACTCTACCATTTTAAATTTCAAAACGATTGGATGTAAAATATAGCTTCTATAGAACTAAAGGGCCAAATCGGACGAAACATATATATGGGAGCTATAGCTAAATCTTAACCGATTTTCTTCAAATTCGATAATGTTGGTTCATGGATCAAGAAACTCTACCATTCTAAATATCAAAACGATTGGATGTAAAATACAGCTTCTATAGGACTAAAGGGCCAAATTGTTTGAAAAAACTTCAACTAATGATTAAAAATCGCAAAATTGTCAATTTGTTGAGTCATTTCTGCACCCAATTTATCATAAATCGGGAACGACTTGTCCGATTTGGTTGAAATAAATTTAGGGAAATTTAGACTTACATGTTCCTTAACTGATGCCTGGTAATTGATGTTATCAATCCCATTTATAACGGTAATTTTTGGGTCTATTTTTATAAATCGGAATGAAACCCCCTAAAAATGTGGTGGGCAGGGTGACATTTTCTACAAAAATGTTCTATAGAGTAAATGACCCAACTAGCCATCTGCTATTAGGTAGAAGATCCTACTTGCCTTTTGCAGTAAATCAAATGACCCTACTTGTCGTCTGTTTTAGAGTGGTCCATCCCACTATTCGTCTGGTATAGAGTAGGCGACCCTACTGGTCGTCTGCAGTAAAGTAGATACTGGTTGTCTGTTGTAGAGTAGAAGGCCGTACGCTTTGTCTGCTATATAGTAGATGTCCTATTGAGAAATCGATCCAACTTGTTTTCTTGCGTGGAGCAAACGACCTAATTGGTCGTCTTCTATGGAGTAAATGTCCCAACTGGCTTTCTGCTATTAATTAGGAGTTCATACTGATCGTCTACTGTAGAGTAGATGACTCTACTTGTCCTTTGCAGTAAAGTAAATGGCTCTACTTGTCCTCCGCAAGAGGTTAGACGTGTTTTAGTGTGCTTGGTGATTTCTTGATATTTTAACAAAAATAACCGTCGACGGCTGAAGCGCAATAGGAGCTTTTGAACGAAGTCAACGACTATTTATATTTCCTCAAAAGGGCCACTGCTGCTGACGAAATAAAAGTAGATAGTTAAAACGTTGAACTCAAAGCCCAATCCCAAAGAAAACTGCCAGAAGATACAAGACCGAAAAATCATGCCATGTTCGTAAAAATCTAAAGATTTTGTTTACGGTTTTCTTCGATTACACAGGTGTGGTGGTGTACTGTGAGATATTGAGAGAATGAGTATTACTTTGAAGTAATGTCCGCAATTGTACATTGATAATGTCCACAATAATGCACCAGAGCCCACGTCAGTACCCAGCAAAAACTTGGTAAGTACATGTCATTACCACTTGCATTACCAGGTAATGACATATCATTACCCTCTGCATTACATGTAGTCAACAAATAATGACTTAACTATATGGACATAAATATGTATTTATTTGTAAGTTATTTTAAGTCGGGTATTGTAAAATATGCGACAACGCCAATTTTTATTTTCTTATCAAAACAACTTTTCTTTAATAAAAACTGTTGTTGTTGCATATTTTACAATACCCATCTTAAATTGACTTACTAATACATATCTATGTTAATATAAGTAAGTCATTATTTGTTGACTACATGTAATGCAGGAGGCAATGACATGTCTTACATGCTAATGCAATGTACAATGACATGTACTTACCATGTTTTTGATGGGAATATTCCGAGTAAAAAATATGTCTCGTCGTATTTAATTATATATGATAAGTAAATGGTTATGAAAATCATTACTGGTAAGGTGTTATTCAACCCCTTATTAAAATGACAATAATAACTACTTATACGTTGGATCTTCGTAAGCGTGGGGGTAAGTAGTTATTTGTTAGCTCTTCGTATGCTTGGATATAAGTACTTTCCTCCAATATCATGCCAATGTAAAAATAATCTGAAGGGGCTAAATGGTAAGTCATTATTTCTTTTGAATTTCACTTACCCGCCAGGTTACCTGGTAATGAGAGTTTTTGCTGGGTACTTGTCAGTGATTTTTATATCTCCACTTAGTGGGGGAGGGTATAAATCATTTGCTAAGGGCCAATAGTGTAACACATCGAAGGAGTGACCTAAGAAGGAATTTTGTTTGACGGCCCTCAGCATATTTGTAGGTATACTCGTAGAATAGAAAAAAAATATGTAAAATAAACTGGTTTGAAAAAAAATTCAAGCTCTGTAAATCGCAAACTAACAATTTTTTTAGACATTTCTGCACATAATTTATCATAACTTAGAAACGACTCGTCCGATTTGGTTTAAATAAATTTAGGACAATTTGGACGTACATTACCTTTAACCGATACTTATACAAGTTTTTAATCTGAACAACAGTTTCAGAGCTACCCCCCGCATACAACAAATCGTAAAGAACACCCCTAAAAATGGGGAGGACGCACGGCCAAGAAATGTTCTACCAGAATTTTGGCCATGAAATGTTACTATACTTAGTAGGGACATAAATACTGTTACACACATTTTATGCTATAACATTAAAAGTAACGAATCCTTTTGGACCAAATTTATTGGATATACATTTATGTATTAATTGACATATATTGTATACAAAAAGCACGCATTCATTCGAAATGTCCGCCTTTGGCCTTCACACATGCCTTAAGTCGCTCTGACCAATCACCAATTGCCGCACGCGCCTCGTCACTGCTTCCGTAATAAAGGGGTTTCCAACAAGTTATTTTGAATCACCCGGTTTTTCGGTAGCTGTCACTTTTGAAGCTTTTATTCTTTGACATTTGACAAGTAGAAACTACGCCATTACTAAAAAAGGAACGATAGACGATTCAACAACGCATTGAAATTATTAAAATTCGAAAAATCGAAAATCATCGAAAAAACATCTTGACTGATGAGTCCCATTTCCACCTCGGTGGCTACGTCAACAAGATAATTGTCGCATTTGGGGCTCGGAAAACCCAAGAGTTATTGTTGAGAAGCCACTCCATCCGCGGTTTATGGTCCGGCGGGGTCATTGGACCTCCCTTTTTCGAAAATGAGGTTGGATCAACCGTTACGATGAATGGATTGCGCTATCGAGAGATGATTAATAATTTTTTATGGTCGGAGTTGGATGGTATTGATCTGGACAACGTTTTCTTTCAACAAGACGGCGCTACGTGCCACACAAGCAACGAAACCATTGCTCTGTTACGGGAAAAGTTTCCGGACCGTGTTATCTCTCGAAGAGGTGATCACAATCGGCCACCGAGATCTTGTGATTTAACACCTTGCGACTTCTTCCTTTGGGGCCACGTGAAAGATAAGGCCTACGCCAACAGCCCAGCGTCGATTCAAGACCTCAAAGATAGAATTCGTGAGGCTATCGAGGACATAGGGCAGCCACTTTGCGATTTGGTTATGGAAAATTTCATGAAAAGGATATGGTTCTGTAAGCGTGGTCGTGGTGGCCATTTGGCTGATGTTGTTTTTCATTATTAACGGCATACCTTTCTCTTTATTATGAAATAAGCATCCGATCATTTATCTCAAAAAATTGAATTTTTCTTTGAATACCAAAATAACGCTTCTTGTTGGAAACCCCTTTACATAGCAGATGCCCAGTAGGGCAGGAAGACGACCAGTTGCGACATCTACTATACAGCAGCCAAACAGTAAGTTCATCTACTCTACAGCAGTTGATCAGTAGGGTCGTCTGCTCTGTTGCAGATAACCAGTACGGACATCTACTTTTCAGCAGACGACCAATAAGTTCATCTATGTACACTACGACAAATTAACTATTGGGATTGGACTTTGATTTCAACGTCATAACTTTCTACTTATATTTCATTAACAGTAGTGGTCCTGATGAGCAAATATGAATAGTCATTGGCGTCATTAAAAGGCTCCTAAGCTATGCTCACGCGACGACGGTTATTTTTTTATAAATAGCTAGAAATTACCAAACACACCAAAACACGTCTGACCTCTTGCAGAAGACAAGTAGGTAATTTAATACTGCAAAGATCAAGTGGGGTTATCTATTCTACAGCAGTAGAGAATTCCACTTAATAGCACAGGGCCAGTTGGGTTATTCACTTCATAGAAGACGACCAGTTGCGTCATTTACTCCATAGAAGACCACTAATTCGGACATCTACTATTCTAGTATACGACTAGTTGGGACATCTAGTCTACAGCAGACGACCAGTAGGTTCGTCTACACTACGACCGTCAACCAGCAGAGTCACCTACTCTGACGATCAGAAGGGTCTTATACTTAATTGCAGATGACCAGTTGGGACATTTACTACATAGAAGAAGACCAGTTGTGACATTTACTACATAGAAGACGATCAGTTGTGACATTTACTACATAGAAGACGACCAGTTGTGACATTTACTCAATAAAAGACAACCAGTTCGGTCGTTTAGTCCGTGAAAGAAAACCAGTTGGGTCATTTTCTCAATAGAAGACGACCAGTTGGGTCGTTCGCTCCATAGAAGATGGCCGGTTGGTTCATTTGCTCCGTAGAAGGCGACCAGTTGCGACATCTCCTATACAGTAGACAAACAGTAGTCATCTTGCAGTGGACCAGTAGGGATATCTACCCTACAGTAGGCGACCAGTAGGTTCATCTACACTCCGACAGAGCACCAGTAGAGTCGCCTACTCTATAGCAGACGACCAGTAGGGTGGGTCATCTGCTATTCAGCAGATGACAAATAAACCAAATACAAATACAAAACCAGGAAGGAAAGGCTAAAGTCGGACGGGGCTGACTATATAATACCCTACACCATTCTCGTAATTATTGAATAACTCTGAAATATAAATTATGTAATTCATGTTTAAATTGTTAACATAAATTTACTTTTGGGACATTTTATACTTAAATAATACCCTGTACCACAGTGTGGCGTAGGGTATAAAAACGATTGGATGTAAAATACAGCTTCTACAGGACTAAAGAACCAAATCGGATGAAACATATATATGGGAGCTATAGCTAAATCTTAACCGATTTCGATTCAAATTTGGCAATGTTAGTCCATGGATCAAGAGACTCTACCATTCTAAATATCAAAACGATTGGAAGTAAACTACAGCATCTATGTATAGGACTAAAGGGTCAAATCGGACGAAAGATATGTATGGGAGCTATATCTAAGTATTAACCGATTTTCTTCAAATTCGGCTATGTTGGTTCATGGATCAAGAAACTCTACCATTCTAAATTTCAAAACGATTGGATGTAAAATACAGCTTCTATAGAACTAAAGGGCCAAATCGGACGAAACATATATATGGGAGCTATAGCAAAATCTTAACCGATTTCAACCAAATTCAATAGGGAGCTTTACAGCTGCGAAATACTCTAAACTGCAAAATTTCAGAACGATCGGAGTGAAATTGCGACCTGTAGTCGACGAACAACTTTACATGGACAGACAGACGGACGGACGGACGGACAGACATGGTTAAATCGACTCAGCTAGTGATTCTGAGTCGATCGGTATACTTTAAGGTGGGTCTAGCTGTGTTATTTTCAGGTGTTACAAACATCTGCCGTGAAACAAACTTATAATACCCTGTACAACAGTGTGGTGTAGGGTATAATGACTGATACTGTCAACACATACGGGATCTATGCAATAGAAAAGGCGAATTTTGAAATTTCTCCGGCTAGATGCTTTCGATTAGCGTTTTTATGTTGCCCACACTTGTCTCGAGCTAATGTTCTCAGTTGAGTTTGTTTGTGTTTAGTTTAGCTTGTTTGTGAGAGATATAACATTCACAGCGTGTGACATATGGATCTATAAGTCGATTTTGAACTAATCGATTAATCGACTTTTTGGTACAAAAAAGTCGAAATCGTAAGTCGACTTTTTGTTTCTAAAAAGTCTAAAAGTCGACCTTTCCATGTTGATTTTTTCATGTACAAGTATTACCAAATGTACAGGGTGGCTGATATGTATTGCAACCAACTTCAGGTTGCTATCATTTCTAAACCGCTAGTCTGATAGCTGACAGATTTATTTCAGTGACAGTTCATTTTATTGTTCACAAGCTTACAAAAGCATTTTGATCTATTGCATTCAGAAAAAATGTTATTCGTGATGGAATTCAAGCGTGATAGTGTGATTGCTTTATATTTGGGTAGGAAAACACAAGTGGCTATCGTTAGAGCCAGCCTCCAGCATTTAAATGTGAATAAATCTTTTGTTTCTCGTACCATTGCTCGTTATCGTGATACTGGCAGTGTTGCATCGCGTCCAAAAAGTGGACGAAAAAAAACGGTAACAACACCAGAAATGATCCGAAAAGTGAAGGCCAGATTTGATCGAAATCCACGCCGCAGTGGTAGAAAAATTGTTCGTGAGCTGAACGAGAACGGATACAACACATATTAAAAAATGAGCTTGGACTAAAGCCATTGAAGTTCCAAAAAGTGCAAGAGCTCACCGATGCACAAAAAAAAGTTAGACTGGAAAGAACCAAGGAGTTGCTTCGCTTGCACGAAAGTGGCCAGTTACCGAATTTGGCTTTCTCCTATGAGAAGCCATTCCAAATTGAGCAGTTTGAGAACAAACAAAATGATCAGGTTTACTTGCCAAAGAGGTCAGCTGAAAATTTACACCATCGATTGGCCACCAGAACTCAAGCGCCGCCGATGGTAATGGTGTGGGCCGCCGTAACGGCCGATGGTAGCTCCCCGCTCGTATTCATCGACCATGGGGTCAAAATAAATGCCGAATATTATCGGGAAAATGTCCTAAAGACAGTATTGAAGCCCTGGGCAGACAAACATTTCGGCCATGGACATTCCAACAGGACTCAGCACCATCACACTCAGCACGCGTCAACCAAGAATGGCTTAAAAAGGAGGTTCCTCGATTCATTTCTACCGCACAATGGCCACCAAGATCTCCAAATCTCAATCCGTTGGAATTTTGCGCCTGGGGCATTTTAGAAAGTAAGGATCGCACTAAAAAATATCAAAGTATCGATCATCTCAAGACGGCGCTTCGCCGGGAATGGGTCAAAATACCGCAGAGCCACTTTCGTGCAGCGTTTGGCTCTGCCGTTTGAAGGCCATAATTCGTGCCAAAGGTGGCCAATTCGAACAAATCTAAACTGTTTCTAAAATTTTATGTTATTTCCGACATTTTTTGCTTTTGAACAATGAAATTTAAAAAAATTTAAAAAAATATAGCGCCTTACTTTGTTGTACATACATATACCAGTGCATATGTACTTTGATCACAAAGTGAGGGTATACCTTAATCGGTTTACACGAAAAAGTCGAAAGGTCAAAAAGTCGACTTCATGTCGTAACTATATAACCCTAGTGTGGCAGACAAGTTCGTTCCAAAATTGCTGAATTTTGAACAAAAAAAATCGTAGCATGTTCTTAATTTGTTGGCCGAAAAGAATACCGTAATCGTAGCATGTTCTTAATTTGTTGGCCGAAAAGAATATCGTAATCATGCCTTCGTATTCTCCAGATTTGGCAGCCACTGGGACTTTTTCCTGTTCCCAGAATTGAAGAGACCGATGGAAGGACGGCGTTTTGCGACGATTGAGGAGATAAAAACCGAATCGCCAAACAATCAAAACACGTCTAACTGTTATGTCTCTCCCAAACCTACTAAACTAAACGCAAACAAACTCAATAACATATGGTCGAACAAATTCGCAGAAGGAAGTATCCAATTTGGTCCAGTATTTTCAAGTTTTAAGCAGTCGAACAAACTACGATTCATTTTTTATATATTAAAATAATAATAATATTGTTTTACATTTTCGTTATTATATCGTGGGAGTACTTGGGCGATTCACTCAATAATTTATACTTACATTGCTGTTGTTTATATTTTGAATATGTAATTATTTATCTTAACACTAAAAATATGTATTTCATATTTTTTTACTTTAATTAGATTAGATACAAAGCACATAAAGCTATTTATATATATTCTGATATTGTTATAAGTTATAAGTATAAATATTTATAAAAAAAATCCTATACAATGATAGGTAGGTAATATAAGAAAGTGTAAATTGAAACTAAATCACCAGATATGGAAATATTCAGATATTTACGAATATATTATTACGATTAAATATTACAGACCATTAACCCATTTGTTTAATAAATGATTACATTACAAGTTGCGGTGAGTTTAGATAATAAATTGTTTTTGTTTTTTAAGCAGACAGTAGACAGTGGAGACAAAGTACAATAACATTAAATACTAATTAAATATGTTTGTTTAATCATAATTATTTTGTTATTTCTTTATAGTTTGACAATTTGTCATGGATTTACAAATTTTACACTAGTCAGACATACATATAGACAAATTGATATTGATAATAATATTGTGGAGGGGATTTACAAATCAAATGCGCACAAACACACATACATACAAACACATATATGTTCTATGCTTTAAATATTATTAAAATGTTTTTTGTTTGTTTTGTTTTTAACAAATTACCACCATTTTGTTTGTTTGTTTGTCGTGTATCTACTAGTGTTTTTTTTTCTTTGGAGAAAAGACAATCATTTTTTCTAGGTTTTTCCGGGGAAGGACTTGGTGGGGTGGGAAGGCCTTTGAGAAGAGTTGATGAACAGTGGACAAGGACAAATAAGAAACCAATATTTTTGATTTTTTTTATAATGATATTTTATTGATATATATATAGATTTTTTCAACAACACCTTTAATATACATTTGTTTTTATTTTGTTTATTATAACTATATAACTATATTGGATTTTATGGTACATATACATTTAAAATAGTTCTAAATTATTATAAATTATTTTATTTCAATTGAATGTTGGTTTTTTGTGTGTGTTTTTTTATAGAGGCAACAAGTTGCATTTATTGCTTGCTTTTTTTTCTATTAAATAAATGGAATTTGTATTAATTGAAAATAATTTTGTAAAATTTTTAACTTAAGAAATTTCTTAAGGTTTTTTTTCATCTTCATATAAGCTTTGCATGATTCGAGTTCGTTTTTCAACTTAGGAAGAAAACAAAGGAGATCCTAGGGATAAACTATGATTATTTTGGCACTGTCATGGAACTAAATGCATAAATTAAATGTATATTTATTTTGTCATGGACATCTAAAAGTGCATTAGGTTTATTTGGAGGGATGGAGAAAGGTGGCTGGGGGTTTTAAAATGCACTACCAAATATACCTAGAGAGCTAAATTGCTAACTGAGCAATACAGAAATATAAAAGTTGGCAATTTTCGGTTCCACTTAAGATATACTAGCAAATTCAACTTTTTCTATACACTAAAAGCAAAAATTCTTTCCACAGAAACGAAATTTTAGTTCCCGTCAACGAGAAATGTACACTGAGAAAAATATATTGTCCTAATTTTAATTATTTGACGACAATCTGACATCTGATCTTTAAAATAATGACATTTATTAAATAAAATGAAGGCAAATGACTTAATATTAAGGGAATTTATCTCATTTTTAAGAACAAAATGTCATTATTTTAAAGACTAGGACATTCTTTGGACCAAATCTGTCAAACTGATAATATTTTCTAATGTGTAGTTATCAAAAATAAATGTCTTTCCTGTGGAAAGATTTTTTCTTTTTATGTATTTGTTACGCTAGCAAATATTTAAACACCAATTAAGTGGAATTTAGGTCATATACGATAATAAAATTATTGATCTATTTTTTATTTCATAGAAAAAGAGTTACAAAAACTATTGATATTATCTTTATTATGTTTCTCCTATTAAAAAATGTAGCTAAAAAATGTTAAAAAAAACAAATACATATTCGGAGGAAACCTAGAGCTTCTCTTTTCAACACAAACTGTGTCACTGCTTTCAAATTCGGTGAGGAAATTTTCGTAAAAGTTTAGAAATAAATTTTTTTTTGCTCATTCCTTGTCAGGCTATTGAATTGGGGAAAAGTAATTCTAAAATATACAATTTGAAGATATTGTAATGATTGTTACAGATGTTATGGGGAAATTAATTTGGTACTTTGGTTCGTACACTGGAAAAAATGTCATAAAATTAAAGAATGGCTCCAAAGACTTCATTGGTTTTTAAAATTAGTACATTTTGTTCTTAAAATATAGATAATTTCATTAATCATAGTTTTGTTTTTGATTAATTTTATGACAATTTTTTTTTTCAGTGTAGCTACCAGAAGATTTTTGGCAAATACGACTATTACTCGCTGAACTGTAAGTACCTCGAAACCATAGCATTGCCCAGAATTTCAAGACGCGTTGTGTACTGGCATTGATGTTATGAGCTATTAAATTTTAGATTAATTTCACTGAAAAAAAAAATTTCATAAAATTAAAGAATTGCTCCAAAGACGTCCTTAGTCTTCAAAATAAGTATATTTTGTACTTAAAATTAAGAAAATGTACTTAAAAATAAGTAAATTACTTAATATTAAAGAAATTATCTATATTTTAAGTACAAAAAGTACTTATTTTAAAAACGTATGACGTCTTTGGAGCCTTTCTTTAATTTTATGACTTTTTTTCAGTGTTGGTACCTTTGTGTGGTTTAAGGTCACTAATTTTTCATGAGTTGGTAGCGATGGAGAAACTTTTAATTTGTGTAGTATTACAGCCTGTTTCTGTAACTATCGTTCGCCTGCCAGACGACAAACAGCTGATTTGGGTTTCACTAAACTACCATCAGAACGACAAGTCGTACGATAATGATCTCGTACGATAAGGTAATCATTTTAGTGCAAATTTTGGTTTGCCTATCTCTTTTCGCTGTCATCTGGGCGAACACAAATGTCAGATGAAGTCACTATGTTTTATTTGTTGACTGATATGAACAATGACAAAAAACCTTATTAAAAGCAAAAATAAATAGAAATTAAATTTTATTATGGTTAAACCAATTAATAAATAATAATAAAGTTGTATTCATATTTAAGCATAACGAAGCTGCTTGCGGCAATAGCTCAAATCAGTTTAAAATGTTCTAAAGTGGAATTACCCCAAACATACTTATGGTCTTAGGTCACTTCTTCTATCCGTAGTACATATTATAGTCGTCCCCTTAATTAAAGTAAGGATGTTAGCTAATTAAATCAATTAGTTTTTTTAATTAATTACACAGTTCAACAAAAAATTTTTTTTTGCTGCGTCATAAGGTTTCGAAGCCTCTTTCGATATATGAGATAAAACAGTTCATAATTTAAAAGGCAGTTTTTTTCGAACTAGCTCTCGTTCTTGCGATAAATCGCGATTTGCAAAAATAGAGATGTTCAGACACATATTATAGCATAACTTGAGAACCTTTTAACCGAATTAGTTCAGGAAAGTTTTAAAGAAATCAAAATAAAGTAGCCTTTCACGTCTTCTAATAAAAATTTTTCATCCGTTCAACGGTTTCGACGATATTTTACAAGATATTGATAAAAATCGTATTTTTGAGAAAATTTTAATTATTTTTAAATAAATATAATATTGAAATAATGGTAATAAGGGAAGTCGCCAAGTGGCTGAGCCGCAACATAGTGACCACCTCTGGCGTTGTCATTTACTCGGACAGATAGGCTGCCATACATTTTCTGAAGCACACCTCCCCTTATTCAAAAACAGTCCACGACTGCCGCAGATCATTTAACGAGAGATATGCCGGGGAACTGCAAAGCTAATGAACTTGCTAGGAAACGACATTACAAATTCTCGAAGAATTCGTATATATTGGGCGCCACTGTCCACATGCCAGCTTTAGCTTAGGCAAGAGGCAATAAGGCAGTCCAAGGAAAGATGGACAGAAATCAGCACATGTAGAGTAGCCAGAAAAATTTAGCCAAAATACGAACTCGCACTAGAGAGGGAAAGATTGTCTACGTTTGTGTCAGTTCTGACGGACACTGTCTGATCGGCGAACACGCCAGAAGATAAGGTATTGAGTCCAATGACTTCGGTAGGAGTTGTGGTGATGAGGAAGAAGTGGAGAGGCCATTCTAGGAAGTCTGGCAGATCTTTCCATTCCGAAAAAAATGAATGAATAACTTAAAAAGTTGCAGCGAATTTATCAAATCTACCCCGAAATTATTTCAACTTAGCTGATATCGAAGACAATGTCCCGATCAAAAATTTCACAGAATATTCCATAAAAAACGCTTCTATTTCTAATTTAGCTATAACTTTTGAAGTTCGCAATGGTTTCATTTTATTCATGACCGATCAGACTTTACAACACAATTATAATTGAGCACATTTCGACATTTTTATTTCGCGTTTATTTAAGAATTAATAAAATTTTTCTCAAAAAAAATAGGATTTTTATCATTCGGCTCTGTTCTGCATTCCGAATTTGGCCTGAATCGGAAATTTTCGCTCGGATACGAGTTTCTAAATTTGTTTCTTTGGATCCAAATATGTTTCGAATGCATCAAATATGTTTGAACGGAATCATAAAGGCAATCTGCGTTTACAGATAATCTTCAAAACCTCTCAAACAGAAATTATGCACAATTTTATGAATTAGAATTTCGGATTCCATCCGCTCTCGGAATACAGAACAGGCGGTTTGGACTATATCTTGTAAGATATAGTCCAAACCACTGAACGGATGAACAAGAGTTGTTAGAAGAAGTTGGAGGATACTTAATTTTAGGTGTTTTTCTTCTTCTCTAAAATAATTCGGATAAATGGTTCTCGAGTTATGCTATAATATGGGTTTCAATCTCTTTATTTTTACAAATCGTGATTTATAGATTTTAGGCCAAGTACTGTATTATCTCATAAATGCAAATCCGCAAAATAATGTTGACCAGTGTTATTAAATAAAAATTTTAAATCAATAATTTAATTGAAGAAATATGTATATTCTATCTTTTTTCAAAACTAGAATCATAATTTGATTCCCATCGCCATAAAAATACTGCAGAGGCTGAATAAAATTGTTCGAGTGTTACCTTTTATGATTCTGGGAAGAAATACGGATTATCTTTATTTTTCAAAATTAGAATCATAATCGTCTTGAATTAACTGCAGAGGAAGAGTAAAATCATACGAGAGTTACCTTTTGTGTGTATTCTACTAAACGAGGTATACAAAAGAGTTATCTCGTATAGTTACCGAGAAATCTACCAAATTTTTTTTCTTTGTCCTAGTATTTTGTGAATATCGAAGCAGAATATGCTCCGATTTCTTTCACATCAACTGAATTGGCAACAAAATATGTTATATGATGAAAAAAACATGATCCGGTATACACAATAAGACAAAAGTGATGGCCATTTGAAATTATTATTTTCAAGAAATTAGTTTTTTTTTCTACCTTTTCTCTTCAATCGCAAAGCTAAAATATTTAAACCTTTAATATTTTTATATATGGTAAGGTGTGGTACGTTGAAAATGCAAAAAAATATTTTTTTTGGGGATTTTTGTAATTATTTTGGGAATTGTTGGATTGATGTTTGCAAATATATCGATTGACGAATTACTTTCTGATATCAAAACCCACAAACTACAAAAGAGTTCATTAAAATATTATAATTTTTAAATATTTTAAGGCGTTATTTAATTTCTGTCTACATTTAAAAATTGATTTTTTAATTTTTTAAGGCCATCAGTACATAATTTATACCGATTTCTCTCACATCAACTTTGAATTGACAAAACTGAGACAATTGACAAAAATTATATCTTTCTCAAATTCTCACAAAATGTTGACCAAGTATGTGGGAGTAATGACCCACAATATTAAAAAAATAAATTGAAAATTAGAGGCAGGGGGCGAGGCCGAAATTCAGAAAAATTGATTTTTTCCTCTGTAATGGTTTTTTGAATTTAACTTTAATGCTACAAAGCATAAGAAATTGAAAATAGAAAATCTAGTTTCTTAAAGTATTTTCCATGCACTTTTCATATAAAATATTAATTTAATCTTAAACAATCTATTTCAGCCACTCTTCGCGGAATAATAAATATAAATTGCGATGTCTCAGAATCGATCTAATTTTCTTTTTCTTAAATTTTAATTCCGCGAAAAGTGACTGAAATAGATAGTTCAAGGTTAAATTAATATTTTATATGAAAAGTGTATGGAAAATCCTTTAAGAAACTATATTTTCTATTTTCAAATTCTTATGCTTTGTAGCATTACAATTTAATTCAAAAAACCATTACAGAGGAAAAAAATCAATTTTTTTGAACTTTGGCCTCGTATAGCAAATTTTGTTGTCAATTCTACAAAATATTTCATTGAAATATAATTATTTTTAAATATATTTAAATTTTTAAATTTTATTACGGACATCAGTGCATAATATAAACCGATTTCTCTCACATCAACTTTTCTGAATTGACAACAAAATGTTTAATATTTCTTCATGAAATTTTTACATAATATACTTCGAAAGTTCTACTATAATAGGCATGTTTTCGTTACAAGCTAGCACTTTTAGTTTAGCACTTTGCAACGAAAACAACTGACTTCCACTAACTGGCACATAAGCAATAAGTGGCGGATTTTCACTATCTGGTAGCAATGGTGTCATGAGTTGCGAAGAAAGAACAGTGCGAAACAGACAAAAAATTCGTGAAAAGAATTTATAAAACATATATTTACTATTCTATGTTCAATTGTTTACACTCTGTTTGCAAATATTAAAATAATTTCCCATTTTTGTTCTTCTTCTTCCCGTTAATTCACAATAATTGATAAAATCTCTCCAAAAATGGGATGCCATATTGCTAAATATAGGGTGCCCAATCTGGCAACATCATACTCGATTAAGACATGAACACAAGCACCAAACTTCATCGGGAACTAATAGTGCTTAAAAGTGCTTAGCTCCCCATACAAATTAAGCACGTATGGTGTAACGAAAACACGCCTAATATGTCATTGGCTTTAATCAAACAAAAGATTTTAACTTTGTCGTCACAAAATACCTGTTTTGAAAATTCCAGGGGCTTGAAAGCTAAGGTTTCTTTAGCAAAGTTTCTTGGAATACAACAAGAATCGTGTGCGCTTTTGCAAATTTATTCTCTACTATCGAATATTTTGGATCAATACTTATTTTGAAAGATCCGCAGACTCGAAATTCAGTTTTGAGCTATGGTTTCTTTGGCAAAGTTTCTTGGAATGATCCACATAACAAGAATCGTGATGCACCTTTTAAAATTAACGGCTAGGTTTATCTAGTGTTGTATAGTTTAAAATTGAACTTCAAATTCCATATGAAAATGTATATGTATGTCAAATTTTATGATTTTTTCCCAGTTTTGTGTATAGAAGACTTTTCACCTAAAACCTATTCCAAATCCAACAACTTAACTAATATTTAAAACCTCCACAGCAGCTTATTGACCATTCAAAAATATAAAATACTCTTTCATAGATACTTATGCAGTATATGATATAGATATTTGACGTGCTTTGGTGTGTGTGTGTGTTAAACTATTCGTTGCATTGTGCTGGTGTGTTTGTTTTTACAATTTGTCAAGATAGTGTGAATTATTGTGTAGATAGTGTGCTTACGTACATATGTATGTATCTAATAGCTATCAGATAAAATTTTGAAATAAATTTCAGTTTGCTAGAATTAACAATAGGTGCAAAATGGCATTTCTTTTTTTTTTTTGTTCAGTGTACGAGTATATGTGGATGTTTATGCTTTTATAATCTCTCTCTAAATGAGTCCAATATCTCTTAAAGTGCCCTCTACAACGTCATCCTAGATAGAGTATAAGTAGTTGTAGTAGAAGTAGTTGTAGTAGTAGTAGTGGTTGTAGTTGTTTTACAGGATCACAGGAAAAATAACAAGAAGAAGAGAAGCAGAAAAATAATGTGAAGTGAATGTTTTCAGAGCGAGAGCGAGAAAGTGTTTGTGTGTGAGAGAGAGTGAGTGTGTGATCAAGAGTATATCATAGTACAATATATATAAACAGTAGTAGTGTTACTTCAAAAAAAGTAAATCGAGAAAACACAAAAACATTTTCAATTACAGAAAAAATTGGACTAATTCTTTTCATTCTGTTTTTTTTTCACATTTTCAGTTTTTATGGATCAGGACTTGGGTCTTGTACGGGGGGGGGATATAATTAATAAAAACTATAACACAAAGTGCAATTTGAAAACAATATACAAAAATTTAAGAAAATACAAATACATAGTAGTTCGTAAAATTAGATATGGTAAGACAAAAATCAAAATCTTTATACTTTTCACAAAATGTATGTAATACTATGTTCTCTTTTGCTAATTTAATAGCTATACAATTGTTTTCATTTCTGTTTTTTGTTCGTTTTCTTTTTTTACATTTAAAGCTTTTTGTCCATTTCACTGCTCAATATTTACAGCCAGCATTAAATTATTAGTATTAATATAACGGAAGGTGTAGAAAAAATTGATTGTCTTTCTCACTAAATTACATGTAGTTTTCTATATTTATATGTATAGATAGATAAAACAGTTTTAATTAATTATTCATAGATCGATCATCTATTGTGGTTATGTTACAAAAACATTACACTAAACCACAACTAAATGTAAAACTAGCTATGTACTACTTTAATACAATAGTACTTATTGTACTTACGTTGAACTGTTATTTTAACCACCGCCTGAGGATATCCTTCGAGAACTTTTCTAAATTGTATCTTTAATGGGAGGGGCAATACTATAATATATTAACAAATTATTTATTTCTACGTATAAATGTTGTTTTCTTTGCTAATGTCAATCCGGTGTTCTGGTCATATCTTCTAGCAGTTTGCCGATAATTGGGTATATAATCATTCATATTCGTACTTGTTTCGAAATAGTAAAAAAAAACTGAGGCTGACTCGTTTAAGGCTATTCGAATGGAAATAACATCATTTTTTAACAAAGAAACATTTTTTAACAAAGAAATCCGTTTGCAGAATTAGAAAGAAATCGGTTCAGAGTAAGATAAAGGGTTGGCCATTAAAATTTTAAATATTAACTACCGATTAATTTGACTTTGAATTATTTTCTGTGGGAAGCGTTGAAACATGAAATGGAAGTAGCCATTGAAGAGATTCGACCCGAAACAATCGAAATTATACTGAAAAATTCGGTTGATTGGGTGATATTGTGTTCCATTATTAACTCCCAATTTCACAACCTTCGGTTAGAGCTAACTCACAGTTAAAAATTAAAAATGTCATTCTATTTGACAGCTATAACTGTAGATTAGCTCTAACTGTAGGATAACCGTAGATAGTGGAATTGGCCGTAACTGACAAAGTTCAACCTTTCCAATAAAACCAGAAATTTTAAAAAATTATCAATACTTTTTTTATACAGCCGATTCAAATTTTAAATGCCCCACCCTTTATAAAATAAATGTTCTCCAACCGATCTTTTATTGTTGACAAAGTCTTATTTTTATTAAATATTACTATCAATTAATCGGTTGAATAGTAAAATGGTTGTAGAAATCATGTCACATTTCTGCACATAAAGGGTGGTAAAATTGTAAGAGCCGATGTTGAATGTGAACCACACCTAAACGTCAAGTTTTTTTCTGCATTTCATTTGACATTTCTCAATTTCAGACTAACTCAATTTGAACCATGGAAAGATACACAAACGAGCAACGCGTTAAAGCCTTTTACGAAAATGGGCGTTCAAATCAAAATGCACTTCGTGATGTTTTTTTGATCAGCATAATCGACCAAATGTGTCCACAATCGGGAGAATTGTGCGCAAATTTCAGCAAACCGGGTCTATAGGAGATGTGAAAACACCTGTGCATGCTCACCCAGTTCGTTTGGTGCGGCTTGTGGGCTGGCGACGTCATCGGGCCATACTTCTTCGAAATGAGGCCGGTCAGGCAGTTACTGTGAGTGTTGTTCGCTATCGTGATAACGAACTTTTTATGGCCTGAATTGGAAGAGATGGATGTGGACAATATGTGGTTTCAACAGGACGGTGCGACTTGCCACACAGCTAACTAACAATGGCTCTTTTGCGCAACGAATTCAATGGCTGTGCTATCTCACGTCGTGGCGATGTCAATTGGCCGCCAAGATCATGTGATTTGACACCGTTGGACTTCTTTCTTTGGGGTTATTTGAAAGAAAAGGTGTACGTCGATAAGCCAGCAACAATTCAAGATCTAAAGGGTGAGATAATTCGGCACAATAACGGCATAGAACCTCAATTATGCCTCAGCGTCATCGGTAATTTGGACCATCCGATGGAGGTGTGCCACTGAGGTCGCGGCGGCCATTTGGCAATATTTTGTTCCATACCACTATTATCATAATAAAAAGAAATTACAATAATTTCCTAAATAATTTGTGTTTTATTCAAAATCAACATCGGCCCTTAAAATTTAACCACTAGGGCGGGTCGATTTAAAAACGCCCATTGCTCAGTGAAAATCGTATTCTAGGGATCAAAATAAGAAACTTTGCCGAAGGAACCATACCTCTAAAACGAATTCTGATGTCCCGGAAAAAATCCCACTTTGACCCATTTAGAGTGCTCCAATCGAGTCCAAATGTATGGAACCCCCAGGGGGTCCCAGGGGGTGTGCCACTGGCATGGGTGGGTCGGGCCTCCAAAGTTAGTGGGGGTCGGTCATACATTTGGACTCGATTGGAGCACTCTAAATGGGTCAAAGTGGGGTTTTTCAAAATTTGCCCCTACCCAAAAGTTCGACCCAAATTCCGGGACATCAGAATTCGTTTTAGAGGTATGGTTCCTTCGGCAAAGTTTCTTATTTTGATCCCTAGAATACGATTTTCACTGAGAAATGGCGACTTTTTTTGCCACCCCACAAATCGACCCGGCCTATTTACCACCCTTTACAAGAATTCGTTTGGACTTGGCTTGTAACATCCGAACGAGCCATTATTTATAAAATGTGTTAAATTCCGAGTATAAATAAACCCTAGTTACAAATTTTCAGACCGATCATTTGACGTTTGTGGTCTCTATGACGTTAAGAAAAAAAATGGATCCATATTGCCCATTTTCAATCTCAAGTTACCTGCAGCTATAAGAAGTATCTATACCAAATTTCACTCATCTGGCTCAATTATTGTAGATTGTAGCGAGATTACTAAAGACGGGCGAACAGACAGAAATGGCTAAATCGTAGAATCGAATTTTACGACGATTAAGAATATATATACTTTATGGGATCCCAGATCAATATATAGAGGAGTTACAAAATTAATACGACTATACCCCCCATCCAATGGTTGAGGGTATAAAATGAATATTTTTTAACGGAAATCATCGGATGTTTATTTCATTGTGAAGAAGAGGCGATGCCATTAATAATGGAAAACAATATCAGTCAAATGGTCGCCACGACTACGCTTACAGGACCATATTATTTTTATGAAATGTTCCATCACCAATAGCGGCTGTATGTCCTTTTTTAATATCAAAATGAAACCTCTATTGAAAGACCTTTTAATTCCACATTTTACTGAAACCCAAAAAAATGGTAAATTTGTGTGGTAGGTACCAAAAGGGGCGCGCGCAACTTCGCCCATCCATCTCCAGGTGATAACGACTGACAAACTAATACTATGTGTGGAATTTCAAAAGATTCGAATAAGTTGAATATAAATCATTAAATAATCAATAATTCACTAAATGTTAACCCTTTGTGGGGGAGGTACTAGAAAGAGTGGATCAATATGGCCCATCGTCGAACTTAGCCGGAGATGGAGAAAAATATTACCGCATACCAAATTTGAAGTCAATCACTTACTCCTTTCGAGAGTTATCGTACGCTTCAGCCAGCAGACAGACAGACAGACGGACGGACATTGATCAAATGACCCAAATATAATTTCCACCAAACATACTTGGGGTCTTAAGGACACTCCTTCGATGTGTTACACTTTTGGCTCGTAGCTAATTATATATACCCTCCGCTGTAAGGTGAGGGGATACAAAATGTGACTAATGTAATAACTTTAGTGATAGAGATGTTATTAAATGTTATTCAATTAATTTTGTTATTGAGATCGATTTTATATGGATCTGTGTATATTGAACAAAATATCGCAAATATAGCTCTTAGTATTTGTGATAGATTAATATTCTTGTTTTATCTCGCTTTTTAGGGGAGGGTCTCATCTATAGATTTTCCTGGAAATTATTTCACTTCACACAAAAATTCAGAAATTATTTACAATTTAGCATTGATAGAAATTTTTATAACGTTTTCTTCCGTGATGAATGTATCATCTACATTAGTCCTTAGGCGGGTTTTATTTTAAATTGAAACAATTTTATGCTGTATTCCTTATTAACTCTATTTCAGTGTCTTCTTAATTATTCGATTTTTGCTATGCTCCATCGCATTACGACGTGTTGTCCTTTCTTCTCCAGATTTTTTGTTATTGTTAACACGTACATGATGTTCAGTTTTCTTTGTATAATTGCAGATGTGTATTTGAATTAAATCTCCATTTAAAGGTGTATCCATATTTCATCCTCCACAAATAATCATGTATTTCGATATATGTATTTATTGAGTTGAAAATTGCATTTATTGCTCAAAATGGGAACGATGATATTATTGATTGTGTCTAGTTTCCAAAACCCAATCACCATTATTCCCCACAATTTACCTCACCAATTTTTTTTCAAAGATTTCAATTAATGTGGTCACTGCATATAAAACTATGCACAAATTCACTGATCTATGTTTCGTCACAGTGTTTTTTGAGATAGAATTGAAGTGTTTATTTTGAAAGTGGCGTAAACGCCATTCTCCGTTTCTAGATTCAGCATTGAAAAAAGTGGATTATAAAACCATAACTTTCTCTACATATAACTGTTTTTTTTTAATGTCTCAAATTTTTTTAAATTTTCTTTGTTATTTGCAACTACTATTTAAATTCAATCCAAAAATAAGGTGAAAATTTTTAAAAAAAATGTTCGAAACAATTTAGAAAAAACATTCACCTTTATTGTCAGAATTATACCGATACCTTCAATGGAAAGTATGCTAAGTCGACTTAGAATTGATTTAAGGCGCATTGCATTATTAATTCAAAATCATATACACTCAAAGTCTGGGGCCAAATCACGGAATTCTATATCGAGAAATTTTCGATCGAAAGCCCATTCAAATTTTTGTTAATAAGAAAAAGGGAACATTGAAATTAATTAAAAACAATCCAGATAAGCTGTATAAGCATGTATCTAAACAATCTACTTGAATTCGACAGAAGCTTATATTCTTTTAGCTATAATAAAAAACATTTCGATCGTAAAGTACTCGATATCCAATGCCGTGATTTGGCCCTTATTCATAAAAATTTAATGGAGGTTTGAGGAACGTTTTAACAATGCTTAAACATTCCACAAATCTTCATTAAATCGTTATGAATAAGGACCTATGTATATAACAGTAGAGCCCATTCGATTCGTTTATAGCTTTATTCGGCTCTCCTGAAAAATTAATTGTGTATCGAATTAGCATACTTTGGAATGGAGATAACGATGTGTCGAAGGTTCAAATTCAAGAGATATCGAATCATCTACCAAATTTTTTTTATTTGAGGTACACACTACCAAAATTTGTTGACACTTCAAATTATGTAGCAGATGAAGAAGAGCAATGTGGATCATAAATATCAATTATACAAGGTGATCCATATTGTATCACCCTATTAGAAGCTTCTATAACTTTTGCAACTGAAGGCAGATAAGCATTTTGTTTGAATATTTGTAAATATAAGAATATAAGTACATTGCAAAGTCATGAAATGAGTCTAAACTATCCTAATGCTTTCCTGAACCGAAAATGTTCGGTTGAAAATTATGACGAACGGCGAATTTAATTTTCATATCCTGTGCTGTGGCATTGGGAATTCACATAATGGCTAGGTAGTGTCGAAGATCTCCCTCGCGCAGTACATAACCGCTGGCGTCATGACACAACTTTTGTTTGCTTTTCAAAAGTGATTAAAGGTTATTTTTGAGGTTTCAATCTGGCCCATTGAGTATTTTAGAAAATACTGGGCTAATCCAGTCATAAAAATTTAATTATATCTCAAGATAGACAAAAAAGGCCATCTTGGAACTTGAGCTTTATTTTAGGTGACAATTTGGCCTAAAATACAAAAAATAAAAATTTAAAAATAAAATTTTTTTTAAATGATTTTAATAATTTTTTTTTTCAAAAATTTCAGAAAAACACTTCGTTTTAATTCTGTTTTCTATTTTTTATTAAGAATGCAAATATTTACTAACATTTTGCAAAAAGTCCCATATTGATAGTTTTTACCGAAAAAAAGATATAATTTTTTTAAACCCAGTATTTCTCGCAGGGCTGTTTTTATACATGGTTTTCCAATAAGAGTGATATGATTTCTTTGAAAAAAAGACACACTTATTGTTAAGGAAATTCAAAAGTTTTTTATTTAATGTGAAGTAAAGGGTTTTCCAACAAGAGGTTTATTTTAAATCACCCGGTATTTTGGTAGCTGTCACTTTTGAAGCTTTTACTCTTTCACATTTGACAAGTAGAAACTACGCCATTACTAAAAATGGAACGATACACGATTCAACAAAGCATTGAAATTATTAAAAATCGAAAAATCGAATATCATCGAAAAATCATCTTGACTGATGAGGCCCATTTCCACCTCGGTGGCTATGTCAACAAGCAAAATTGTCGCATCTGGGGCTTGGAAAAGCCAAGAGTTATTGTTGAGAAGCCTCTCCATGGTCCAACGGGGTCATTGGACCTTACTTTTTCGAAAATGAGGTTGGATCAACAGTTACGGTAAATGGATTGCGCTATCTAGAGATGATTAATGATTTTTTAATGTCGGAGTAGGATGGTATTGATCTGGACAACGTTTACTTTCAACAAGACGGAGCTAAGTGCCACACAAGCAACGAAACCGTTGCTCTCTTACGGGAAAAGTAACACTCTCGCTCTCGAAGAGGTGTTCACAATTGGCCACCGAGATATTGTGATTTAACACCTTGTGACTTCTTCCTTTGGGGCCACGTGAAAGATAAGGTCTACGCCAACAGCCCAGCGTCGATTCAAGACCTCAAAGATAGAATTCGTGAGACTATCGAGGACATAGGGCAGCCACTTTTCGATTTGGTTATGGAAAATTCCATGAAAAGGATGTGGCCCTGTAAGCGTGGTCGTGGTGGCCATTTAGCTGATGTTGCTTTTCATTATTAACGGCATACCTTCCACTTTATTATGAAATAAACATCCGATCATTTATCTCAAAAAATTGCATTTTTCTTTGAATACCAAAATAACACCTTTTGTTGGAAAACCCTTTAAATAAAACGTCATTCAAATGGCCTCCACGACTTCTTCTGCAGGAACGAATTCGATGAACCCATTTTCCGAGCACTTTTTCCACTAAAAGAAAAGTTTGGAGATTCGATTATTTCAAGAAATTGTGATATTGAATGGCCTCCAAGAAGTAGAGATTTAACACCATTAGACTATTTCTTGTGGGGTTATTTGAAGTCATTGGTCTTTCGAAATAAACTAGACTCTCTTCAAGCTTTACAAGACAATATTGAACGTGCCATTCATGACATACGACTTGATTTAGTGGAAAAAGTGCTCGAAAATTGGATTCATCGAATTCGTTCCTGCAGGAGAAGTAATTGTATCGATTGTACTTCACATTAAATAAGAAACGTTTGAATTTCCTTAACAATAAGTGTTTTTTCAAATATTGGGAAACCCTATATAATCGATATATATACCAAGTTTCATCACTAAAATTCGTGACATGAATATTCGTGACAAAAATACTGTGATCACTTAACATGGAAATGCTCATTAGGGAAATTAACCTCATTTTATGTAAGAAATTTCAAGATTTATATGTCTTTGGCGCCATATTTTGTAAATAAGGGTAATTAATATTTTCTCTGTATGAATTTCTTTCATGGCTTACAGTTTTCCAAACATAATAAATTTCCCCAGACAACTATATGTTTCGATTAGGTCTTGATCGTCTTCTTCTAGCGGCCGAAGACCGTTCCAAAACGATCAAAAAATGATTTATTGAAAATTATACACGATTGTCTTGTAAATATCTATATTTAGCAATAAATTAATATAAGATAAAAATATTTATGTAGGTATATATACTATATGCATAAGTACACAGACAATTTCGACTAAAAACTATAATTTGTTTTCTAGTTTTTATCATTCTCGAAAAATGATAAAACCAACAAGAAAAAAAATATATAATACACATATTGTACGTACATATAAACTAAGCTAAACAAAATTCGATTTAATTCAAATACTCATTGAAGTCCTGATGATGTGGAGAAGAGGTGACGGTGGTGGTGGTAGTAGTAGTAGTTATATTAATACAAGACGTACATATGTAGAGAAGGATTGATTTTACAAAAAAAACAACACAACAAACATCACATCATGAGATTTGTTGGCAATGGTGGTTTGGTTGGTTGGTTGATTTGGAGGTGATGGTTGGTTGGTAGTAGTGGTGGTGTTATTAAAATGTTATTTTTTTAATTGATTTTGGATGGTGGTAAGCATTAAATAAGAAAACGAAGGGTGGAAGGGTTAAGAGTTTATGATTAATATATCACAAATACATATATAGAGAAGACACATTTTATGTCTGTTAAATTAAATGACAAAGAGGAGTTAGATACAGGTACACAACTTGCATTATTTAATTAATTAGTAAAAGTGTGGGCATTTTTCATATTGCACAAACTGTCAAACTTGGGGGAAAACGCCAAAAAAAAAAAACATGCATAAACAAATGCTGCACATAACACATAAGGTATCACTTCACAAAACAAACCACAATAACAAAATTACTACATTAAAACTGCTGCACAACTATGGGGGGCGGGGAGGGAGAAGAGGTAGTAGTAGTTCTAGTACAAAACAAACGATATCATGCAAAACTTACTAAAGAAATACCTTAAGATAACATTTAAAGAAAAAACTCTACAACACACAGCTACTTTGCTATACACATATTTTTCTAAAATAATTTTACTATTCATGTTTTGTTTTTCTTATTTGTTATTTGTTATTTCGTATTTCACATGTGTGTAGTAGACTGACTATAACATAGGACGGCATTTGACTTTGTTGATTTTGTATAACAAGTGTGTTTACGGCATTTTTCCTACGAAAATTTATTGCTAACTTTTACTATGGCAAGTGGTGAAAAATACTGTGTATTTTTGCAAATTACTTTATGTTTTAGAAAAAAAAACTAAATGACAAGAAAATTACGGCGCTTATAATTTTTAAAGAAAATTGCTTATTAATTTTGTAGTGTGTAAGAATAGGTACTATCGAATATTGGAAATTAGCTTTTCTTTTTTTATTCAATATTCAATTTGTAAATGGATCAAGTTGAAGAACATGGAGAATTTAAATAAATATTAAATACAACTCACAAATAAATTTTAAATGAACTCTCATTTCATTCTATTTATTATAATTGACCTGATCGATAATTTGATTGGAGATTTTTAATGTGATAAAAATGATATCAGTTGAAAGTTATTTTTCGAATATCACTTTTAATTGATTTTATTGAATTTAAATATTAAATAATGCTAATTTAAAATGCTTATAAAATGGAGATATAAAAACATTTGTTTTGTTATTTCTTTAAACTCCGAAATCGAGATAATGATGACTTAGTGATGGAGCGAATTAAAGACGTACACAAATTTGTAGTACTTTCCAATTTATTGAAGAGACTAAAAAGGTTTAATAAAATATGACGGATTTTCAGTGTAAGGGCTGGAATAATCGTTTAAGTAGCTGGACATAAGATTGTGTATCATAACTTTAAACATTTATTGTGTAAATCTATGAAAATTGATATTCAAATGCGATATAACGCATAACAAATGTTCATTTTGCGGAATGTGAACTTTTCTTTACGCATATAAATTTAACTTAACGAATATTATTATAGATTTTCACAAAAAATTTTCACAGTTACTCTACGTTTGGTTTTCCTGCCCTGATTCAATTAAGAATTTAGTAATTACATATAAAAGTAATTGAATAAAAAAATCCTTCAGTTAAGCAGCATCTATATTTTGAATTACGAATTACTAAGAGTTTCCTATTACTAGAGTTTCCTAAAGCCCTTTAACTTGATCCACTTATTTAAAAAATTTGAAAAAAAAGCCAATAACAAACACCCCATCTAAAAAATAATTTTAAAAATACAAATATTGCACTTAGTTTAATAACAATTTGGGGGGAAGTCATATAGTATCTGGATATGTGTATTACCAATAAAACTATATTTGTATGTTGTATACATCCCTAGAGAGCTTCGCAGTAGGCAATAAATATTTTTGTTAGGGCATGCACATAAAAAGTACGTAAGTACATATGTACATATTTATATATGTATATATACGAGTAAATATATTGTAATAAAAATTATAGAAACAATTAACGATTGTGTTTAAATTACTGTAAAGAATAGAAGAATTCCTCTTTCTTTTTGTAAAGAAGCAAAAAAAAATGTTCATTTTGAATTGCATAATTTTTGTGTTAGACAGTTATGATCAATTTGATCCACAAATTAATTGTTTTTTTTTGTTGTAATTTTTTTAAGTAAAAGAGAAATTAAGTTTTGAAATTATCATTAAGAATTTTTAAAAAAAAGAGGAAAAATATAACATAACGAAAAAAAACAATAGATGAACTCAGCATTGGATGCAGTAAAAAAAGAAACAAAAACAACAATTTTAAATATTAACTATATCAATAAAATAGGATGCTTTGCGTTAGCGCTTGTAGATGTTTTTGCTTATATTGCGTTAGCTTTGTTTTATAAATCATATATTTCGGGCGTACTAACCTCTTGCAAAAGATCCTGGGATGCAATCGCTTTTAAGACATTCTTTTTTGATGTCTCTTGAATTTCGCCACCGATCAAAAGTTCATCCAATATGAAATAGGCCTTTTCAAAGTTAAATATTATGTCCAGTTCACAGACCTAAAATGGAGAAAAAAATATTGATTATACCATACAGTAAAATTAATTTAGTTAAATGCGATAAATATGAATAAAAAATAATAAAATTAAGTACTATTTAAAAAAAACCGGTACTAAGAAAGAACATAACCGGCAGGAGAGCGAGTACACCGCAAGCGGCGATGAACACTTTAGTAAACCTTCAACCGATAGGTCAATATATTAAGTGTAGCGCCACCAAGTGTGCTATTAGACTCCGCGAATCACTTATGTGGCGTAACTGAAACTACGGACACGGACACTCAAAGACTTAATGAGGCATCTAACAGTCCCAGGCTGAGGGTTCTAACAGGACAAACTGATAATTTGTCACCTGTTCTGAATTTCTCCACAAGGTTGGACACGACGATCCCTTCTAGATCAGATTGGCTGGATGGTGATCTCCCCTTTCGTGGTCACGCTATTTACACAGATGGATCAAAGATGGATGTGGGAACGGGGGCTGGCATCTTTAGTGAATCTCTTAGCATTAGCAGATCTTACAAATTGCCAGACACCTGCAGTGTCTTTCATGCGGAGGTTTTTGCCATCCTGGTTACCTTGCGTTTAATCAACGAGGGTTTTTCCAGGCAGGGTGAAAACATAACTGTCTATGTTGATAGTCAAGCTGCTCTGAAGGCACTGAACTCCAACGTCATTAAATCCAAGTTAGTAAATGATTGCATATTAGAAATGCAAAAATTGACAGTTAACGTCAAGCTCTGCTGGGTCCCAGGACACTGTGACATCAACGGAAACGAGAAGGCTGATGAGCTCGCACGGAATGTGTCAGCGATGGAAAAAAACTAGTGCGGTGTCATCACTGTATCCACCAATGTGTGAGTTCTTCGGCATGATAGAGCGCTTCTACAGGGATCAAATTAAACAGAATTGGTTAGCCAGACCGGACTGTAAAATCGTTAGGTCTCTCTGGCCTCTTATGTCACAAACCAGAACAATCGACTTGCTGAACCTCACAAAGAGGGATTTACGCCAGTTAGTGGGCGTTTTCACAGGCCACTGTAACGTTAGAGCGTTTACATCAAAGTGACAACGGGACACAGAAGACAACTGTCGTCTCTGTACGGACGAAGAGGAACTTGATAGGATCGAACACCTTCTTTGCCAATATCCTTTTCTTTCTAGAAGAAGACACCGCTACCTCGGTGACTTTACGTTCGAAGATCTCGAAGCTCTGTCATCGCAAAAAATTGTCAGCATCCTCAACTATATTGGCTGCCTGAAGTGGCTGGGGATGACAACGGCTCATCCATCTGCCTAAACGGAATTGTCTACTACAGGAACTTCTCTACCCTCTATCCTCTCCTCTTTTAATTCATTCTTTCTTTTTTCCGCTCTTCTCACTTATTATTGAGAAGATCATTTTTTCTGCTGTTTCTCCAAATCTTTAATTCTTTATAGGACTAACACAATGGAACTTTAGGTCTCCGAGTGGAGTAGTGCTCGCCAACTAGAAGTGTACCACGCGTCCTTTAACCTAACATAACCTAAGAAAGAAAATTGTTGTTTCCAGCTGGTGTTCAGTAACTTTTCTAGATCAAATCTTTAAAATATGCTACACTACATATTTCTATTTTGTCAAATAACAAATGTTCTAGAAAAGTTATTAAAAACCATTTTTTTTTTAGAAAAAGATCGTCGAATTTGATGTTTCTAGAAAATTTACTAATAATTCGAATTTCAGGAAAAATTGTCTAAACAGTATTTTTCAAGAAATTTCCGGAAATATTTAATTTTTCTACATAATTTAATTTTTCTACAAAATTTTCCTATACACTTTTTCATATTTGTAGACAACCCCAGAGTCAATGACCTCTAATTCGATAATTCGAGTTTCTGCAGCTAAAATAACTCACCGGACACCGGACACACTACCACTACAACAACATCTGATCGCCCAAGCCAACAGGGAAGCTAAAAATATACATAACGCCATGACGAGACTTCAGCTTGAGGTTCATTATTGTTGGAAAAGTCCACCCAAAACCACGAATGGTGAAACTATAAAAATAGATTTTAAAGCAGTAACAAAAGGAGGACGAATCCCACATTTTTCAAAAATGAGGGAGGACGGGAGGACAATGGTGAAAAAGGAGAACATGTCCTCCGAAAGGAGGACGTATGGTACCCCTGGATACATCTGGCTATCAACAGAACTTTACGGTATGTGTACCGATTAAATCGTCGAGTTCATATAACACCTTATGTTGTAAAACATCTGGGGTGCAGTTTCTTCACTTTTGTGAATTCCTGGTTATTAATTTTCTTCTATAAGCTGTTTAGAAATCAGTGCCGAGTTTCCTGACAAGATCGTTTGAGTTGTCTCACTCGACTAGAAGAAATCAGTTATTAATACCTAAGGTATTTCACCTTTTGCATGACGCATTTCTTATATGAGCAGCACGATCATGCAATGCATTACCTATAGAATTAAAAAACTTTAGTTTATCAGTTACATTTTATGTACTCTAATCGGCTTCCTAAACATCTTGAATAAACTTTCGTATACATTTTGTTTCTATTTTGATTATTTCCATAAATGAGTAGTATAGTTTTCATAGATACTTTTCTGTATCTGTATTATTTATTCCTTATTTAGTTACTAAGGTTTAAACAAATTTTTATGTACCGCTGAGCAGTTTTTTACCCTTGGTTAAAAAGCTTAGTTATATGCATATTTTAATTTATGTTTAATTGTTGAATTGTTTAAACAGAGAAGAACAAATCTATGTAGTGATTCTGATTATATTAATTTTTTGGTTATCTACTTTTTCATGATTTTCATTTAAAATGCATTTTATGCTTACATTTTAAGTTTAACTTAGACTAAAACTAAGTTTGTGTATTGTTAGTTTTGTCTAAATAAAAATACATTGTTTTGACACTATAATGTGTTTCCATGCGATTTCGACTTTTCTGACAAGATTTGTGCTATGTGAGTTTTGAAACGTATGCCTGGTGCTTGAGAGAAAGTAGAGTTTTTTATGAGGAGAAACGCATCTACCACATAAAAAGAGAACTGTGTGCAAATTGGGGGGGAACCACGAGGATGGGATAAAAGAAGAATAAATAAAGATCGCCTCAGGAAAACCTATTAAAAAGATAATTAATATGTTAAAAATATGTTGAATTTAAAATAAAATTGGCAACCCTGAAGATGTCAAAGTGCTAAGCAAAATTGAGCTCTCGGAAAATTTGTTTAAATATTAATAAAAAGAATTGACAGTAGTCAAAAACACCCTTATTATTGCAAATTAATGTATTAAATGCTGTATCACATCGTAGTTTGTGAATTTATATTTGTTATTCGCATTTGTGCTTGCTGATTAACTAAAGGCGGTCGCAGTCGCTTGGAAGAAGAAGAAGAATTATACTGTTCAGTTTGCTGGCTGTTGTTTTGTTGCTGCATTTTGTTTGTTTGTTTTGATATTGCTTCCATCTTTGGATATTTGTCTGTATTTTTTCTCGTTGAGAAATTGCATATGATCCGTTTTGCCATCTGTTGGATGATTGTTTATACTGTTTACTGCTGATTTTGTGTCCAGACCTGTATCGTGTTAATGACTGTTAAATATGGCACCTAAAAAGATTATATTTAAATGTCCAAAATGCAGTGCCACAGTTGCTGGCAATAGCCAGCGGGGACTATTTTCACATTGCTTGCTTAAAAATTACTAAAGAGCAACACTCCTTTTTATACCGCAACAAGAACCTATCATTTACTTGCACCAAGTGTTTAAAAGAGCGTGATGATAATTATGTTGCGAATGCGAATGCCACTGCTACGGATGTTGCTAATGCCAGTTTAAGCAACGACAGCAGCTCTGTTTCAGCGAACTTGAGTGGTATAAATAGCAGCATTGTTCTGCCTGATTTAAATATTGAAATTCGCAAGTGTTGCACTGAGCTCAATATATCACTGGAAGAGAAGCAACAACAACATAAGCTTGAAGTGCGGGAGGAAGTTAATGCTTTTCAAGACAAAATTTGCAACATGATTGAAGCGTTTCGTGTGGAATTTAATGATAAGCTACAGAAACTGGAACAACGTCTTACCAACTCTTTTGACATTGCTAAACATATGGACAGTAATCGTTGTAGTGAGATTCGCGATCTTCAAATACAGGCTGATATTTCGCAAAGGAGGCAGAACAGATCGAACATTGTTGTAAATGGGCTGCCTGACGGAATAAAAGACTTAAGACAGCCTGTTACAAAAATTGTGTCATTGTGTGGAGTTGAATTGAGTCCAATTGAAATACAGCACTGTTGTTACTTCCTTAAAGGGAAGTCTGTGCTAGTCAAATTCAACTCTGTTTATACTCGTGACCTTGTTATGGCGAAATACCACAGTAGCAGTCCAATATGTTTGAGAGATGTTACTGGCGACAATGTAAATAGTCGTATATATCTGAATGACCATCTTCATGCTGCCGCTTCCAAGCTAATCTATTTGTGTAAAAAACTAAGAAGTACTAATAAGATTAAAAGCTTCAAGCTGATCAATGCTGACACTCATAGAGTAGAGATTATTCTCTTAGATGGATCTTTAAAGTTGCTAGATATTGATGAATGTGGGCAACTTTTAGATCAGACCGAAGATCTTGCCTCTTCAGTGAATGTGACATCATAGTCGTTTTTTTATTAATATTGTTATTAGTTACTTTTGGTTAATTGTCGTGTTTTGTATGGCAAGCTATAATATGCTAGATTGGTGACAATTTAGCACAAGATCTGCAAATTAAAATGTTTGCCCTTTACAGTGATGTGTAGTTTTTTTTTTAAAGCGAAAAACAAAATAAGCGAAAACGATAGCTTGCCAAATAAAGCACGCCTATTATCTGTACGTATGTAAGCTCTGTTGTATTTTTGTGTTGCGCAATAGTGTGGATAAATTAAATATAGGACATTTCAACTGCCAAAGTTTCAAAGTTTGTAGAACTTCTGCAAAGCTTAGCGAAATTAGAAGCGTGTTGGAGGGGAATTTTTTGGATGTAGTTGGTGTTAGTGAGTCATGGCTGAAGCCATACATGTCATGTAATGTAGCTGACATCCCGGGTTATGACTGTCATAGAAGTGATCGTCCTAGTGGTAGGGGTGGTGGTGTGGCCATTTATGTGTCCAAAAGTGTTGCCCATAAAGTAGTTTTTGTTGGCAACATGTATGGAGAAGTTGAGTGTATTTTTGTTGAAATTTTTGTTGGTAGAAATAAGTATTTGGTTGGAACTGTTTATCTTCCGCATGGTGATTTTTCGAAGTTTGAGGAATCCCTATCTGATCTGCTTGTGAGGTATGATAACGTAGTTATAATGGGTGATTTTAATAATAATTTGTTTGATCTGCGTAAGGCTGCGCTTGTAAGGAATAGTTGCAGCAATATGAATCTTACAATTGTTCATAATTCTATTCCCACTCATTACGATGTCGCTCACAACTCCACATCACTTATTGATTATTTTTTGTTATCCGTACCTGACTCTATTCACTTTTCTAACCAATTTCAATGTCCTGGAATATCTCACCATTCATTTATATTTGTGTCTTTAAATGTTGCATGTCCTGCTGTCCCAAAATTTTATGAGTACATTGATTATGATGCCATGAACCCCTCTACTTTAGAGGAAGCCGTATTATCGTGTGACTTTTCGGGCTTGTATTGCACATCAAACGTTGATGAGCAGTTGCGTACATTGTATTCTAATTTATATGAGTTGCAAAATAGTTTTCCGGTTCGGAGACGAAGGTGTACTTATGTTCGCAAAGATGCGTGGTTTAGTGCTGCAGAGATTAAATACTCATTGTCGCTTAGAGACCTTGCCTGGCAGGCTTATCAGCGTGGGCCTTGTGCTGCAAATTGGGCAATTTATTGTAGATTGCGAAATAAGGCAAAGCGTGTTATTAGAAGAATTAAAGCAGCTGCACACCATAGCTTATTCTGTAACAAAACTGGTAAGGAGATGTGGTCTATTTTAATTGAGTTTGGCGTAGGAAAGAACAAAGACGTTATTGATGTTGATGTTGATGATTTAAACCAAATGTTTTCATCGTATCAAACTACTAGTAGCGGTAGGACTCCGCATATACCTAATATTGATGAAGGTTTTTCGTTTCGGACGGTTACTCTTGGTGAAGTTTTTAATGCTTTTGGCAAGATTAAATCGAAGGCAGTAGGTTCTGATGGTTTGAGCTTAAAATTTTTAACTGTAATTCTTCCTCACATTGGCAGTCACATACTACATTTTGTTAATACTGTTTTGACTACTTCTTTCTTTCCTTCTATGTGGAAAATAGGCAAAATTATTCCAATTCGTAAAAACGACTCTACTGACAGCTTTAGACCCATTTCCATTATGCCTATTCTATCCAAAATGATGGAGCATCTTATAAAAGGGCAAATTATGGAACATATTTCTTCGTCTTCAATGCTTCATGATTGTCAATCTGGCTTTAGACCTGGTCGAAGCGCGTCTTCGTTGCTCATTGGGCTAACTGATAATGTTCGTAAAGTGCTCAGTGATCGTGGATGTTGTGTACTTTTGTCGTTAGATGTTGAGAAGGCATTTGATAGGTTGGATCATGTTATTCTCGTTGAAAAACTGAGCTTCCGTTTTGCGTTTTCTAGGACTTCTTGTTCTTTGTTAATGTCTTATTTCTCTGATAGAAAACAATTTGTTTGTAGTGGTGGTCGTTGTTCTAGCATGTTGCCTGTTGTAAGTGGAGTTCCGCAGGGTTCTGTACTTGGCCCGTTATTATTTATCATGTATATGAATGATCTGTTTGATTTAATTTCAACCACGAATTGCTTACCCTTTGCTTTTGCGGATGATGTTCAACTATTATTTAAGTGCAATTCCGATTTTCCTGATGTTTTGCAAAGTGTTATAATTTCTCTGTTGAACGTGTGATTAGATGGATGCGTCTGAATAAATTGTCCGTTAACGTAAGCAAGACTAAGGGCCTGTTTCTGTAACTTATTTTCGTTCGTCTACGGCGAACGATCAAAATTCTCTCAGCTATTACTTGAATTCTATAAAACGCAGGTTAGAAATATTTTATGAACAAGCTTTTTACATGATTTTCTACAGACACAACGAATTATAAACTTCTGTGATTTATAGATTTCTCGGAATAATTGAGTGATTTTTGATCGTTCGCAGTAGACGAACGAAAAAAAGTTACAGAAACAGGCCCTAAGGCAATAAGGTTTGACAATGGTCTTAGTTCTGTGTCTGTCAAGTTCAATAGTAATGATATTGAATTTGTTGATAGTGTTAAGTGTCTTGGGGTAACACTGGATCGGCAACTAAACTTTAAGTTGCATATTAATTCTGTTGTCTCTAAAGTAAATTTTACTTTGCGTAAACTTTATAATTCCGAATTATGTCTGTCTCTAGCAATGAGAAAGAAAGTTGTACATGCTTTGGTAATGCCTTTATTTTTGTACTGCATTGAAACTTATTCCGGTACCCTCGGCTTTATTTTCAAGAAAATTCAGCTTGCTTTTAACAGGGTGGTGAGATATATATACTCCTTAAATGTTCGTCAGCATATAACGCCTTATGTAGTTGATTTCCTTGGATGTAGTTTTGCTGATTATATCAATATTCGTAATTTACTACTTTTTTATAAGGCATATAAAAATAATTTTCCTGTGTATTTTATTAATTTGTTTATGTTTTGCAGGTCAGTTAGAAACACTCAGCTTCGCATACCAAGGCTTACATGCTACTTGGAGCGGTAATTTCTTGTCAGAGTATCTCGGGGGTTTAACACCTTGCCTCTGCATCTAAGATGTTTTCATCTCTCGTCTCATACTTTTTGTAAAAGACTATATCTACACTATCATATATAATTTTTTCTCTTTGATAGTGGCTATATTTTGCTGATGTCGTTCCTCTACTCCAGTAGACAGTTATTCCTTCTAAAACTTTGCGCAGCTGTTTTATTTGTTTTTTAAATTTTTTTTTATAAAGTAATTGATAGATTTAAAATAAAAATCGCAAATATTAAAAATAAAATAAAAATCCATTTGTAAGAACTAGTCATAATTAATTTTGTTAATTTTTTAACTAGTTCATCATCACTAGCTAGTCATATATTAATATTATTTAATTATATGTATATAATATAATTATATATGTACTGGCGACATATTCATTAATTTATTTCATTTCGTAAATTTTTTATTCACCAGAGTAATCATAAATTCATAATTAAAAATTCAAAATTCAAATTCTCATCATTTCATGTTATTTAATACAACAGAGTAGTCTTCAAATCCATATTATTAAATGTTTAGAGTACGTTTTTTTTATCCCAGAATGTTTGTTTATCCCATGTGATGTTAGTTGTTTATATTCCGTTTACATTTTTAATTTATAAGTTTATTGTTAGTTACATTAAGGTAGTAGCCTCATATTATTTTTTTACCTTTTAGTTACTTTATACATACGTTTTAATATTTCTTCGTTTTTGTAGTATTTATAACCATATATGGCCAACGGCTCGATTTTATATTGAATAATAAATAAATAAATAAAAATAAATAAATAAAGATAGGCAGGCCTAAAAATATCGCAGAGGAGTTACGCAGCTTCATTTTTGGGGTTATACTCACCCAAGAAAAGTCGCTGCGCAAATATTCGTAAAGATTGTTTCATGTTTACGACCTGCATTTTGATCAGAAGAATATTTGGATATATGGACAGGTGGAAAGTAAACAAAGAGACTTGTTGAAATCGATTCAGAAAATTATCGATGGTTTTATATCATTATAATACGCTGCACATCATTGTGGTTTTTGATATCAATATTATCGTCATTGGAAAGCTTGTCGAATCTGGTTTGTGGATCCTCTATATCAGGATAATAAACAATAATGAAGTATTAGGCTAATATGGATATTCCAATTTTTATGAAATTCCAGGTTTCTGGAGAAATAATGTTTTTGAAATTGTATGGGTACGAGTGCTAGAAATGATAAATGTTTTAAAGAAACTCGAGCAATTGGCGGACATGTGTAAATCTTTTTAAATTTTGCAATGATCACATATAGAATCTGGTCAATAGTTCAAAGCATTCAAACGAGAAAGCAAACTTATCTTATGTTGCTGAAGTATATAGAAAAGAAAATTGGTCATAAAAATTATAACTCATTATTTTTCAGTAATCAGTTTCCAAGAGATAAAATGGGTACATTTAGGCATAATTTTGATGATCACATATAAAATTCTGATCAATAGTTAAAAGCATTCAAAAGAGAAAGCAAACTTATCTTATGTTGTTAAGCATATAGACATGAAAATTGGTAAAAAAAAATATTATAATTCTTTGTTTTTTAGTAATCAGTTTCCAAGAGAAAAAAGTGGTAACTTGTAGGCATCATTTTGAACTCATTGCAATCGTTTTGAATTCTATTTATTAATATTACTGTAGTAGACTTTTTCAACCTTCTTGGCAGATGATGAGACTTGACGAAATAATTCTCTCAGAGAAGAAGATTAGATTTTTTATCAGAAGACTTCTCAGAATAAAACATTTAAGATTTTTATGATCGACTAAACCACTTTCACATAGTAACTTAAAAATATGAAGTTTAAAACACTATCAGATCATATAATTAAAACAAGCAGAATAAACAAAGGTGACTGAAGTACTTAAAACATTATGTCGCATGGACAGGATCTGTTCATGTTTATAACGGGGGATCCAAGTAGAGATAATTTTTAATAGACTTTTTTTGACAGATCACGTGTGAGTCGTGTCATGCTGCCATGTTATTTTTGTTAAGTATTGTTTGGCATTTCATCATGGAAAGACTTACGCCTGAACAACGTTTACAAATCGTTCAACTTTATTACGAAAATTCACGTTCTGTGAGGAATGTGTTTCGTGCACTTCGCTCAACTTATGGTCAACATAATCGGCCAAGAGCTGATAGTGTACACGTGGAGAGACGATTCGGCGCCGTTCGCAGAAACTCGGACTGACGTATGGAACGACTTGGCGCATTGTACGTCGAGATCTTAAACTGAAAGCATACAAAATACAGCTTGTGCAAGAACTGAAGCCGCCCGACCTTCCCAAGCGACATCGCTTCGCTCTATGGGCTCTTAAAAAGTTCCAAGAAGATCCGACATTTTCGAGACAAATTTTGTTCAGCGATGAGGTCCGTTTCTGGCTCAAAGACAGCGCCACTTCCCACACATCGCATCAATCAATGGATTTATTGAGAGAAAACTTAGGTGAGCAGATAATTTCGCGTTTTGGGCCGGTCGATTGGTCAAAAAGATCGTGTGATATCACACCGTATGACTTTTTCCTGTGGGGCTATTTAAATTCTAAAGTTTATGCGGACAAACCCGCTTCGATTCAGGCCTTGGAGCAAAACATCACGCGTGTCATTCGCCAGTTACCAGTCGAAATGCTCGAACGAGTCATTGAAAATTGGACTCAACGGATGGATCATCTGAGACGTAGCCGCGGCCAACATTTGATAGACATAATCTTCAAACAATAAATTCCAAAGAATGTTCTTTGAAATGATAACAAACATTCCCCATTTAATTTGAATTTTCTGTGTTTTCTCTTTAAAAAAGTAGGGAACCTCGAAATGGATCACGCTATAAGCAAACATTTTGCTTCTACTAAATGTAAGCTTCTAACGTTCCAGAACTGAGCATGTTTTCAATAAATACTTAATAATCCGCTTAGATAGCCAATCAAGAATTTCTATAGTTTAACTACAAACAGTAAACGGTCAATATATTTAAATAAAGCAAGTAAAAGCGTTAAGTTCGGCCATGCCGAATCTTATATACCCTCTACCATGGATCGCACGTGAATGGTTACGGGTACTAATAAACTCATTATACCAAATTTCAGCGAAATTCGTGGAAATTTGAGGTTTTTGTGGGATTAAGAAGTCAAATCAAGAGGGACCTTTGTATGGGGTCTATATCAAAACATTGACCTATGACTGCCTCTGCTCGTTACCAAATTTCAGACCGATCAGTTGAAATTGGTTTGGTCGTTTCTATAACATTAAGAAGTCAAATCAGGTAGATGCCAAATATTGGGGCTATATAATGGACCGATATTGCCCATTTTCAACCCCAAAATACCTGCAGATATAAGTAAGGGCTAAATCGGCTTAGAATATTACGACGAGTATTAATATACATATATACTTAATGGGGTCTCAGATCAATATTTAGTGGTGTTATAAACGGAGTGACAAAATTAATATACCCCTCCCTATTATGTTGGAGGGTATACAAATACACCATGTACATATTATATATCTGTGTTTATGATGATTTGTATACTTACACTACCAAAATATTTGTCCAACAATTCCACATAACGATGTATAATTTCCAGTGTTAACAGTTCATTGTCATTTTGTTCAATGGCACAACAAAAGTACAAACTGGCATAGCTAGAGGCATAGACAACAATTATTATTAATTTAGATTCAGATATGACATCTGAAGAAATTGGAAAACTTACCGCTTATAGACTATTTTACAATCTTTCCATTCCAAGAAGGAGCACATTTTGGGTTTACGGGCCAAAATGGTAGTCACCAATTCGCGAGTAATCTTCTTCTTAACCTTGTCGGGATAAGCATTGTACCATTTTTGTAGACGGAGTTTACCTTGGCGGCTGAACAGTAGCATAAAGAGCATCTGAAAGAAAAAAACAAGTGAAAACAAACACACACTTCTAAAATCATCAAATTACACCATAAATCTTGCCAACTCCCCCCTCCACCCTCATACAGAGATTGAGATAATAGTAAAAAACATGAAATTGGGGCGCGTCATCACTTTGATTTACTTTTTTGACATTGTGGTTAATTCTGGATTATTTTCATATCTTACCATTTTTGGAACAGTTAATTAATTTTTATAATTAATTAATTATTAATTAATTTATAGACTTTTTAGAAATTACTTGTGAGAAAATTCATTAGAATAAAAAATTTTCACGATAACAATTTACGATACTACTACTTTTCATAATCGTTCCAATCGAAAATAAAAAATCGATACATCTCTATTGGCACCATTTTATTTAGTCCGCATTGGCATCATTTCAAATCAATTGCATTGGCACCATTTTATTTAGTTCGCATTGGCACCATTTTATTTAGTCTGCAATGGCACACCTTGACAGGTAACAATATGCATGTAAAGGGTCCGCCATCTAACGTTTTTTTTCAACTAGTGCTTATTTCGTGAATGGTAAAACTTAGCTCATGACTGATTTGGCAGAAAATTAGTTTTTAACGCTGGGAAATATTGCGACTTTACTTTTAAAATCATGGTAATGTTGCAGAATGTGTGCGAAAATTGCGTACGGATTTTGGAAGAAGAGAAGCACCATCAGCTTCGTATGCTCGTTATCATGTGAAAAAAGAAAGAAACTGGCATCCTCATCGATAAACCAAAGCGTGAAAAGCCAAAAACAGTGCGTACACCCGAGAATATTGCTGCTGTGGCAGAAAGTGTGCGTGAAGCACCATCAACATCAATTCACCGTCGTTCTCAACAATTGAACATTTCGGAGACATCATAGAGACGAATTTTGCATAAAGACCACTAAAAAACACGAAAAATATTTGGAAAGCCGTTAAAAAACAATACAAAAGCGTAAAAAATGGTAACAGTAAAGGTAATAACAACTAAAAATAAGAAAAGTGCATGGTTTCCTCGCTAAAACTTTTTATATTATTCATCGATTTTCTTTGGAATGGTCTCAATTCATTCATAACCTTTCAGAGTTTACGATAAAATCACAAAAGTATGACAATTATGCGTTTCTAGATGTTTTTATGAGGCTTTTATTTAAAAATTATTACAATTTTTTCAAAAAATAAGATTTTTTGCAATACTTTGTAAGATATCGTCGAAACCGCTGAACGAATGGAAAATTGTATTGTGCGAAGTTGATTCTTGAAGTTAATTCTGAAGTTTGTAAAGCTTACCTGAACCAATTCGGATGAATGGTTCTCTAGTTATGCCATAATATGTGGTTCAACCTCTCTTTTTTTTCTTAGCCTAAAGGGTTGTCTCTTTAAATTCTCGCGATAAGCTGTGATATGAAAAGAAATTAGTGGTTGAACCACATATAGTGGCATAACTCGAGAACCATTTATCCGATTTGGTTGAGGAAAGTTGTCATGTGCGCCTTAAAGAGTTAACAATGGTAACGCACTTTTCTTTGAATAAATATTGGGAAATTCCCATACAGCTGATCTGGCAATAATAAATGACAGCTGACAGTTGAGGAGGTTAGGGCGAAGTAAACAAAACGTACAGGAAGAAGATGGAAAAAGGAGAAGTTTCTTGGACAAAATGGCAAAAAAACTTCTTCCCTTTTTTCATCCTGGCATCATCAAGATCGGACGCAATGGCTCCCCCGAGGATACTCGCTAAAACCCCAATAAAGAAAAAGTTGGTACGCGGTTTAAAACCCGTTTATTGTTTTTGTGAACGCCTTATTATGAACTAAAGTTTATCTGAATTTTACAAGGAAAAAATCTTAAAAGCTGAAAACACATTAGTGAACGATAGAAGAAAATCAAAGAACTAATTAATATACGTAATCAAAAACTTATGAATTATAAAGATAACGATTGAGCTAAAACTAAAATCGATATAAGCCAAAATGACTTACAAACCATAAAACAATTTTAACTAAGAAAAAATAAATACGCGAGTGCGCACCACTGACACCAAAAGCCACATCACCGAGCGTCCGATCCAACGTGGGAGCAGCAGTTACGCTTGGCCACTCCTGGTCAGGCGAGGGTAACCAAAAGAGACTCCTTATTGACACAAGCCATACTTCCGGACAGACAGAAAAGACGGACGGACTGTCTTTTATACTTATATTTGTAGCCTAAAAAGGAAAGATAGAAAAGAAATAAAGTTAATATTAGTGTTGAGCGAATAGGGAACAAACAATTGTTTTTTTTTTATATTTTAATACTTATCTTTTGTGGAACTCAGTGTGCTATACGCAGGATTGAGCTCAGGCCTAGGATAGTTAGCCTTTTTCTTTATGGCTCCAGTTAGCCTTACATCAGCCCGGTTGTTCGTACTTTCTAGAAAAATAATAAACAGAAAACACATGTATTACTTTTCGGACAAGAAAAAATAAGGAAACCTTCACAACAAATATGCATATAAACGACCAAAAGTAGACATACTGACCAAATATACTCGGACGGACAAACACAGACGACTGGAACCTTTTGGGTCCTTCGGCTCTTCCAAAACCAGCCGCCAAATCATCCCTTATCCGTTTGTTTTTGACGGCCCAGAAAGAAGAAGATGGAGGACAACTGAAATTCCTAGAAGGAAAAAATCACTGTCGCTGATAATTTTAGTTTTTGTTTCTTTTTTTTCGAATATACTTACCTATGAATTATCTTGCGAATATAACGCTTACCTATAATTGCTAATACTTACCTTTACCTTTTTTTGAGGATATATACTCACTGAATGTTATACTTACCTTTTTGAAGTCCCAGAACCTGCAAAGAAAACTAAAAATTAATATGAAAAATTAACCTTTTTTTAATATTTAAATTTTGTGGCCCTTATTCATAAAAATTTAATGAACGTTTGAAGAACGCTTTAACACTGCTAAAGCGTTCCTCAAACCTTCTTTAACTTTTAATGAATAAGGCCCTGTAAACCTAACTTTATGGTCCTCAATTATTACATTGTTAATGAAACTGCTACTATTTGTGAAATTTCCGGGAAATGAACCCCGAATAAACTTTTGAATTCTGAATTTGAAAGAAATTTCTAAAATGGTGTTGGCTTAAGGCCTATTTAAAGGGTGGTAGCGGAATAGGGTAGGGAAGGGGTAAGTAAGGGAGGCGAATGTGGGATGCCTAAACAAAAGATCTAGGTATCAAGGTGGAATCTTAAGTCGATTCCAGTGGGAGGGCCAAAACTTGGTATAACACCAGCCAAGTGACGTATTTGTTCCTGGAGGTGTATTTCATCTGAGTGTTTCGTTAGTGTTTTTCCTTTCCTTTGCTCTTGTCCTTTTTTTCTAGACTTATTTCGGGTACCCCTCTCTCTTTAATGTTTGTCCTTACGTGAAAGCCCGGTATGAGTATAGCTTTTGTCTCTGTGTCAACGTTCACAACGCCGGCAAGAACACCACCCCAAGCCGACGAGCCAAAGCCGCGCGAACGCCAGCATACCGACGATGTGGAACCAAATAATAATAAATCAAATTGACCAGTGCACAGTACAAAGTTTTAAAGAATTAAATATTAAGTAGCCTTCAACTTCATATAATACCATTTTCCATCCGTTCAGCGGTTTAGACGATTTACAACTATTACAAAATATTGCAAAAAAATGTGATTTTTTGATAAAATTTTAATATTTTAAAATAAAACACCCATAAAACAATCTAAAAATGAACAAATGTTATATTTTTATGATTTTATCGTAAAGTCTGTTCGGTCATGAATTAAACGAGCCCATTCCGAAGAAAATCTATGCATAATTTAAAAAGTTATAGCTAATTTAGTAAGGTTTTAACTTTAAAACTTTCTTATCGATGTAAAATTTACAAAAACAAACTTTAAAAGCTATAAGTGGAGATTTTGACGTTTTTTGACGTCTAGAATCAGAATCTATGCATTAAAACAGAAACCCAAGAAAAAATAGTGTTTTTGTCGACCGGTGTAATTATTGGTTGGCTTTAAATTTATGATAACCAGATACGGCGAAAATTAAGTTAAAATTACATTTATGATTTCGTATATATCTACCTTTTTAACATGTAGGTTGCAGTGATGGAATGAGTTTGCACAACCGTGTATGTAAATTTGACTTTATATTGGGTGTGGTAATAAGTAGTACGGTTTTGGCCATTACACAGAACTTATCACGGTATTTGCAAACGATTAACCTAGATATAATAAAGGCTTACGAAATCATAAATTTGGCAACGACTAAATTAAGTGGCATGCGTAGAAATTCAGAGGCGGAGTTTGATAAACTGTTTGAAGAATCCACACAACTTGCAAGAAGTTTTGGAATAGAAGCTGCACTACCTAGAAGAGTGGGCACTCAAAAGTATAGGGCTAATATTCCTGGTTCAAATGTCAAGGAAGTATTTTAGGACAACATTGTTCAATCCATATCTGGACGAAGTAATATCACATTTAAATAATAGATTTTCCGAACATGAAGCTAAAATTACAAGTCTGTTTAATATCGTTCCGATACGAGTTGTAAATCTAATAAAGGAAGATTTCGAAGAAATCACACTTTTTTACAAAAACGATTTAAAAAATGCAGCAAAATCTGTTTTAGCTGAAATAAGTATATGGATTCATTATTGGAAGCAGAAGAATGATAAGCCATCAAATGCATTAGATGCTATTTCAGTTTGTGATGAGGACATGTTCCCAAGCGTTTTTACCCTTTTGCAGATACTGGCCACAATACCTGTGACAACGGCATCTGCTGAGCGAAGTTTCTCGACGTTAAGATGAATAAATACTTATCTCCGGAACAGAATGGAAGGAGAAAGGCTATCTTATCTGGCTTTGATGTCTATATACAAAGATGAAGTCAAAATCGATGAAATAATTGATATATTTCTTTCAAAAAATCGAAGATTAAATTTTTAACTCTTACGTATTTTATTATAAAAAGTTTTACTGATCTCGTACTAAAGTACACATTTATATTTAGGAATAAAATTCGAATCAAAAACTAAGGAACTTACTCTTCCATTACCTACACAATAAATGCAATTTTTTAATTGTTTATCTTCGTTATGGAAAAAAAGGTTGGGCCCCCCGAACCAAAATCCTGGATACGTCCCTGGTATGACGCCATACAAAGTCCAATTGGTTCAGGAGTTGAAGCCAACTGACCATCCAATGCGTTTTCGCCTCGCTAAGCTGTAGCATTTTCAAAAAAAAACAGTAAGGAAAGGCTAAAGTCGGGCGGGGCCGACTATATAATACCCTACACCACTCTCGTAATATTGATTAACTCTGACATATAAATTTTGTAATTCATGTATAAATTGTTTACATAAATTTACTTTTGGGACATTTTATACTTATACCCTGTACCACAGTGTGGTGTAGGGTATAAAAACGATTGGATCTAAAGAGCCAAATCGGATGAAACATATATATGGGAGCTATAGCGAAATCTTAACCGATTTTCTTCAAATTTTGTAGTGTTGGTTCACGGATCAAGAAACTCTACCAATTTAAATTTCAAAACGATTGGATGTAAAATACAGCTTCAATAGAACTAAAGGGACAAATCGGACGAAACATATATATGGGAGCTCTAGCTAAATCTTAACCGATTTTCTTCAAATTCGGTAGTGTTGGTTCATGGATCAAGAAAATCTACCATTCTAAATTTCAAAATGATTGGATGTAAAATACTGCTTCTATAGGACTAAAGGGCCAAATCGGACGAAAGATATATATGGGAGCTATATCTAAATTTTAACCGATTTCAACCAAATTCAATAGGGATCTTTACAGCTGCGAAATACTCTAAACTGGAAACTTGCAGAATGATCGGAGTGAAATTGCGACCTGTAGTTGACGAACAACTTTACATGGACAGACGGACGGACAGACATGGTTAAATCGACTCAGCTAGTGATTCTGAGTCGATCGGTATACTTTATGGTGGGTCTAGCTGTGTTATTTTCAGGTGTTACAAACATCTGCCGTGAAACAAACTTATAATACCCTGTACCACAGTGTGGTGTAGGGTATAAAAAGTTATTTGGCGGACCCTTTATGTATGTGTTTACGTATCAGCTGTTTTAGTCGACCGACAGAAAAATTTACCGACATCGGTCGGTGGATGACCGATGTGGAATCGTAATTTTTTAGAAAATATATTGCGATTGAGAGTACAGTGAATATAAGGAATAAAAGACAACATTGCACTGATCATTTTCGAGTCCCACATGTCCTTGAAATATGTAATCTCATCATGTAAATTGTAGATTTCCAATTTTGTTCCTCACCACCAGTGGGCAAGGTGGTGAGGAACTAAATCAAGTCTGGAGACCAATTGGTAATGGTATATATTCCTACTTTTACACCACTGGAAGAGGACACCAATACGAACATTTTCATGATTCGAGTGTTTCCAGAATCACTTTTTAACTTCCCGAAAGTTACAGATTTAGGTTTGGCCACTGGGGGCCTGGACACAAAGGTCGTCCTCGAAGCCAATTGATAAAGGTATATATTCTTATTTTTATACCACTGAAAGAGGACGCCAATACGAACATTTTGATGTTTCGAGTGTTTCCAGAATCACTTTTTAACTTCCCGAAAGTTACAGATTTGGGTTTGGCCACTGGGGGCCTTGACACAAAGGTCGTCCTAGAAGCCAATTGGTAAAGGTATATATTCCTATTTTTATACCACTGAAAGAGGACACTAATACTAACATTTTCATGTCTGGAGTGTTTCCAGAATCACTTTTTTAATCCCCAGAGATTACAGATTACGATTTGGCCACTGGTGGTCAGGACACAAAAGTTGTGCTGGAAGCCAATTGGTAAAGTTATATATTCCTATTTTTATACCACTGAAAGAGGACTCCAATACGAACATTTTCATGTCTCGAGTGTATCCAGAATCAGTTTTTAACTTCCTAAAAGTTCCAGATTTCGGTTTTGCCACTGGTGGTCAGGACACAAAAGTCGTCCTGGAAGCCAATTGGAAAAGGTATACACTCTTATTTTTGTACCACTGAAAGAGGATACCAATACGAATATTTTCATGTATCGAGTGTATCCAGAATCAGGTTTTAACTTCCTGAATGTTCCAGATTTCGGTACGGCCACTGTTGGTCAGAACACAAAAGTCGTCCTGGAAGCCAATTGGAAAAGGTATACACTCCTATTTTTATACCACTGAAAGTGTATCCACAATCAGTTTTTAACTTTCTGAAAGTTCCAGATTTCGATTTGACCACTGGTGGTCAGGACACAAACGTCGTCCTGGAAACCAAACGGAAATACAAAACACTCTCATTTCTTCTACACTACTAGAGGATACTATTACGAATATTTTTCTGTATTTAGTGTTTCCAGAATCAGTTTCTAAATTCCAGATTTCGGTTTTACCGCTGGTGGTCAGGACATAAAAGTCGTCCTGGAAACCAAGCAGAGATACAATTCACTCCCATTTTTTCAAAGCTATAAGAGGATACTCTTATAGCCAGTGTTCCCAGTATCAGTTTTTACATGTAATTACCGATTTCGGTTTGACCACAAAACTAGCCGTGGTACCCTTTTTTTCGCCACTAGAAGATAATTTTTTATTTATTTTGGAATGATGTTTTTATTGTTGCTTACTTTTCACTGTTATTATTATAATAAATATGTTCAGTATATTTTAAACAATAGATTAGATTTCCTTATAAAGGGTCCGCCAAATAACTTTTTTTTTGAAAATGCTATAAAAAAAACTACTGAATATTTTCTCAAATTCCTTTTTTTATTTGAAAGTACAATCCTTCCGGTTAATAATGGAAAATAATTTCATTCAAACGGCTGCCTCGGCTGGCCATGCAGTAGCCTACACGATCGGTCCAATTTTTAAGCACGTTATCGATTGTGTGCAGCTGTATTTCACCAATGACTTCACGAATATTGTCCTTTAAAGGTGGGTACTATGTTTTTTCGGCACGAAAAAATTTCGCAAAATGTTATTTCGAGTTGAAAAATGGAACGCTTTTTTACAAAATCGCATTGCAATTTGGAAGTGTGTGTGTCAAAGTGTCACTTTTATATGTATGTATGTGTGTATATGCATGTGCTTTTTTTCTTTTTGCTAACATTCTTGAAAACAAACAAAAGATAAAATTAGAATCAATAAACAATTAATTGCAATAATGCCGACATAGAAAATAGATATTTTAAATGTCAGAAAGAAAATATTATTGGAGATCATTCTGCTAATGTTATACATAAATTATTTATTTTGTGTTGTTGCGGTGGCGATGTTTGTGAGACATGAAAAGCCAGAGTAGTACAATGTTATAAATAACAAAATAATTCCCTACTGTTGTACGAATATACACCCCTGTTCTGGTACTCACTTCACATTCATCTCACTTCTCGCCTTTACTTCACAGAACGAATAGCGAGGTGTCTGGCAACTGCAGAAAGTATTGGCTGCCTAACTTCTGCTTAAATAATGCCTAACATGTGATTTGCCTTCCATGCCATACCATACGGTCAAATCAAAAAATGTGCCCTGTCGAAAATGTGCCCTGTCCATTTGTGCCCTGTCGAAAATGTGCCCTGTCCAAAATGTGCCCTGTCGAAAATGTGCCCTGTCGAAAATGTGCCCTGTCTAAAATGTGCCCTGTCTAAAATGTGTCCTGTCCATTTGTGCCCTGTCGAAAATGTGTCCTGTCCATTTTGCCAAGGAATAATCGCTCACTTGTTTGCGTATTGTCATCACACCAAGTTGTTGCGTATTTTTCAAAGTTATTGTCAAAGTTAAAAAATGTCGGACATCAGAGCATGTATCGTTTGCGGAAGGAGGGATGATCCTTCTACGGTAGGAAATAGAGATTATTCTCTATTCAGAGTACCAACAACCGAACGATTCAGGAGAAAGTGGATTGTCTCATTACGATTAACAGCACCGCCGCTGAAATTTGTGGTTTCAGCCACCATTTTGACAATCGTCCGATTTATACGCTGCCCTGTAGATCGATGATCCCCCGTCTAGATTTGGATGAAGGTGCTGCTAGAGCTCCGAACGTTAATATCATTGTCCCTGTTGCTGCTGCTGAAGTTGTTGCTGCTGGAGGTGATGCTGAGGAGGATGAGGATGGTAATGTATCTGAAGTTGTTGCTGCTGAGGAGGATGAGGATGGCGATGTATCTGAAGTTGTTGCTGCTGGAGGTCATAACGTTGCTGAGGAGGATGAGGATGGCGATGTATCTGAAGTTGTTGCTGCTGGAGGTCATAACGCTGCTATAGGATGGACAACGGAGCAGAAAAAAATCAGTCAGGTATTATACCTGAAGTACAGTGGGTTGTACCCTTCTGGGTGTCCAAAACAAAATTTTATTTTGCCACCTATGCAGGAAGTCTTAAATTGGCTCCCGGTAAGAGTTATAGTTATTGCGTAGATATATGATATACAACGCATGAGTAAAATTAATCATATTTGTAGGTCAAGAATATATTGCCATGCATTGATCCAATGGTTTTTGGCCAGTATAAATTAATGCCACAAAATGCCGAGGAAGACAGAATTGTTTGTTTGTGAACGAATTATACATCGACGACAATGGAATTAGGAAGGAGGCACGAGTTTTCTCCATCCAGGGGATTATACATGGTTGGGAACAACTTATGTGCTATTTCCTCATTCCATACAAAACTAAAAATACCAGATTATTCGCAACACATTTAGCCACTGTAATTTCTGAAGTGAGACAAATTGGTTTCAATATTTTGGTTGTTACATATGATTTACTACACTTGAACACTTTAGAAAATCGAGGAGAAATAATTGATGGGTAGATATACATATTTACTTTGATATATTACATTTGTAAACCAAATCATTTTTTACAGTAAAAGCTATTTAAGTGAAGAGATTAGTGGCGTAGGACAACCGCGCATTTTAATACTATACGACACAACCCATGTATTTAACCACATACGAAATTCGATTGGTGTTGGTGGATTTAAATTTAATTGCGCTTTCGTGCGAGAAACATTAACCGAACACGCACAAGGTTTTTTAAAAAAAACTAGTTACTATTGCGATAACAATAGAGGTGCTTTGTCATGGAGTAGAGTAATTTTCAATCCATCAATAGGTAAAAGAAATTTACAAAATATGTATTAAAATAATTATTTACTTTGTTTTCTATCGTCAGTCTCAGCAATGGAAGATAAAAAGGCGAACAATTATTTTCAATTTGGGAGAGGAATGCCAAACAGCGACTTACAAATTAATACTACATGCTGCCTAATAGATATTCTCTCCTCTCTTCTGCATGAAAATGATGTGGCTTCCTATAAAGCAAAGCTTTGCAGAACCAAAGCTATCAACATTAGGCAAATTTATGAAATTGTAAGAAATCTAATGGAGCAGGAAGTATATTCCTTTAAAACTATGAAGTTCCTCCGCACAAACTTAAACAGTATATTAGCTATTGCTGATTATATTTTTAATAAATATACAGAGGTCGAAAGTATATGCATTGGTGTATGTGGGACATTTGGATTGGAACAACAATTTACTCACTATAGGTAAAGTGAAATTATTTGTGCTTCAATAATTTTATAACTCCATTTTTATCATTTCAGATATCTAGACGGAAATGTAAATACACATTTACTAAAGAATTTTGTGAAATATATGTCCAGGTACATTTCACAATTTATTCTTGAGGGAAGAGGACCACGTCTACTTTTAAATTTAGACCGGGAAACATATGAAATAGAAATGGAATATTGGACTGAATATGAAAGAATGGTAAATATAATTAACTTAAATAACTTTAATTAATTTAAATAACTTTTAACTTTGTTCCGTCTTTCTTTCAGATTTTGCCCATAGAATAATAAATAATAAAAATTTTTAATTAAAAATAAGATTTTCCATTTTAAATTTGAAAAATTTCGTAAAAAATTGAGATTTACATTTGAAATAACATAATTTCAATAAAAATTTAAGATTTTACATTTGAATTTGGTTAAATTTTATTTGAAATTGGCAAAATTTCATTCGTAATTAAGACCTTACTATTAAAATTGAGTACATTTCAATTGAAATTGAGGTATTCAATCCGAAATACATAGACTACACATTTAAAATTAACAGAATTTCAATAAAAATTAAGATTTTACTTTTGAACTAATTACTTTTGAAAAAATTAAAAAAAAAATTGGTTTTGAAAATAAATAAATGAAATAAAGGCCTATTTTTTTATTTATAATTATATATTATAACGTTTATTTATATATTTTTATTTTATATTTTAATTTGAACATTTCAGTCTTTTGGTTCAATTTGATATAAATTTCTTATAATTAGAAAATTTCTTAGAAATTGTGTATTTATAAAACTTTAATTATAAATTTTGTATTTATATATTTTTTAAATTTGTTTACTTATAAAATACATCTCCGATGTTGTTATTTTTCTTAGAATTCCTTACATATAAAATAATTCTTAGAATTCCTTACATATTTGTGATTTATAGAAAATTTTTAGAATTTTTTTTTACATTTTTAGAAATTGTTGATTTATGAAATTTTGTTTTTTTTTCATCAGTTTTAATTTTCATAGTTTTGTTTTTGAATATCGAGTTCTAGATCGTTGTTTTAGTTTTCAGTAAATTGTAGACTTTATTTGATTGTCAACAATATTCTGAGAAATCTTCTTCATTTATAGAAAAGTTTAGAAAAAATTGTTTTGATTGATTTGATATTTTTTGTAGAAAATTTCTTAAAACGTTATTTATAGATTTTTTTGAAATTCTATTATTGGTGATGTTATTAGTTTTTTTTTAATTACAGAAATATTTATAGACAATTTTTTTATTAGTTTAATACATTTTTTTATAGAAACTTATAAATAAAAAATTCTTATATTTTTTTTAGTTTTTAGAAAATTTCATATAAATTGTCATTTATATATTTTTTAAATTTGTGTATTTATAAAATACATCTTCGATGTTGTTATTTATATTAGAATATTCTGAAATATTTGTTTATAGAAAATTCCTTAATTTTTTTGTTTATAGAAAAATTTTAGAATTTTTCTATCATTTTTAGAAATTGTTGATTTATGAAATGTTGTTTTTTTTCATAGTTTTGTTTTTGACTATCGAGTTCTAAATCGTTGTTTTAGTTTTCTGTACATTTTCTAATTTTTTTTTTGATTATTAACAATTTTCTGAGAAATTTTCTTTATTTATAGAAAAGTTTAGAAAAAATTATTAATAGAAAATTTCAGACATTTTTTATTATTGAATTTTTTTTCCATTTTTCTTAAAACGTTATTTATAGATTTTTTTTTTAAATTCTAATAATAATATTCTTTTTTAATTACAGATATATTTAAAGACAAATTTTTATTAATTTAATAGAAATTTATAAATAAAACAATTCTTATATATTTTTTTTAAATTTTAGAAAATTTCTTAGAAATTGTGTATTTATAGAACCTTTATTATAAATTTTGCATTTATATATTTTTTAAATTCGTTTACTTATAAAATACATCTTCGATGTTGTTATTTTTCTTAGAATTTCTTAAAATTTTTTGTACATTTCACATTGCTTTCGTATTCACATTTCTTGACATTAAATTGTATTTAATTACATTTATTTAAATACGTAAATGAGAATTTCGGCGCAAATTGCTAAATTCACCTTCAAACAGCACATTTCTGATTATATTCTCAGCGATTGTACGCTGTTCGGGGGTCATATGATTAATTTTTGTTAAAACAGCCTCTGCTAGGCTCTTTCCCGCAGAGCATTGCATTTCAACATTATTTATGAGATTTCCTGAAATAATAATAAATAATATAAATTAGCAAATACAGTTAATCGTTAACTCTGTTAAGAAGTAGTCGATAGTTTCTGTTCTAAATTGAATTTCCCAGAGGATGACTGTCGAAGGCAGTCGAAATATTGGAAGTGAATAAAATTGAAACTGTTTAAAACAACAATATCCATCGTTTTTTAAATAATACATGACCTCTATTACTATTTTATCTCTTTTTATCTTATCTTATTTTATCTTATATTATCTTATTTTATTTTATCTTATCTTATTTTATCTATTACTATCTATTACTCTATTACTATTTAAGAATAGTTCCGAATATAATATAGTTCCAAATAAACAAAATATTTGGATGAAAACATACTTTCGTTTAGAACAACATTCTCCCAAACATATACATATATATGTGGAGTGTACCCTAAACATATGTATATTTCAAGCGAAATATGTTTCAGACAATATAATACAGAAGTGATTTTTTTGCAGCGTACATGTTTGCTTCCAATGTAAAACATTTTTACCTGAATTACCGATTTGGGGCACATCAATTATTATGGGGTGTAACGTTGCCGTAGTACAACCGCCAGATACCAACGTTATTTTAGCAGGTTCCAGGGTGACCTGTTTACCAGTTTCAGCGCGTTCCAGGGTGACCTGTTTACCAGTTTCAGCGCGTTCCAGGGTGACCTGTTTACCAGTTTCAGCGCGTTCCAGGGTGACCTGTTCACCAGTTTCCAGAATGCCATTATGGCCTGCCATTCTGGAAACTGTTGAACAGGTTCCAGTGGCCTGTTCAATAGGTTCCAATTCCAGCGAGGCCTGTTCACCGTAGTTTCCACAGTAGTCCACAGTGCCTGTTTCCACAGTAGTCTGTTCACCACTTTCCATCTTTTCAACAGGTATTGTAATGAGATTTCCTGAAATAATCAGTTACAGTTACAAAATGAACCAGTAAGGAAAGACAGAAAGTCGGGCGGGGCCGACTATATAATACCCTACACCTACCTACCCATTTTTGTCGTAGTGCAGGTTCCAGGTTCCAGGGTGACCTGTTCACCAGTTTCCAGAATGTCATTATGGCCTGCCATTCTGGAAACTGTTGTACAGGTTCCAGTGGCCTGTTCAACAGGTTTCAGTTCCAGCGAGGCCTGTTCACCAGTTTCCAGAGTGGTCATTTCAACAGTTTCCACAATGCCATTCTGGCCTGCCATTCTGGGAACTGGTGAACAGGTTCCAGTGGCCTGTTCAACAGGTTCCAGTTCCATGTTGGCGTTTTCATCCTCATCTAAAAGTAATACGAAAAATAGTCAATACACTTTACTTTAAATGTGAAACTGTATTTACCTGACGTATCGTCCATGGAGTTATACCAAGTTGAATCTGCGAGAAAACCCAATTCTGCTGCCATACCAAAGTGGGCTTCGAACGACCGAAATATCCAATTTTCTTCTTGAATTATTCCTTTTTTTTGTACCTGAGGATTGCGTTTCGGTATATTTTTTTCATCAAATACCAAGTAGCTCTTGCCTCTTTATCAGTCCGCCCTCCAGGATGATTCTTGGGCAGAAGCGGAGCTTCTTCCAACCACATTTGGTTTCTCTGGTTGAGTTGGTTATTTACATTATTTTCCCTTTTTTGCTTTTGAAAACTAGACAGCAGAGGCCTTTCAAGACAAGCAGCAACAAATCTTTTATAATCTCGTTTAAAGTATCTGCATCTCATCTTTTTTAATGTGCTCCTTTGGGAAGGCAAAAATACAAGTACAACCAGTAAGGAAAGGCAGAAAGTCGGGCGGGCCGACTATATAATACCCTACACCTCCCTAACAATGCGATAAGGGTCATTGCCATAATAATTTGGAATAATTAGTAAATGGGTAAGAACATATATATGTGGATATACCTAATTCTGAACCGATAATCGCTAAATTAATCAATATTCGTATTGAGAAACATCTTTCTGGAGACTTTTGTAATGATCGGAAGTAAAGTACAACTTCTATAGCGCTTTGATACGAAATCAGGAGGAACATATATACGGATGTTATTTATAAATCTGAACCGATTTTCCCTGAATACTCATTCATGTACGAGTAAAAAGACATCTTTCTGTCGAATTTCGTACTGATCGGATATACAATACAATCTGTACAGCGCTTACATGTCGAATCGGGGGTAACATAAATATGGGGCTATATATAAATCTGAACCGATTTTCTCCCATTTTGGCAGCATTTCTTCATGTAGAAGGAAACCTCTTTTTTCCGAAGTTCGCACTGATCGGATATAAAACAACATTTTTACAGCGCTTACAGATCAAATCGGGGGTAACGTATATATGGGGGCTATATCTAAATCTTAACCGATTGTAACCTAATTCAATAGGGATCATCCTTGGGCCAAAAAAAAGATATGTGTAAAGTTTCGTCGAGATCGGACCATAATTGACAGACGGACGGACAGACAGACAGACGGACATAGCTAAATCGACTCAGAAAGTGATTCTAAGTCGATCGGTATAATAAACGATGGGTCAATTTCTTCTCCTTTTGGGTGTTACAAACAAATGCACAAAGTTATAATACCCTGTACCACAGTGTGGTGTAGGGTATAATTACATATTTGTATTTACGTACTACTTACATCTTTATCACAATTTTGTTTTAGCATAATCACGATGCGTACTGTAAAAACACAACCTTCTTTTTATACCACTTCTCAAAAGCTATTCATTCAAAAATAACCGAACAACATCTTCTCTATTGTCTGAAACAAATACCCCGCATCCAACTTTCTATAATCGAACGTTAACACTGCTCAGAGAAAGAGGGTATAAAATATAATAAATATATTTAGTCGAATATTTAATCTCTTATAACTTCTAGATACTTTTCTAATTCTTTATATTTCTCTGAACCAGTGTGGTATAGGGTATAAAAATTTTGAATACAAAAATACGAATACGAAAAATGAATACAAAACAGGCGTTGAAATGATTATGCATATGTATAAACTTACGTAGACTGCGTTTTATTACAAACGAGGCTCATATTTCATAAATTTCATTTAATTTAAAAGCCACAAGTTCCAATTTCATTCTCCAATAACATTCTCCATTTTGTTTTTCTCTGCTGCATTTTCTATTTTCTGTATCTATGCAAAAATTCATTAGAAGTTAGGAGCCGGGCAAAATTATCGGCGAACAGACAGATAGAATAACCAGTAACCATGGGGGACAATTTTGCCCCTTTCCGGCAAATGACAAAATGCTGAAATTTGCAAACAAAATCAGTAAAAAGAAAAAAATTTTGCGAAAAAATTGAAAAGTAATGATGAATAAGTATATAATATAATAATAAAATGAATTTGTTGCTATTTTTGTTGTGAATGTGACATACATATGTGAATGTGACATTGACAATGTCATATAATTGTTACGGCTGCGGTTTGGCACAAATAGTGCCAAACGTATGGCACAAAGAGTGCCAAACGAATGGCACAAAGACTTATGGCAAAAGGCGTGATAGCGACTTTTAGAACACCTCTTTCTAAGACATTTCACGTGAGATGCTCCAAGTGAGTGCCAGAACATACCCGATAAATAAATAAAATAATGTTTTGACTAATCCAAAAATATGTTTTATTATTATATTTAAGGATTTACATTATATTTGTTAACATATATATACACTTCCATCCATAAACGGAATATCTTTTTCCAACTTTCTAAAACTAAAGAACATACAGTTCTTTACAACCATTTCCAAATCGAGATCACAGGCACTGTCCCATTCCATTGTCCTACTGCTTTAGTAGCGTTAGCCGTCCATAATGTTTCTCCTGGCTTTTGCACACAATTGTTCTAAACATACAAACATAAATGTACATATCTAATTACAAGACTGATTTTACATTGTTACTAACAATAATTATTTTCCTTTTCACATCTTTGCATCCTTTTTCTTTATTCCGGAAGATAATTTAATTTATTATTCTTCATTAGTAAATTTTATTTCTAATATTTACAACAGTTGAGTTTCTTGCGGACAAAAATAAATATAAACAAATGGGAGTGTGACGGTGGCGGCAATAAATTTGTTGCGGCGTTTAATTTGTAACGGCGATAAATTTGTGGTGGCGGAAAATGCTACATTTTCGCGTTGAAATAAACATAGTACCACAAACGAAAACATTTCGCAGTTTTTTTCGCGACTTTGTTTTTATATGGGATTTCAACGCGAAAAATGAACATAGTACCATGCTTAAAGCGTCAATTATCTCTGGCTTGCCGGCGTAACACTTATCTTTGAGGGCACCCCACAATAGTCCAACGGTGTCATAGTCCTCGCAGCTCCGAGGTGGCCAAACGATATCAGCTCTGCGGCTGATAATGCGATCTTCAAAAACAGGGCGTAAAACATCGAGTGTAGCTTCGGCTGTGTGGCACGTAGCGCCGTCCTGTTGAACCAAATGTTGTCAATATCCTCCTCTTCAATTTTTGTGAACAAAAAATCGTTCAACATGGCCCGATAACGATCGCCATTGACTGTAACGGCCACTCCTTGATCATTTTCGAAGAAAAATGGCCCAATTATGACTCTGGACCAAAATCCGCACCAAACAGTGACTCGTTTTGGGTGTATCGGATTTTCAATGTATGCGTGCGGGTTTTCTGTGCCCCAAATGCGACAATTTTGCTTGTTTACATACCCGCCAAGATCAAAATGAGCTTCATCTGAAAAGATGATTTTTTTTGGCATTCTGCATTCTGCAACATTACCATGATTTTCAAAGTAATGTCGCAATATTTCCCAGCGTTGTTCAAGCGTATACACAACCACATTCGTTCAGGGGAAGGATAAAACTAATTATCTGTCAAATCAGACATGAGCTAAGTGTTACCATTCACGAAATAAGCATAGTTGAAAAAAACGTTAGATGGCGGACCCTATATAATGATTGGGGTTTATATTTAGTAAAAGTATCAAGTAATTTATTTTAGTTGCTCTGCTCTGAAAAAAAATAATATTCAAATTGCAATGCAACTGAGATACTGATGCTACGCTTAGTTGCGTGGAGGCCCCTTTCCAACTGTGGGCTCTTGGAGGGGAATATGTTGCGGTCGAAATTGCACTTTGCATCGGCTGTGAGTAGGTTTGTGAGCACAAGGCCCATATTTAATAACAAACGGATACTCAACAGGTTACTGAATTGGAACCGTATTCCCTTTCGTTCGAAATGATTCAAGTGTTTAATTATAACTTAAACTTGAAAATTTTCGGCTTTCGCCTTGAACTTAGGACCGACTAACTCGTGATCAACCACTTTTCACACGAAACCCTTCTCCACTTCAGTCCTCCAAGATCTCATTCGATTATTTGCTACTACTACCAAGATATCTGTGCCAATGGCAATTCCATGCAGGCTTATGCCAAACACTTCCGTGCACACCATTGTACCCTCATACTAACTAAAGTTTCAAAGTTTATAATCCAACCGAAATTTAACATAAACCATTTACTTTAGCGGTAATGTATAGGTATACAACTTAAGCGCCATCCATTTTAAGGGCTAGTTGCTTCGGCAGGTGTGTTGTTACACACTCCTTTGCGGATTAAGACTTCCATGTCCACCGTCCTGCACATACTGTTGTTGTTGGTGATAGTTGAACATCTCCCTGAATTGCATATTTTCTAGCATCAGTTCTTCCACTTCAGAGAACGAAGCCGAGGCAAAATTGTCGGCGGCGCCGGCTTGTCCAAAAATGGGTCGGCGGCGGCGGCTTTTCGGCTTACGATTTATTGTGCAACATAACATATACACATTTATTGTACAACTTAGTTGGAAGTATAAGCACAGTGTAAAAATAGAATTTTCCCTTAATGTGGGTACTATGTTTTTTCAGCTTGAAAAAATTCCACAAAATGTTATTTCAAGTTGAAAAATGGAACGCTTTTTTACTAAGGTCGCATTACATTTTTGAGGTGTGTGTGTGTCGAAATGTCACTTTTATATAAATGTGTGTGTGTAAGCATGTGCATTTTTTTCCTTTTTGCTTTTCTTGAAAACAAACACGAGTTTAAATTATAAACAATCAACAAATAATTAAATGAAATAATGCCGACTTAGAAAATATTTCATTTAATTGCAGAAAGGAAATATTTTTGAAGATAATTGTGCTAATGTTATACATATGATGGCGATGCTTGTGAGGCATCAGAAGCCAGCGTAATACAATGTTGCTAATAACAAAATAATTTCCTACTGTTGTACGAATATAAATAAATTAAATGATGTTTTGATGAACCGAAAAAGATGTTTTATTTTAAGGATTTTATTTATTTTTAAGGATTTGCATTATATTTGTTGACTTATACAAATTATACTTCCATCCATAAACGGAATTTCTTCTTCCAACTTCTATGGTTGGCAAGAACTCACTATGTTCTTTATAACCATTTAAAAACATGATCACAGGCACTACCCAATTCCATTGTCTTACTGGTTCGGCAGCGATAGACGTCCACAATATTTTTCCAGGCTTTTCGTCACGATTCTTCTAAACATACAAACGTAAATGTACATAATTACAAGACAAATTTCACATTATTAAATATAGTTACATGTCCGTCCAGTGTTTTGCACATTTTTTGCTTTGCTATCCAATCGGAATGTCGCTCTTCTCGTTTATTCCATATACACATAATTATTATCCGTTCCAAAGCTTTTCGTTAGTCTTCATTGTTTCAAATAATTTAATTTAGTATTCTTTATTAGGAAATTTTATTGATAATATTTACAACAGTTGAATTTCTCGCGGACAAATATAAATGTAAATAAATAGGAGTACAATGCTGGCGGCTTCAATTTGTTGCGGCGTTCAATTAATTTGCAGCGGCGCAAAATGTCAATTTCTCACGTTGAAATAAACACAGTACCACAAATGAAAAAATTTCACTCATTTTTTCACAACTTTGGTTTTTGTATGGGATTTCACCGTGAAACGGGAACATAGTACCGTGCTTTAAAAATTAAATCGAGCAAAAGAGAAATAATTAAAAAATTGTCTGAAATTAAACATGTTTGCTGTACAAACGTATATCTGACAAATCTAGAAAGATCTGAATGACTTCTTCTATTTGAAGTATATTTTATATGCCTTCCAAAATATTTTGAATGTTACTACTTTCACTCGTCGAGTAAAAACTGGTAAAGGAAAAGACATTTTGTAAATTCTCTCTTAAATTTGCGTAATACTTTTACTAGTTCATTGATCGAAAAAAGTAAACACAAAGTTAAATTAGTTTTCTAATTTTTTTCTTTTTTATAAAAATATTTATTTTTTGTTATAGTAAAACTTGAACACAAAGCTTAATATACATATGCTGATATACACATATTGTAATGCAATACAAAAAAAAATGTTTTGTTTGCTAAAATCTATTTTGTAGAAATTAGAGCAAATTTTCGAATTTCAAGAAAATGGAATTGTTTTCATCGCTACAACATTTTATATTATACATCGATTTTCTTCGGAATGGTCTCATTTTACCGATCAGACTTTACTATAAAATCATAAAAATATAACAGTAGTGCGTTTTTATGAGGCCTTTATTTAAAATTATTAAAATTTTCAAAAAATAGGATTTTTTCGCAATATTTTGTAAGATATTGGGGAAACCGCTGAACGGATAGAAAATTGTATTGTAGGAAGTTGAATACTTAATTTGATTTTTAGGAGAAATTGTTCTCTAGTTATGCCATAATATGTGTTTCAACCTCTTTTCTTTCTTAGCCTAAAGGATTACTTCTTAGATTTCTCGCGATAAATCGTGATATTGAAAAAATTATCCGAATTGGTTCAGGAAAGTGTTAAAGAATTCAAAACTAAGTAGCCTTCAACTTCTTCCATTCCATTTTCCATCCGTTCGGCCTTTTCGACGATATCTTACAAAATATTGTGAAAAATCCTATTTTTGAAAAAAAATTTAATAATATTACCTTTTTATGATTTTGAGTCCTGACCACCAGTGGGCAATATGAAATTTACAAGTCACAATGTGAGATTATATATTTCGAGGACAAATGGGATACGAAAATGACCAGTGCAATGTCGTCTTTTATTCCTTATATTCACTTTTCTCTGAAACAAAAATTATTTTTACATATTCTCTAAAAAATAACAATCGCACATCTGTCATTTACCGACCGACGTCGGTAACATTTTCTAACTAACGTCCAGAACAGCTGATATGTACACACACACGTACATTTTTTTGTTTGACATTATTTTATTCAAGTTTGGGACACCCTGTTATTTTGTGTTATCGAAAGTTACCGACGTCGGTATGTTCACACAGGGCAATGACAATTGAATACTATAGACGTCGCATGGTATTTACAGACTTTATCCGCCAGGTGGCGTCCGAGCAGCCTTTCTCTCATTCTCAAATTCCTCTCAATTATTTCTCTGTCATACATGTTAGCCAGACAAAGCGGCATCTTCAATATGCAGACATACTAAACGAATTGTCAAACTACATGCGACGTCTATAGTATTCAATTGTCATTGCGCAGGGCCAAAATCGGTAAATTTTCTGTTTAAAACAGCTGATACGTATATACACACACGCACATTTTGTTTTTTGACATTATGTTGTACTATTTTGGGTCATCCTGTTATTTCGTGTTATCGAAAGTTACCGACGTCGGTATCTTTATGCAGGTAAAAAATACAATTCCACATCTGTCATCCACCGACCGACGTCGGTAACTTTTTCTGTCAATCGTCCAGCTGATACGTACATACATCAGCGTTGCCAGGTATTTTTTGAAAAAAACTTAAAATTTTCAAAGAAAAAACTTATTTTGCAACAAAAAAACTTATATCTATTTTATGAAAAAAAAAATGGAAAATAGTTGCAATTCAAATAGTACAAGAAATACAGGGGTTTCCAATAAAAGTGATATGATTTCTTTGAAAAAAAAAAAACACAATTATTGTTAGGAAATTCAAAAGTTTTTTATTTAATGTGAAGTACAATCGATACAATTAAGTTCTAAATAAAACGTCATTCAAATGGCCTCCACGACTTCTTCTGCAGAAACTAATTCGATGAACCCAATTTTCCAGCACTTGTTCCACTAAATCAAGTCGTATGTCATGAATGTCACGTTCAATATTGACTTGTAAAGCTTGAAGAGAGTCTGGTTTATTTCGAAAGACCATTGACTTCAAATAAACCCACAAGAAATAGTCTAATGGTGTTAAATCACAACTTCTTGGAGGCCATTCAATATCACAATTTCTTGAAATAATCGAATCTCCAAACTTTTCTCGCAACAATTCAATTGTTTCACTTGTTGTGTGGCACGTAGCCACAATCGGTAAATGACAAAAAGATAGCTCTTAACGAGAGCTAAAATATTGCTCATGGATGTCAAGGTCTAGGGTAGACAGGAAAGTGTTTTTTTTGGATTTTAAAAATGGACTTGGCATCATTTTCAAATGTGACCGGAAAGTTTATTTTTGCTCTAGCTCCTTAAAGGTACGTCGGATCGGAAATCGGAAATGATTATGTGTGTCACGGTCGTAGGTCGACTGGAAAGTGTTTTTTTTTTTATTTTAAAAAAATTGAATTAGCGCACGAAAATTTGCAATTGGAGAACGATTATTTTGATAATAAACCTGAATAATTTGTAAACGTTGTTCTTGCGTATATCTCTCCATGATGAAATTGTAAACACTACTGAATACAATGATGACAGATCATGACATATTACAAATGGCCGAAACGTCACTTAAAAATCATATCATCCCTATTGGAAAACCCGTTATAAATTAAATAATTGGCATTGGGCCATATTTCTCAAATCAGGATAAAATGTAGTCGACAAAGTATAAATATACAAAACAATTATTTTGTAATTTTCAAAATAAAGGGATGATCCAAAATATAAATTTTTCCTGTAACTCCATGGTGCATTCCGCCCTTTACCCCGCTAAATTGCAAGTTTGAAAACCCAAATTTGGAAAATGTGATTTCTGAAAATTCTTAAATTTTGTGTTTCTTATTAAGCCCTTTTATTTTCTTGTTCTTTAAAAATGTGAATTTCATTTTACAGTAAATTTTGTCGTATTCTTCCACCTAAGTGATTTATTATATTTTCAAAATTTAATATTAATTTAAAATTAACTGGTTTGGGAAAGGTTTTGTGTTTTTCTGAGATAATAATATAATATTACATTTTTACAGAATTTAAAAAAAAAACTTATTTGTGGAAGAAAAAACTTAAAAGTTATATTTTTTACTCGAAAAAACTTGAAAAATAAGTTTAAACTTATCATCTGGTAACGCTGACATACATACACACGTACATTTTGTTATTTGACATTATGTTGTGCAACTTTTGGTCACCCTGTTATTTCGTGTTATCGGAAGTTATCGAAAGTTCCCGACGTCGGTATCTTCACGCAGGTATTTTTTATAGTTTGCTGACACACCACACGTCGTCGTGTTATATTTATTAAAGGAGGGTGTGCAGGAACGAATTCTAAAATAAGGAGATACATAATTCAAAGAGTAACTTATTCCACTTCAATTTGCAAAGTTATTGAATAAAGACATGGCTCTAAAGTTAACGGCTAACGTTGCCAATCCCCCAATAAGTAAGTTGTTGTGGGGTCAAATAAGTCAAAAGCTATTTTTAGGTTAAAGTCGCCTCGGGCTATATACATACAAATTTTGGCAGGAGGTTTACTTTATCACTTTTGATGATGTATATACTTTCTCTCTTCTATTTAATCATGCAGGTGGTTTGGCAACAGCTCATTTAATTAGCGACACCGTCGCCGTGGAAATTGTTTGGGGTAATGAGACTTCTCTGTTATATCCCGATGGCCGGCAATTATTATGCTACTCGAATAACGATGTGTTGCGTGCTTTGGCCAGAGCTGCTCCAGCGTATAAACTGTATGGCGAGACGGCGATTGAACGCACTCAAATTGATCACTGGCTGTCGTTTTCGCTCACCTGTGAAGATGACATCTCGTGGGCCATGGGATTTTTGGAGAAATCCATTGCCCCAGTCACTTATTTGGTGGCCAATAAATTGACCATTGCTGATTTTGCATTATTCAATGAAATGCATTCCCGTTATGAATTCTTGGCTGCCAAGGGTATTCCACAACATGTCCAACGGTGGTACAATTTGATTAGTGCCCAGCCTCTTATTCAAAAGGTTTTGCAATCGCTGCCAGATGAAGCCAAAGTTTCGGCGAAACGTATCATTCGTTCCAAGAGCTCTAAAGAATCATCTCCAGCCGTCACTGCCAAGCCAGGAGAACGTAAACAAGAGGGTAAATTCGTCGATTTACCCGGCGCCGAAATGGGAAAAGTTGTGGTACGTTTCCCACCAGAGGCTTCCGGCTATTTGCACATTGGTCATGCCAAAGCAGCTCTTCTCAATCAATACTATGCCCAGGCCTTTGATGGAACACTGATTATGCGTTTCGATGACACCAATCCTGCCAAGGAAACTGTTGAATTCGAAAATGTTATATTGGGAGATTTGGAATTGTTGAATATTAAGCCGGATGTCTTTACACACACGTCCAACTACTTTGATTTGATGTTGCAATATTGTGAACAAATGATCAACGAAGGCAAAGCCTATGTGGACGATACTCCACCAGAACAAATGAAGGCGGAACGTGATCTAAGGACAGAATCGAAAAACAGGTCAAATGGTAAGCCCTCCAAAAAGTAACGAAGTAAATATAAATTATTAAACCTTACTTTTGTTTCAGATCCTGCCAAGAATATGTCCATGTGGAAGGAAATGTGCAATGGCACGGAATTCGGCCAGAAATGCTGTGTGCGTGCTAAAATCGATATGTCATCGCCCAATGGTTGCATGCGTGATCCTACCATTTATCGATGCAAAAATGAACCACATCCCAGAACTGGAACCAAATACAAGTAAAAAATGAAGAGAATAAAACAAAAACCAACATTTACTAAACATTATTTTTTGAATCTCATTTCAGAGTTTATCCCACTTACGATTTTGCTTGTCCGATTGTCGATGCCATTGAGAATGTTACGCACACTTTGCGTACCATGGAGTATCACGATCGCGATGATCAATTCTATTGGTTCATTGATGCTTTGAAATTGCGCAAGCCTTATATCTGGGAATACAGTCGTTTGAATATGACCAATACCGTCCTATCCAAACGAAAATTGACTTGGTTTGTGGATTCAGGTTTAGTAGATGGATGGTAAGAACAAGCAACATTATTCAAATCGTCTTGGTAATCCATTTACATATGAATTACTTTGTAGGGATGATCCCCGTTTCCCAACAGTTCGTGGTATTGTCAGACGTGGCATGACCGTTGAAGGTTTGAGGGAATTCATTATTGCCCAAGGATCCAGTAAATCCGTGGTATTCATGAACTGGGATAAAATCTGGGCCTTCAACAAGAAGGTCATTGATCCCATTGCCCCCCGCTACACCGCCTTAGAATACGAAAATCGTGTTATAGTCAATGTGTCTGGTGCTAATAAGGAGAAGATTGAAGTTCCAGTACATCCCAAGAATGAAGCTTTAGGCAAAAAGACTGTCACATTAGGACCCCAAATCTATATTGACTATGTAGATGCTGAAGCTTTGAAGGCCGGCGAGAATGCCACTTTCATTAACTGGGGTAATCTTAAGATCAATAAGATCAACAAAGATGCTTCTGGTAAGATTACCAGTGTGGATGCCGCCTTAAATCTTGACAATAAAGATTTCAAAAAGACCCTTAAACTTACTTGGTTGGCTGTGGAAGATAAAGAAGCTGAGTATCCCCCAACATATTGTGTTTACTTTGATAACATCATTAGTAAGGCTGTCTTGGGTAAGGATGAAGATTTCAAGCAGTATATTGGACACAAGACTCGCGAAGAACAGCTTATGTTAGGTGATCCGGAATTAAAGAAATGCAAAAAGGGAGATATCATACAATTACAACGTCGTGGTTTCTTCAAGGTGGATAATGCCTATGCTCCACCTAGTGCTTATTCCAATGTTGCCTCTCCTGTTATTTTATTCTCGATTCCTGATGGTCATACTAAAGATATGCCTTCATCGGGTCTGAAAATTAATGCAGGAGGTGCTAGCGATGCCAACAAATCGGTAAGTGGATGATTAAGATTAAGAGTTTATCAGAGGTCAAACCACGGCATTCGATATCGAGAACTACTCGATCGAAAAGCCAATTTAATTATTGTTAATAAGAAAAAAACTAACTAAAAACTAACCAGAAACGTTTCATAAGAGTTAATTGAAATAATTTACTTGAATACGACATAAAATGTCCTAGGGCTGTATACGCCCGTCTGTCCGAAATTTTTGTATGTGGAATTATTTTCTTCAAATTTAAGTTCGATGAGGAAGGTACAACACATTCAGGTACCCTCCTCCCAATAACCGGTTGAACTACTACTTGACCGTTCTATGTCGGTATCTACAAGATATTTTGATTTACTCTATCTCTCAGCCAGGGATGTAAAATAGCATTTTGTTTTTTGTACTTTTCGCTAGGGCAAAATGTAGAGCCCGACCGAATGTTCGGCTTCGGCTACGACTACGGCCAAAACTCGACATTGGGCCAATATTCGCCATTCGGCCACAAAATCAGCCGAAGTTGGCCGAAGGCCGATTTTTTGTTCAAAAAGTACAAAAAATAGAATTATATGACTTTTTAAAGAAAATTCTATTATGGAAATCTTGATAGAAGTGAACAATACTACAAAAATAATTTGAAAAAGGACACCAAAGGAAGAAGGACAAAGAAAAACATGACTCAGTTCCTCACCTAAAAGCTTTCCAACCAGTGAAAGCATTCTTGTAAAAGTAGTACGAATAGATAATAATGAGCCATTGAGCCCAAGAATCATTCAAATTTTTTAATACAGTAACTCGAGATGTTTCAAAAGTTTGGAAATGGTGTCAGAAAAGTACTTGTACCCAAGTGTGCTAGAGAGCAGTTGTTTATGCTGCTGGGCAGCTGTATTCAAATTAAAGAAATAGTATACAAGGTCTTAATGCAGGAAAAATACTTTCTTTGTCATTATAACATTAGGGTTTTTAATTTTATGAGCTAAGTAAATAAATACGTAAGCACGAGACATAAACTGATTAAAAACACAATTTTTTGGAGCAATGTTAACAATTCTTTAACAAAAATAAAACATTGGGCTTCGGCCGAAGGTTGTAAATTTAGCCGAAGTTCGGCTAGGGCTTCGGCCTTAAAATCCGGCTTCGTTCGGGCTCTAACAAAATGTACTTTTTTTTGGCGTATACCTTACCTTTTCGTGGCCCCAAAGGAAGAAGTCACAAGGTGTTAAATCACAAGTTCTCGGTGGCCATTTGTGATCACCTCTTCGAGAGATAATCTTTTCCCGTAACAGAGCAATGGTTTCGTTGCTTGTGCGGCACGTAGCGCCGTCTTGTTGAAAGTAAACGTTCTTCAGATCAATACCATCCAACTCCGACCATAAAAAATCATAAATCATCTCTCGATAGCGCAATCCATACACCGTAACTGTTGATCCAACCTCATTTTCGAAAAAGTAAGGTCCAATGACCCCGCCGGACCATAAACCGCACCAAAAAGTCACACGTTGAGGATGAAGAGGCTTCTCAACAATAACTCTTGGGTTTTCCGAGCCCCAGATGCGACAATTTTAACTGTTGGCGTAGCCACCGAGGTGGAAATCAAGATCATCAGTCAAGATGATTTTGTATAGTTCGTATCGTTTTTTGTTCGTTCTTTTTGATCGTTTTGTATCGTTCGATGATCGTGTATCATTCCATTTTTAGTAATTTATTCTTAAACTTCTAAAAGTATATTTCACTGGAAATTTTGGTTTGGTACGTCTAAATTTCACAATTGACATCAATCAGTCCGTTGGGGATCAGTTCAGTACCAGGTCTTGATATAATCAGTCCTGGGATTTGTAAATGGAAATTTAAAATATATTTATTTATATGTCGAGTCATAAGTGATTCAAGCCATGTTGTTTGGGACTTTTCCTAAGACAGACATTGTACGATAGTTCAAATACATAATACGCCTTCTGAGGTGTGGTCCCAGGCATGTCCAAGGGAGTAAATTGCCACATCAGAAGACAAAACTTTATAAAAGGGACATGTCCCTACTATATAACCGAAACTGGGACCTTTGATTACCCACCAGGGACCGGTCACAGAACTAATTTCTTGAAGTTAATTTTTATATAAATTATTTAATTAAATATAAAAATGTACCAAACTGGTCGCGGTAGTACCATGGTACTTTCGAAGCTCAAAATGTACCAAAAAAGTACAATTGTACTTTTGCAATCTGATATAATTCGTTGTCTCAATTCACTCACTTCCTCTGAAATAGTAATTGTCTCAACATATTTCTCCTCCATTCTCTCATTCTCCCATTGTCGGAGTAACAGCAACACGTTATCATAACATAACTAACTTGATTGTGGTTGTGTTTACGTAGAGAAGATATATAAACGAAGTACATGGCTAACAGCCGCATATAGTCAATACATTTGAGAGAACTCTCTTAAATTCATACTATGAAGATCGACTGTTGTCTAACTAACCTTTCATTTGTTAAACATAACTTGTTGAGTACGGGTGAGTTGATACGTTCGCGATTTGGGCAGTCGACAGTTGACTAAACGTCAACGGACACATTTCTTGTATTCAAGTCGTATCTGTTGTCGTCGTCGCATTAACTTTCCAACATTTACATTATTTGTATTTATATGATGACGTATACATATTAGTAACCCATCTTTTAGACAGTTGTATTGATCATAGATTTAATTCGCATTTGTTGCAGGCCGCAACGAATGGTTTATCCTCGGATGCCAACGATTTAGATCAACAGATAAGCAAACAAGGTGATATTGTACGTGATCTTAAAACCAAAAAAGCCGATAAAGCACAAATTGATGCTGAAGTTAAGAAACTTTTATCTCTGAAAGCTGACTATAAAACTGCTACTGGCAAAGATTGGAAATCCGGACAGATTCCTGCTGCTGGAACGACCACAACATCGCCGGCTGTTGCTTCTGCTACGAATGCTGTGTCAGTGAACGAGCAAATCATCAAGCAGGGCGATTTGATACGTGACCTTAAGGCTAAAAAAGCAGCTAAAACTGAAATAGAATCTCAGGTTAAAATCCTTTTGGATTTGAAGGCTCTATTTAAGAAATTGTCCGGACAAGATTGGAAACCTGGTGTATCTGTTGCTGCTCCAAGTGTAGCACCTGTCGCTACTTCCAATACGAACTCCGCTGTCGAAGAAGTCTTAGCCAATATCACTTTGCAAGGTGATAAAATAAGACAATTGAAATCACAGAAAGCTGACAAAGCTACCATTGAACCTGAAGTAAAGGCTTTACTGAATCTCAAGGCAGAATACAAGCAAGTGACAGGCGAGGAGTGGAAGCCAGGCTGTGTAGCTCCCGTTGTCGTTAAAAAGGAAAAAGGTCCCGACCAACCTTCCGCAGTTGTTGTTGCTGATTTGTTAAATAAAATCGCAGCTCAGGGTGATCAAATCAGACAATTGAAAGCAGCAAAGGCTGATAAAGCCACAATAGAGCCGGCCGTTAAATTGTTGCTGGCATTAAAGACAGACTATAAGAGTCTTACAGGCCAAGAGTGGAAACCTGGTACTACTGATCCAGCCGTCGCTGGCACCAGTTCTCCTGTGAAAAACGAAGTGATTGAAATAACTTGCGAATATCCTTCGCCTATACGCGTGGTTTTCGATCTAATCAAAGAACAAGAGGACAAAATTCTTAAAATAAAATCTGAGGGAAGACCTAGAACCGCTTTGATACCTGATTTGAGACGTCTCAGAGCGCTGGAAGTTGAATTTAAACTTCTCACCGGCACCTCGTATATAGAAGGCACTGAACTTGACCCTCAATTTGACTTTGTTGAGAAAATGCATCCACCTCCTGTTACCGAAAAAGATCTGCTTACCAAGGAGATCACTGAACAAGGCAAAAAAGTACGTGTGGCGAAAGGCCACATGGCTCCCAAAGAAGTAATCGATGCTGAAGTTGCAAAACTTTTGGCCTTGAAAGCCAGATATAAGGAAGTTACTGGTACCGATTTTCCCGTCGCTGGGCGTTCGGGGGGTGGCGTTGATCCCCGATTTATAGGTCGAGAAAAGGATTGTACCCCCAAACCAGCTAAACCCACGAAAAAGGAACCCGAAGCTGCCACTGGAGCTGTGAAGAAACAGACACGATTAGGTTTAGAGGCCACTAAAGAAGATAACCTACCCGAATGGTACTCCCAAGTTATAACGAAAGGTGAACTTATTGAGTATTATGATGTGTCAGGCTGTTATATTTTGCGCCATTGGTCCTTTGCCATTTGGAAATTCATCAAGACATGGTTTGATGCCGAAATAACCAAAATGGGTGTTAAGGAGTGCTACTTCCCTATTTTCGTTTCAAAGGCTGCCTTAGAAAAGGAGAAAACGCATATAGCCGATTTTGCCCCCGAAGTTGCCTGGGTCACAAAATCGGGAGATTCTGATTTAGCCGAACCAATTGCAGTGCGTCCTACCTCCGAAACCATCATGTATCCTGCCTACGCCAAGTGGATTCAATCCTACCGTGATCTGCCCATACGTCTCAATCAATGGAACAATGTTGTACGTTGGGAATTTAAACATCCACAACCATTCCTGCGCACCCGTGAATTCTTATGGCAAGAAGGTCACACAGCCTTTGCAAATAAGGCCGAAGCTGATAAGGAAGTTTTAGACATTTTGGAGTTGTATGCTCAAGTCTATACAGATCTCTTGGCTATACCCGTAGTAAAAGGACGCAAGACAGAAAAGGAGAAATTCGCTGGCGGCGATTATACCACCACTGTTGAGGCTTTCATTTCGGCTTCTGGTCGTGCCATTCAAGGTGCCACCAGTCATCATTTGGGTCAAAACTTCTCCAAGATGTTTGAAATTGTATTCGAGGATCCAGAAACGCAACAAAAGCAATTCGTCTACCAAAACTCCTGGGGTATTACGACAAGAACCATTGGTGTTATGATCATGGTTCATGCTGATAATCAAGGTCTGGTCTTGCCACCACAAGTGGCTTGCATCCAAGCCATTGTTGTACCTTGTGGCATTACCGTAAATACCAAAGATGCCGAAAGAGCTGAACTACTTGATGCTTGCAAGGCCCTGGAAAAACAATTGGTAACCAGTGGCATACGCTGCGAGGGTGATTATCGTGACAATTATTCTCCCGGCTGGAAATTCAATCATTGGGAACTGAAGGGTGTACCTCTGCGTATCGAATTGGGACCCAAAGATCTGAAAGCCAAACAAATTGTAGCCGTTCGCAGAGATACTGGCGAGAAAGTTGTCTTGCCCATGGACAAACTAGAGACAAAGATCTGTGAGCTGTTGAGGACCATTCAAGCTAGCATGTTGGCTAAAGCCCAGAAAGAAATGGAAACCAGCATTAAACACACCAAAGATTGGAGCGATTTCTGTAAATTCTTGGATCAAAAGAATTTGCTGTTGTCTCCATTCTGTGGTGAGATTTCGTGTGAGGATAAAATTAAAGGCGACAGTGCCCGGTAAGTTTAAAAATCCCTCTTGAAATGGTGTCTTAAGAAAAAATCCCAAAAATTTTTATGTTTTTCCGTTACAGTGATGAAGATGCTGAGCCTGGTGCTCCAGCTATGGGCGCTAAATCTTTGTGCATACCTTTCGATCAACCGGCTAGCATTACGGATGCTGACAAGTGTATACATCCTGCTTGCACGAATAAACCTAAATACTACACACTTTTCGGACGTAGCTATTAAACGGCAATACAATGACGACCTTCTTTAGGTTTTACGAGATTATACATACATTTTGTTTTGAATTTATCTACAAATACATACAATTTTGCGTAAAGTTCAATAGCCAGTAAACCATAAAATTAAACAACAAAACCTCCATTTGTGAAAAATCATAATACACAATTAAGTTAACAAATCTCTGCCTTTCTTTTATAATGTGGGAGAGAGCGAGGAAACGTATATGATGTGCTGTATTCTTCAACGGAAGACGAACGAAATTTGTCTTGTTACAAATATTTAAAGATTCTGACAGAAAACAACTGAAGATGTTCGTGCCAAGGAGTTTCTAAAATATTTAGGTTTTAATGATCGTTAATGATAATAATGAAGAAGCATACGGCAGGCCGATCCACTGGCTTACCACATTTGAATTGTTTTCAAAACACTATCGCCCCCGTTCCGTATTCCGACAGCGGATTGAACTCGAATTGTTTGTATTCGTGTGTCGATAAAAATCGCTTTAAATTTTCATTTCGAAGCAAATTTGTTACAAGCAGTACTATTTGTGTGGAAATAAGCAAATTTAGAAACTCGACTCCGAACCGCAAATTCCGACTCAAGCTAGATGCGGAATACAGTACATGGCGGTATATCATCCACTATATGAAAGAGATCTATAGAAAATGATCCATAAATAAAAATTAAAACAAATATTTACATATATCAAGTATTTTATTATAAAATACCTAAGCAACCCATTCATAACAGTTTTATCCTTTTTTTGTATGGAATAACAAAACGAGTAGAATCTCTTTCCTAACCATACAACGAACACACTCTTAAATACTAATTAGAGGAATTTACTTTTTTTCAACTGTCTGCGTAGTAGTACTAGACTCAACTGCTGCCTTCTCGTCATCTTTTAAATCATCCATAGAAGCCAAATCCAAACCGCCACCATCCTCATCATCATCTCCACTGCCACCCGACTTATTATAGACGGTGGGATATTCGGTAAAACAATCTTGCATTGTGCGGAATGCTTCGTAACAATCTGAGCCTTTGGGATCTGCTTCACTATAGTGAAAACATGAGAATGCTTCACGGAATTGTACGCCACATGGTCCCGTCGCCATACCACCCAAACAGGGACAACTCCAATTGATTTCCCCGTCCTTGGTGATGAGACCTTGGGCAGGTTCTGGTGGGGGCAGTTCTATGGTCGAGGGGGTAGCATGATCTTCTTTTGTGGCGAATATGACGGTATCCTTACCAAATGATTTTGTGTAACCTCCAAACGGCATTTTGAAGCAAATCAGCTTAATAATTATATCTCAAGAGAGATAGGTTTATCGGATGCCTTGATAATGGCAAAATGGCAGGGTATGTCTTGATAGCGTCCAATTAGTGTTATGGCTGCTCTGGTTTGTGCCGAAAAACCTTTAGGTATTCTCAAAATACCCCGTTTTTTCGATATATCAAATTTTAATAGTTCCAATTCTGTTTGTCCACCAATTTCACCAAAGAAATCCAAAAGGGAACTTTCAATACTACCTTGGAAATAGGACGGCGTTAGCACGGCTGATGATTCTTCTCGTAGTTTCCTGTGTTGATATTTGATTGGTAACAGCGAGCGAGCGGCATGGATTATCGTCATGTGGAGAATGAAGAGAAATGTCTTAATAGGGAACGTAATTGCATCATTCAGATGTACTTACAACTCTACATCCAAGTAAACAAAACTATTCATAGTTTAGTTGCATTAAGGCAACCAGCGTTTACTATTTTATTTAAAAATATGAGCAAAAACAAGCAGGAATCTTTTCAAAAAAATTTTACATAAGGTTTTGTAAGGTTATGACAGGAAAATTAATACAATAATCGATAACAGATGTTCACTTATCGATTGCGTTATTATTGTGATATATATACCTTGGTGAAGACGTATTTTCATTTCGTCCCCATTCACACTCGGCCATTTTTTCCAAGCATATGTCAATGTTTGTAGGAAATCATTTATAAGTCCTGATTCCTACTCGGCAATTTTTTTCAAGCAAGTGTCAAAGTTTGTGGGAGAGAGAAAGGCAGAGTTTTTTTCGCCTTCCTCTCTCTTCTTTGAACTTTGAAACTTGCTTGGAAAAAATTGTCGTGTGAATCAGCACTAAATGATTTTGAGCGATGAAAAAATATTCCCTTTCAAAAAGCAAATAACAATGTTATTTATAGTTTCGTCACATTTTTAACTTGAAAGCCAAAAATGATAAACTGATCAAAAATGAAAAGGACGTTTGTATGTCCAGATTCAAACAAGACAATTTTTTTCAAGCAAGTGTCAAAGTTTGTAGGAGAGAGAGGCAGGCGAAAAGATCTGTCTGCCTCTTTCTCCTACAAACTTTGACACTTGCTTGGAAAAAATTGTCTCGTGTGAATCAAGGTATATTGAACAAGGTAGCGTACAGCGAACAGCTGATTTTCTCGCCATTTTTTCGGAGCTCAATGAACTGTCAAACTCATGGATGACGTTTGATTGTTTGTTTACATTTTGTTGTTGGGAGCGTTTTAAAAAATAGTGTACAATTAAACAAAATTCACGCAAATTGAAAATAATGTAAATTGTATTTAACATTTCCTATATTTAAATGTAAATAAAGCAAAGTGTGTATGTGTGATATCACATAACTTTATTAATTTCGTTTTAAAGTCCTATTGATGTCATTATAAATGGAATATAATATAATAATGTATGCCACGGTTTCGCAGAGTCGCGAATCCGTAATTTCGAATTTTCCATGACTTTGGCGCATGAGACAAGCTGAATTTTACCGGTGTCACGGGTTGTGTTGGCTGTTATGGTTTGTACGTTGTTCTCATAGACGTGCCACTTAACAGAACTCGACAAAAAATTCTAATTGGGTCACATCGCACGATCTAGGAGGCCAGTTCACATCACCTCCTCGTGAGATGACGATACCATGTAGCATGAGTTGTGTGGCTATGGCGCCGTCCTGTTGGAACCACATGTTAGTGTCCATATCATCCAATTCAGCCTAAAAGAAGTTGGTAAGCCCCAAATCCACATCAAACAGCAACTTTTTCGATTGGAATTGGACGTTCTTGGAACCCTTGTTTGTTCAATTTTGTTCATCAACAAATGGTAAACGGTATATAATACGTTCAATTCTTTTTACATTATTCGTTCATCATATTTTTTAATAAATGGTCCATATACATATGTACGAGTTTGTATTTTCTTATAACATGAAAAACGTATTTCCTAACTAGAAAATAAATACAACCTGAAAATTGGTTTTAACATGAGGAGTAGCTCTTCAATCCAAATTCCTCTACGTCATCAGGAGGCCCATTCTGCCTAAAGGATCTTGCTAACTTGTAAAACTTGTTATACTGAATACAATTGCAGTCACCAGATTTACTTTAAACGGTAATTGCACGTAAGTTTGAAATATAAGAAAAAATTATCGTTTTCAAAGAAAGTCAAATTTCAAATAAAAAAATTTATTTGACAACCAATTGTTGGTCAGCTGTTCGAGTCGGCTGCCTATTTTGACAAGCTATTGTACGAAAATAATGTACAGGATTGTATCCCACTTTTGTTGTTGGGCAAGTGATTTTACCTTCTATTATTGTATCATGGTGTGAATTGACAAAGTCGTACAACAAGCAGGGATGGAAATAGTTAGTACTTAATTACTTTTTTCAGTACCTTTTTACTTTCAAAAGTACCAACGTATCCTCACGACCGTTTCAATACTATTTTATTTTTGATCTATCTATTGTAAAGAATTTATTTATATAGACAAAAATTAAATAACATTTTCTTTTCCTAATTCACACACTCCGTCGTACGTTTCCTATCACAATTAATTGAATTAATTTGAAAACAATTTATGTCGATGGTAACTAGGTGCGGGAGACAGCATTTTCTAAAAATGTGTTTATGTTCAATTTTTATATATATGAAAGGAATATGAACTAACAAATCGTAAAAATGTTCGCGAAAAAAGAAGCAATTTTATATTTTGAAAATTATGTTCCTTAAACTACTTTGTTGGCCATGTTGGCTTATTTATATTACAATAATAAATAAATGAAAAAAAATCAATTAGTACCACTTGAGCTTAAAAAGTATTAGTTTAGTACTTTCCTAATTAATTTTTTATCCCTGCTTGTAATTGCATGTCAATTTTGTCGTGCGATTCTCTCTTGGGGTCGTGCAATCCTCTCTCAAAATCGCGCGATCCTCGTTTAGGGTATCTCTTAAATACCAGTGAATACCTTCGGCGTCTGTCAAACTCAAATTTCATCCTATTGTTTTCTATGCTTACAACAAAACTTTGACAGACGTCGGACGCAATTTACCGGTATTTAAGAGATACCCTTACAGCTATAAGACTAGTCGCCCAGGGATGTATTTTTGACAGCTCGGACAACGAAATATCATGATGTAAACATGCCCTAACAAGATATATGAACAAAAATATGTATACTGAACAGCTGTTAAGACCAACGTATGAAAAAAATTTAGAATAGTACAATTACATTTAGAAAGTCTAAAGTGAAGTCCTAAAAATTGAAATGTTAGCTATAGTTTGGCAGAGGCATTTTAAAAAAATCAAAACCAAGCACTAGTTTTTGTCAGATTCGACTTCTGGAAAATATGCAACAGGCTGAAATTAATCGTAAGAAAGCTGTTCAAACTCTAACATACTTGGACCGCTTTTAGATGAAGACGTGCTGTCATTTCTTAGTTGCTTATCATCTTTTGGTACGTTCAGTTACAAACCAGTCCTTTTGTTGTGAAAATACTATTTGTACGTCATAGGAAGAGCAAGCGCGATTTCAAAGCGAGAGATATTAAACAAATATTCTATTTCGGACATTCCAGAAACTTGACGAGTAATATGAGTTTTCAGGAAAAGGATAGATCATTGGCTACAGCCACCACCGTTGATGTTGAGGAGGAGGAAGATGAAAGTGGTCCAATACCCATAGGCAAGATGGAAGTGAATGGCATTACCAACAATGACATAGCACGTCTAAAAAATGCTGGGTTCCATACGGTCGAGTCGGTGGCATTTGCACCTCGCAAGGAGCTGCTGGCCATCAAAGGATTTTCAGACAGTAAAGTCGACAAGCTTGCAGAATATGCATCCAGCCTGGTCCCCATGGGTTTTACATCGGCTTTGTATTTCTATCAAAAACGTTCCGAGATAATTATGTTGACCACAGGCTCCAAGGAGCTGGACAAGCTATTGGGTGGAGGTATAGAAACGGGTTCAATCACTGAAATGTTTGGTGAATTTCGTTCTGGGAAAACACAATTGTGCCACACCTTGGCAGTTACATGTCAGTTACCCATCAGCCAGGGCGGAGGCGAAGGGAAGTGTTTGTACATCGACACCGAGGGAACATTTCGTCCCGAACGTCTGGTTGCTATGGCTGATCGTTATAAAATGGTGAAAGAGGCTGTTTTGGACAATGTTGCATGCGCAAGAGCTTTTAATTCAGACCATCAGACACAATTGTTAATGAAGGGAGCAGCCATGATGGTGGAATCAAGGTGAGTAGAAATGTGGAAAAGCTTAAACACAATTGTACCTACCAAAATGTAAATCTTCTTTGCAGATATGCTTTAATCATTATAGACAGTGCTACGGCATTGTATCGCACTGACTACTCAGGGCGTGGCGAATTGGCTGCACGCCAAAATCATTTGGCACGATTTTTAAGACTACTTCTAAGGCTGTGTGATGAATTTGGCGTGGCCGTAGTCATAACCAACCAAGTGGTGGCCGAAGTGAATGGTGGCGCCTCCATGTTTCAGGCTGACGCCAAAAAACCTATAGGCGGAAATATCATAGCGCATGCTTCTACGACAAGATTATCACTACGCAAGGGACGTGGTGATACAAGAATTTGTAAAATATACGATTCTCCCTGTTTGCCCGAATCAGAGGCAATGTTTGCCATACTACCGGATGGTATAGGTGATGCAAAAGAATGAAATTAAATAGAATAATAGAACATCGAAAACGTATCCACCACATATTTCATATTAAATAATTATGATGTAAGCCCGTAGATAAATTAAGCATATTCATATATATATTTTCTTATATGAAAACATAATTACAAGAAATTTCCTAAATATTTATCAAGAGATCTTTGTTGCGTTATGACAGTTAGTAAATTATAATTTTGAAATTACCTAAAATTTTTGTTTACAAATTGAATAAGAAAAACTTTATTTAAAAAACCCAAATGCATTGAATCGAGGTACAGGGAGCTAAGCTGTCAAGTAATTATATTTCCCATACCGTTTTTGAAAAAACTTTGCATTGTATAATAAATAAGAGAGGCAGGTTGTTCTAAAGACAGGAGAATATCCTTATTTAAATCGTTAATGCTTCTAAAATTTAGCGGAATGCACCTCAACTTTGCGCATGCTTATCAATATATGGTATCTATCCATCAACACCATAGATATGGATTCTCTCTCAAATGGATAAAATCGTAAAGAAAAAGTAATAGAATGCTTTTGCTTCCCATGCCTTTCAACCACGGCTCACCTCAAACGTGTAATAAATCTTATTTTTCTACAAAATTTGTTGAATTAAATTTCTACAAAATTCCGTTGAAATTTATTCTGATGGAAAAGTTGCCGATATTGCATTTTACTGCAAAATTTGGTTGAAATTTATTCTGCTGGAAATGTCGTCGATATTGCGAATTCACTGCAAAATTTTGTTGAAATTGCATTTCTCTACAAAATTTCTTGAAACTATTTTTTTTTAAATTTCGATTAACATCTAATTGTTCACTGAAGGGATAGGAAGAAAAGATCGTCGAGTCGTTTGAAGGGCGATGAATCCTGATTAAGAGCGTTGACTTTATTAAAGGAAGTTGAAGGACATTTTCTAAGAAAAAATTCAATTTCGAAAAGAAAATGCAATTTCAGCGAAATTTTCTAGATATATTTATTTTAAAGAAATTATATAGAAATATGCGATTTAAACAAAATTTTGTTAATAAAAATTATTTTCGAAAAAAATTAATTTTGAAGAAATTTTATAAAATTTTTTAACGAATTTAAAAAAAAAATGAAAATTAAATTTTGCTGAAATTTTCTATAAAAATGTAATGTCCTCAAAAAAAAACGAAAACAAAAAATTAAAGAATCATTTTCGCAAAATTTTTTAAAAAATGAAATTTTTACGAATTTTTTTTCAGAAATGCAATTTCGAAGAAGTTTTATAGTAAATGCAATTTTCATCGAAATTTTTTGTTGGAACAATTAATTTTTTTGTTTTGAAAAAGTACCAATTTTGGCGACATTTTGTAAAAAAAAATTAGATTTCTATAATTTTTTTTTTTTTCAATTTTGAACGGCATAACAATATTTCAATTTCTATGAAATGTTCAATAAAATTTCAATTTCTCTATATTTGCCATAAATTTAAAATTTTTAAGAAATTTTAAAAAAAAAAAATGAAATTTTTATAAAATTAAATTTTCAATAAAAATGAACATTTTTATATAATTTTCATTTTTCAATATTACATCGATTATTTAATTTCCAGTAAAATGTGAGGATATCTAAAGGGCTAATCCATTCATTTTAAAAAAGTAAAAATAACCAATTTAAATATATAAAATTTGCTAAGTTCGGACCATTAAAAATTCTTCTCGTGTCATTTTATAGTTAACATTTAGTTTATTTAAATATACTTTTATTTGTTAATTGCATGGTTTTCACAAAAAGAAAACCATTATTTTTCGAGTCGAATGTCAGGTTGTTTTTGAGTTTTTTTCTATAAATTTATTCATTTGACTGTGACTGACCAATCATTATCAATTCTTTGAGATAATGAGAACTATACTATACAAAATGCTCCCCTGAACATTATAGTATACAAAATAATTGTATTTCGATAGTCTACAAAAGTGAAATCATTTTTTTCCATTTCATTCACTATTAACTATTTAACATAATGCCCCAAAATTCTGTCCTCCTCCGGCATGTTGAAGGTACTTTTAAATATAATTATGCTCTTGTTGTCATCCAGACATTTCATTTTTTCTCCCATACACCTCTGTGGATGTAGTGGGTGGATATGATTCCATGATTTGTACACTATGACGATGCAGATTGCCTAATTGACCTTCTAAGAGAATATCATTAATGAATTTTTCCGCCCACAGTTGTTGTACACCGTCCATGCGTCGCAGTTTACTCGCCCAAGTTTCTCCAAGTCTATCAAAATCGTCTGTTGTCTTATATAAATCGGATTTCTCGAACTCCATTGGCTCCTCTTCCATAACATCGACGATATTTTGTATTTTTATGGGACTCTCATGTTTTTTCTAGAAAGAGAAAAAAAAAGAGTGCAATAAATAAAATTGTCGGGTGGATTATCATGATATGCAAACATGTCAATAAAGTGTTTTTGCACCCCTAAAAATTTAACGCTTTTATCGAAAAGCTATATTTTGTATTATTTTTTTAGAGCCCGACCGAAGTCGGATTTTAAGACCGAAGCCGAAGACGTAGCCGAATTTCGGCTAAATTTACAACCTTCGGCCGTAGCCGAATGTTTTATTGTGTTTTTAATCAGTTTATGTATTTATTTACTATTGGAAACTAACGTTATCCTTTTGGGTTAATAAAAAACAACAGTGGTGTGATTTTCCATAATAAATTGTGAACAGTAAAAAGTATGTTTATTTGTTGAAAGACAAAATTCGGAATGAAAAAATATTTTTCATTTATCGATACATGCATACAGAAAAAAGGTCAAAGCCTACTAAAGAACTATTTTATAAAGTGTTTTTCAAACAAGTTGAATAAATTGTTCAACACCCCTTCTCAATTTATAAAATAGATACATAGTTAAATTAGACCAATCATTTTGATAAATTTCGTTATTTTGATATTTTGCAATGGTTTTGTTAGGAGATCCGCTAACATGTCTTCTGTTGGGCAGTACTCAAATTTAACATCTTTAGATTGCTTGATTTCTCTAACAAAATAGTACTTGACATCAATGTGTTTCGTGCGAGGATTAACTTTTTCAGTATCTAGCAGCTTCAAACAACTTTGATTATCTTCTTTTAAACTAATGTCAGTAATATTGAGCCTCATATCTTTAAAAATTAGTCTCAACCAAATTAGTTCTTGAGTAGCTTCCGCCAGCGATACAAATTCGGCTTCAGTAGATGACAAGGTAACATGTTTCTGTTTTCTGCTGGCATACGAAATTGTTGCATCTCCAAGTTGAAACACGTATCCACTTGTAGATTTTCTACCATTAATTTCACCGGCAAAATCAGCATCCGCGTATCCCTTCAATTTGAGATCCTTGCAATCAATACATAGCTTCAGATTCTTAGTGCCAATAAGATATTTGAAGACTCGCTTAACTTCATTCCAGTCCCTTTTTGTTGGACATGATACTTTACGACTAAGTATAGAAACAGCAACGCTTATATCGGGTCTTGTATTATTTGCTAGATATAGTAATGAACCAATTGCACGTCTGTATATCTCATTTGATTCCAAAATATCTTCAGTTAATGGATATTCTTTTATATATCCAACATCTAATGGAACTTTTGATGCTTTAGAATTTGCCATACCATAATCTTCCAGAATTTTGCTTAAGTATTCCTGTTGATGTATGTAGAACTTTCCATCAGATTTTTCAACTTGTATTCCAAGATATAGTTTCAAAGGACCCAAATCAGTGATCTTGAATTTTCTTGAAATATCTTTTACAGTATCATCAATACTGTGCTGATGCTTCGTAAAGACCAGAATGTCATCAACGTAAACGAGCAAATAAATTATGTTATCATTGTCTCCTTTAACATAAAGACAGCAGTCAGCTTCTCCCCTTCTGAATCCCAAACTTATTAAAAAATCATTAAGTTTTTGATTCCAACATCTGGCTGACTGTTTCAAACCGTATATACTTTTGTTTAACTTGCAAACTAAATTTTGTTTCTTTGAAATTTCGAATCCTTCAGGTTGTTTGAGATATATTTCGTTATCCAAATCTCCATTTAAAAATGCAGTTTTAATATCTACGTGGTGAACCAGCAAATCTTTGTAAGACGCCACAGCCAAAAGTGTTCTAAATGTAGATTGCTTCACCACTGGTGCAAATATTTCATTATAATCTTGACCGTATTTTTGTGAAAAACCTTTAGCTACTAACCGGGCTTTGAATTTGTGAGAACCATCTGATAAAGGTTTTATTTTATAAATCCATTTACATCCGATGGCTTTTCTTCCTCTAGGTAGCTCCATTAATTCCCATGTATTATTAGAATACATTGCTTGCATTTCCTCTTCCATGGCACCAATCCATTTTTCACTATCAGGACTTTGAACTGCTTCATTGTACGTAGATGGTTCGTTAAAAGACGTCATTTTGCATTGATATCTTCCAGGTAATTTTCCTTTATTTTCTCTTGCAGATTTTCTTACGACCGGTTCATTTTCAATAACTTCTAATTCATGATCACTACATAAAGTGTCTGTTATTAATCTATTACTGGAAACAATTGGTCCATCTTCAGTGTCGCTATCAGCCGTATCGTAATTATCTTGATCATCACAAATATGAACATTAACAATACCGTCACTAATATTTTCTTCAACTGGACTTGACAATCGTATGGGAATCTCTTTAAAATCGTCCTTAATGTCAGGTACCCTTCCGCTAAAATCTTCTACAAATTTAACGTCTCTTGAAATGATGATTCTATTGGTGTCACAATCTAGTATTCGGTATGCCTTGGATTCATCACAAAATCCAACCAACAACCCCTTCTTTGAGACATAGTCAAGTTTCTGACGAAACTTTTTATTAATATGGTAATACACTTCACAGCCAAAAGTTCTTATATGGTTCATACTTGGTTGTTTAGAAAACCACAACTCGTACGGAGTTTTCTTAATCGATTTTGAAGGCAGCCTGTTTTGTAAATAGTTCGCTGTATTTACCGCCTCGGCCCAATATTCAAATTAATTTCAGATTGAATAATCATTGTGCGAGTCATTTCGATTAAACTTCTATTCTTCCGTTCGGCCACACCGTTTTGTTCAGGTGTGTATGGAGCCGTGAACTGCTGACGAATACCTTTACTTTTCATATAATTATCCATAGCTTTATTTTTAAATTCACCTCCTCTGTCTGTTCTCAATATTTTCACTCGTTTTTGAAACAGATTTTCAACATATTCGAGGTATTCCTTTATCTTCTCAAATGCTTGATTCTTATTTGTCAAAAAATATATTACACAGTACCTGGTATAGTCATCAATCATCGTTAGAAAATATTTATTTCCACTTGGAGTGAGTTCCTGCATGGGCCCGCACAAGTCTGCATGCACCAAGTCCAAAATTCCTTCTGATCTATTTTGCGTTGACTTTGGAAATTCTTGTCTAGTCATTTTACCTTGGAAACATGCATTACAGTTGTCAGAACAATTACACTTTTTCAAGTTCACATTAGAAATCATGTTATTCTCAATGGCATATTTTATTGTTTTGATTTCACGATGACCAAATCTTCGATGAAATGTGTGGACGCATTCAATCTCGTTTCTTTTTGCCAAATTAGCTCGATAATCTTGTTGAAGAATATACAAGTTGTTTGCTAGTTTAGCTGTTACCAACACATTTTTGCCATTTAAGATTTCACATTTCTTGTCTCTGAAAATCACTTTCAAACCATTTTGGACCATCTTTGCCACTGACAATAAGTTTCCATCCAGTTCAGGAACAAATAATACGTTTTTAATAGTCAATTTCTTGCCATGGCTATAAATAACACCTTCGCCAGAACCTTGAGCGTTTATATTTTTCCCATTAGCCAAATAAATTTCACCACAAACTTCAGTATTCAACGATGTAAAGAAATTTCTGCTGCTACTTATATGACAGCTGGCACCCGAATCTATGTACCACTCATCCTGACACAATTTTTCACCAGAGTTCAAGCAAAATTCAACGTTTTCATCATGATTACTGCTCTCAGATATTTTCTTGGCTTTAAATTTATTTGTCTTTTTTCCTGTATTATTTTTAAACAGACACTCACGTTTTATATGACCATATTTACCACAGCCATAACATTTTAATTTTGTTTTGTTCTGCATCTTCAAAGCAAGATTTGATTGGTTGCATTCTTGATCTCCTTCTTGTCTACGCTTATATTCTTGAATCAGCTTCTCTTTCACAAGATCTAGGGTCAAGTCTGCGTCGGCCCGAACTTCTAAGGCAGTAATTATAGAGTTGTACTCATCCGGCAGGCTTCCCAATAAAAATGCCACTTGAAGATGATTTGCCAAAGTCTCACCTAGACCATTTAATCTATTAACAGTTTCTAGCATCTCTGATATATGTGTCTCCATGTCTTGGCCACATCTTAATTGCATGCGACATAATTTCTTTAACAGCATGACTTTGTTTGACAATGTCGCTTTCTCATGCACCTTTCCCAATGCTTGCCAGTACTCACGAGCAGTTTTCAAATTGCGAAGATGTACCAATTGGGAGTCTTCTACCAACAGTCCTATGGTAGCCCGAGCTTTTCCGTCTTTCGTTGTCCAAGATGCAGTGGGAGGATTAGGCTTTTCATTGGAAACTGTGTCCCACAAATCCTCTTTAATAAGCAAGAGTTCCAATTTGTATTTCCAAATTTGATAATTCTCCCCATTTAATTTCTTGACGCACGATTTCACATCTTCCATTTTGTAATGTTTTGTAGCACAAGTATTCACAAATCAATTCTTAATCACAAACGAACGAAGGCCCATAACCTATTGGAAACTAACGTTATCCTTTTGGGTTAATAAAAAACAACAGTGGTGTGATTTTCCATAATAAATTGTGAACAGTAAAAATAAAAAGTATGTTTATTTGTTGAAAGACAAAATTCGGAATGAAAAAATATTTTTCATTTATCGATACATGCATACAGAAAAAAGGTCAAAGCCTACTAAAGAACTATTTTATAAAGTGTTTTTCAAACAAGTTGAATAAATTGTTCAACATTTACTTAGCACATAAAATTAAAAACCTTAATGTTATAATAACAAAGAAAGTATTTTTTCTGCATTAAGACCTTGTATACTGTTTCCTTAATTTGAATACAGCTGCCCAGCAGCATAAACAACTGCTCTCTAGCACACTGGGTACAAGTAATTTTCTGCCACCATTTCCAAATTTTTAAAACATCTCGAGTTACAGTATTAAAAAATGTTAATGATTCTTGGACTGAATGGCTCATTATTATCTGTTCGTACTACTTTTGCAAGAATGTTTTCACTAATTGAAGAGCTTTTAGGTGAGGAACTGAGTCATATTTTTCTTTGTCCTTCCTTCCTTCCATTGGTGTCCTTTCTCAAATTATTTTTGTAGTATTGTTCACTTCTGTACACTTCTATGAAGATTTCCATAATAGAATTTTCTTTAAAAAGTCATTTAATTCTATTTTTATGTACTTTTTGAACAAAAAATCGGCCTTCCGTTAACTTCGTCTGATTTTGTGACCGAATGCCCAATATTGGCCGAATGTCGAGTTTTGGCGGTAGCCTAGTCGAGGCCGAACATTCGGAAAGGCATGTTAAGCTTAAAGCTTGTTTTTTCTCTCAATTGTATCGCTTGATGAGTGATTACTTGAGTGTAGTACCTAATTATTTAATCGATTAGTATAAAGTTAATATAAGAATTTTGGCCATATTGGCTTCTTTATATTACTATAATTAAATAAATGAAAAATGAAATGAAAGTCGGGCGGGGCCGACTATATAATACCCTACACCTCCCTAACAATGCCAAAAGGTCATTGCGATAATAATTTGTAGTAATTGATGAATGGGTAGGAACATATTATCCAATTCTGAACCGATAATCGCTAAATTAAGCAATATTCGTTCCTAAATTGAGAAACATCATTCTGGAAAATTTTAATGGAAGTAATGTACAACTTCTATAGCGCTTTGAAACCAAATCAGGAGGAACATATATATGGAGGTTATATGTAAATCTGAACCGATTTTCCCTGAATACCCATTCACGTAAAAAGACCTCTTTCTGTCGAATTTCGTACTGATCGGATATAAAATAAATTCTCCGTGCTTACATAGCAAATCGGGGGTAACATATATATGGGGGCTATATCTAAATCTGAACCGATTTTCTCCGGATTTTGGCAGTATTCCTTTATGTAAAAAGAAACCTCTTTTTGCCGAATTTCGCACTGATTTAACATTTTACAGCGCTTACATGTCAAATCGGGGTTAACATATATATGGGGGCTATTTATTTCATTTATTTATGTATAATAGTAATATAAATAAGCCAATATGGCCAATAATCTTATATTATCTTTATACAAATTTCAATTAATTAATAAGATTGATCCACCTTGAAAGTTACAATTCAGATATAACAAAAGTTAAAACTATAATAACATAGCTGCACACAATTCGATATATTTACATTATTATGTATAGTAAAAATAAAAAATGATAAATAACGATAGAAAGAATTAACCTAAGGAAAATATATTTCTGAATGTAAATAAAATGACACTCTCTGGACCCCAGACCTTAAATTATACAGATGTGCCGTAGCCAGAAACGTCAAAATCTATCAGTTACGAACGAATAGGAATGAAATGTCACACGCGAAAAAACACTTTTCCGCGAACATACTTAGAACTTTCTTTGCACTAATCAATTAATATTAATTTTTTAATTGTGACAATTACAAAAAATTTGGGAAAATCGGTCCGAAATCCGCGGAAAACCTCACTCTTTGAAGTCCTACTCGTTGAAATTTCTATTCGTTCGTAACTGACAACTTACTCGCTCCGGGATGACATATCTTATTATTTATTAGTTTTGCTCTGGACACAAAACAAAATTATCCCCTAAATTTCGCTAGTTAATTAGTTAATTTCGCTAGATCCATACTAGTGAAACTAGGGAGTAAACTGAGAAGAGAGAGTTATATTAAAATTATTTCTTTGCTAGATTTTATTCGGAAATTTTTACCGAGTAAAAGTAGCGGCAACCATGAATATTACAAAACATTCAGTGATAGAAAATTGACTAAAATTAAAACTATGGCTCCCCAGCCATTGAAGAAAAACAAAGAAGTAAATCGACCCTGTAAACAGAACACACATTTTCATGCAAATATTATAAGCCACCGGCCGTATTCAAGACATTTACAACTGAATACATGCGGAGTAAATGAGAAATTACGCAAATACACCGGAAAATGATTCCATATTCGAGCAACCCTTACTACAAACGATCTTTCGGCAACTGTCGATATAAAATGTGGTAGCAGTAGTTGAGGATTACGGGAAGATCTACAAAAATTAAACCTACAACATAGTGAGGGTGAACCATTAGAAGAAATAGTTTAATAAAAACATTGTAGGATGCGAAGATCGACATATTTATTGAAAGGCAAGCCTAAAAATTTAATGACATAAGAAGAAGTATGATCATATCGCCGTAGATTATAAACATAGCGCACAATCGAATTAACAATTCTCTCAATTCTTGACAATTGTACCGCAGAAGTACCAGATATAACTTCAAGGCAATAGTTAACATGTGACATTAGCAAAGAAGATGCAACTCTCTCTCTGATATAACATGGTAAATCAAGAAAATACAATCTACGTAGTTGAAATCTGACACGCCCCAGCAGCATATCAGTATGCCGGTTAAAGTCAAGTTTACTATCAACTACGACACCAAGACACTTCATCTCATCAACAATTTCCACGGGCATAGAATTAACACAAATATTAATCACATCAACATTCCTAGAGTTATTAAATAATAAAGCTTTTGTTTTACTAAAATTAATACAAAGACCATTACTACTCAGCCAGAGAGCGAGCGAATGTAAAGATGAATTTATAACAAGTTCAAGCGAAGAACGACACTCACTACGATAGAGGGACGTGAATGTCATCAGCATAGAGGAAAAGATTACAATTACCAACTGAAACAGCACTCGAAATATCATTAACATACATAATAAACAACAACGGGCCCAAAACAGACCCTTGAGGAACGAACTCCACATACCATACTACGCAAGTCAGACTGAACACCACGATGAACCACAAATTGAGAACGATTAGTTAAATTGGAAGAAATCAATTTACAGGCAGGTGAAGAAAATCTAAAGTTGCACTGTAACTTATGCAATAGAAGTGCATGATCGATAGAATCAAATGCCTTAGAACTGGTGTAGACCCTCGAACTAAACATAGCTCCTATTTCAATATTCCATAATGTGGTATAAAAGTATATATATAACAGTGGGTTTTAAATATAAAATTTTTGATCACAAATACTTGTAAGTTCCCTATGGGAAACGCGAAGCTTTATACCAGGACTCAATTGATCGGCTTTAGACGTAACAAACCAAAATTCCCAGAGTTGGTACATTACATATTAAGCGTATGCTTTAGTGAAATATACTTTTCGAAGGTCAACGATTAAATAGTAAACATTTAATCGATTTTAAATAGTTATTATCCTGTAACTGATATTATAATGACTGGCACTGTAGGCATTCCCTTAGAACAGTGTTTGGATATGTCTCAAGGTGACAATTTACCACATCCAATGGAAAAAAAACAATGTAAAAATTACTAGTTGTTTTCATTTAAAAGGGTCAATTGGTGAACCGGTCCATATCCACAAGGGATCTCTTACGTGCCTAGTTTTAATTTATTCCAGTTTCCCGTAGGGTTAGTAAAGCACATTTTCTTACTGTGGCGACAGTTCAATAAAAATGGACTTAATAACCACAAACCTTTTGATAAATCTCAATTATCTCAGCATACAACATCAATTGAAAATCTGTACAATACAATGCTTTTGAAGTATCTACTGTTCTGCGGAAAATGAGTGTATTTGCCAAGCCACTTCTGGGAAAGATCTGGTAACTTTTGGTCTAACTCTTGTGTATTTTTTTGTGTTCAAACGTCTGGTCCAGAACAAACTTATAGTAAACTGTTCCCGCACGAACTTGTAGGCACTATCGTATTCTCCCTACATTTCAAGGAATTCACTTTGGTGGCATTTCTTGACATAGAAAGGACTTTTAACAATATTCACTCAGATACGGAAATTGCGGCGCTGTCACATCTAAGGGTGGATGAACTCTAGCCTGATTATACTAATTCAAAGCCTGCTAAACAAAAGACGCATAAGAGCAAGTCTTGACAAGTCAACTCTAACAAGGTTTTTGAACAGAGGGATCCCACAAGGAGGAGTACTGTCCCCACTAATGTGGAACCTAGCGCTGAATGGAATCCTGTTAGATCTAGAACGTTGTGGCTGCAAGGTCGTGTCATATGCGGACGACGTGGCAATCGCAGTGAGTGGCAAATTCGAAAACGTCGCCCGAGACATTCTACAGGTGGCTCTTCTGAACAAATGGGCCAGAAGCAGCGGTTTGGGCGTGAACCCGAACAAGACAGAATTGGTTCTCTTTACTAGGATGAATAATGTCCCACATGTGGACCCTCCACCTCGGATAAATGGAACAGATCTAGTCTTTTCTGAAAGTGCAAAATTTTTAGGAATAATTCTAGATAGAAAACTGTTATTTAGACCTAACGTATTGGAACGTGTAAGGAAGGCCAACGTCGCCTTATATTCCTGCAAAGAGGCTGTAGGGTTGCGGTGAGGCATCTCTCCTAAAATCGTCCACTGGATATATATAGCAGTAGTTCGTCCTATACTGTTATACGGACTTGTGGTATGTTGGACGGCAACTGAAAAACTAACCATCACCAACCTACTAACAATGGTTCAGAGAACAGCCTGCCTGAGCATAAGCGGAGCCTTAAGGACTATTAATATTGTGGCGAGAGAAGTTGCAAACAAAGCGGCAATAAGATTAAACTGTCTATCAATGTGGAGGTACAAGAACTACGGCCACATGAGGATATCAAAGTGTAGTGCTATGGTAACCGACCGAGTAGACTAATACCAGGTAGTAGAAACCATCTCCACTTTTACACGGATGGTTCGAAGCTTAATGAAAAGGCTGGCTTCGGAGTACACTGTGCAGAGCTTAGTTTGGATATAGCTCACAGACCAGATACCTGTAGTGTCTATCAAGCCGAAATAATGGCAATATGGGAAGTAGCCAAGTGGCTGAGTCGCAACGTAGTAACCAACACTGGCGTTGTCATTTACTCGGACAGCCAGGATGCCATCAATTCTCTGGAGGCAACATCCCTAAATGCCGCAGATCTCTTAACGAGATGGCTGATCAGTTTAATATACACCTCATATGGGTGCCTGGGCATAGGGATATCCCGGGGAACTGCAAAGCCTATGAACTTGCTAGGAAAGGGACGACATTACAAATTCTCGAAGAATTTGCATATAATGGTGCGCCACTATCCACATGCAAGCTTTGGCTTAGGCAAGAGGCAATCAGGAAGTCCAACGAAGGATGGACAGAAATCGGCCCTGCAGGGTAGATAGACAAATCTGGCCAAGGTATGATCTGAGAAGATCAAAATATCTCCTCGCACTAGAGCGGCAAAGATTGTCTACGTTAGTATCAGTTCTGACGGGACACTGCTTGATCGGCGAACACGCCAAAAGATTGGGTATTAACTCTAATGACTTCTGCAGAAGCTGTGGAGATGAGGAAGAAGTGGAGAGCATTGAGCACTTGTTATGCGACTGCCCCGCTCTGAGTAAACGACGACTGGACATACTAGGGTCGGCCTTTCTAGGCAGCCTAACAGATCTCTCCAGTACCAATATTCGTACTATCGATAAATTTGTATATCAAACAGGTTGGCTTTGATGAGGGGCATTAGGGACACTAGGGACCTAAACTGGTCTATGTGAGCTTGAATGAAAAAATTACTTAATACAATTTACAAAAATATTTTAAATTTACGTATGGATGTGTGAGTAAATAAACTCTACCAAAAGGTAGATTCTATAGAGAACAGGTATGAAATCGGGTGAAAGCTTTGGCTTCTATGTATATAAGGCTAGAGAATGAACTTTCTATAGAGCAAAAATTGGAGTATAATTGTCCTTTTTTGCTTTCTTTGTATTGATATTGAATAACTAAATACATAAATGTTTGAAAGCGGAATTTATGTGGGTGGAGGGTTTTGGGCGAAATCTGCAACGATATTTGTATCAAAATTTCGACACTGGCATGGACATGAGACTTTAAAGCATCTCCTCTCTTCAACCTAACCTAAATCTGAAATGAATTTGTCCAAATTCAGCACTGTTTGCCCTTGACACGAAAAAGTTATCTCAGCCAAATGTTAAGAAAATTGTAAACCCTATATGTTAAGGGATGTCCCAGTAAGTTCTCATCAGAGTACATACTCGACATCATTGGCAAACAAAATTCAAAACTTTCCGTGAGAAAATGGGAAGTCTTCTATAGGAAGGATGATACTGAGGGTACTCTCCTCGTGTTGGGCATAGACCCAGAATCCAAGAACAATCTTGTCATGGCGAAGGGCTTGGCGTACTTCTTGATCTGGACAGTCTTTTTTAAAATTGGAAAGGTCCCGATTGGCAGTACAGATGAATCGAGTCCAAATATACTGTCTGAAGAGGCAAACACTGGTTGTGAACGGATGGGGACAAGTGAGACACTGCCAAAAACTGATGTTGAAGTAGTCAATAAGACCACCAGTTCACCAATAGTACCGCCACTTTTGCAGGAAGTTTCCAGTAAAGGTTGTGATCAAAATAAAAAGAGCCACAAAACGATTCAAATAATGAGGGAGCGACAAAAAATAACACCGCCTCCCAAAATTGTCGACTGGAAGATGGTGTAATAGGTAGTGAACGAAAGGACCGACTGGACTAATTTCGGAAATATACTTACATAGAACTTGATTGGGGCAGCCTACACCCGATTATCTATGTGCAGAAGACATTGATATCAATGTGAAGAAGATTACCGAGGCTCTTGTAAAATCATTCGAAGATAGTTGCCCACATCGAGAAAGGAAATCTACCTATGAGAAACCCTGGATGACATGACAAATTCGCTCGATTGGCAAAGATGTCCGCAGACTTTACAACATAGCTCGACGTAAAAAAACAATCAGTATATTGGGATGAATACCATAGAAGACTCAAAGAATACAATACAATTATTACATCGGCGAAACGTGAGCTATTCTGGAGGCTTTTCTGTGAGCAGGTAGACAGCGTTAACAGCATGTCTAAAATGAAAAAGTTCCTACAAAAACTCATGTCCAAACCGAAACACTGGTGGATTAAAAGGGTAAAAGGATGGAATCTATAGAGGTAATGCTGGATCAACAGAGGAACAGTTACAGAATGAAAATGTATTGCATCAAGTACCTATTACGGATGTAACAGATGGTATGGTTAAAGAAGCGATAAAAAGTTTTTCTCCCTTTAAGGCTGCGGGACCGGATGGATATTTCCAGCACTTCTGCAGAATGAGATGGATCTGGTATCAACTCATTTGGCTGGAGTGTTCACTGCATGCCTCACCCATTCTTATACTCCAAAAAACTGGCAGGAATCATCAATCATGAGTTATACGACCCCAAAGGCTTATCGACCCTAACTTCTTTCCCGTTAAAAACAATGGAGCGAATAATTGATGACATGGTCAAAAGTAAAATACCGGATGGCAGGCTAAAATTCAAACAACACGCATATATCTAAGGAAGATCCGTGGAAACAGCTCTGCATGAGGTAGTGCACCACATAGAAGAGTCCTTCAGTAAAGAAATGTATACAATTGCTTTTTGCATAGACATTGAGGGCGCATTTAACAATGTACAGACCGATACTCTTATCCAGTCATTAGACGAGTTTCAGGTTGACCGGGCGCTGAAAAACTGGATCAACAATATGCTAAGGAATAGGTGAATTATTTGTGGGTCATATGACGTAAAAATTAGAGACAAGGTAAATCGTGGTATACCTCACGGGGCATTTTATCGCCTCTTCTATGGGTTACGACGATACACAGTCTTCTAAAAGCCCTCACCAATGAAGGACTTAAACCAGTCTGTTATGCAGACGACGTTGTAATACTTCTAAGGGACTTTCATCAAAATCTATTATAACTGGGCACAACCAAGGGGATTAAATGTTAACCCAGACATAACAGAAATATGTATATTTACAAGGAAAACGAAGATCCCACGTTTTACCCGGCCTCGTTTCCTGAATAAGACAATTGCTATAACTAAAAAGGTAAAATGCTTGGGAGTAATCTTGGATCAGAAACTGTACTGGAAAGATCATCTTGAAGAAAGAGATACAAAGGCCCATAGATGTTGGTCGTTGTGCTGAAGAGCTAGGGTTGAAAATGGGGACTACGTCCAAATATGACTCACTGGCTTTACAACAGCGTGATTAGACCAATAATCACCTACGCTTCCTACGAAGATCCCAAGTTTTACCCGGCCTCGTTTCCTGAATAAGACAATTGCTATAACTAAAAAGGTAAAATACTTGGGAGTAATCTTGGATCAGAAACTGTACTGGAAAGATCATCTTGAAGAAAGAGTTACAAAGGCCCACAGATGTTGGTCTTTGTGCAGAAGAGCTATGGGTTCAAAATGGGGACTACGTCCAAATATGACTCACTGGCTTTACAACAGCGTGATTAGACCAATAATCACCTACGCTTGTGAAGTGCGGTGGACATCAATGGACAAGAAGTGCAACGTAATACCTTTGCTAAAAAGCTAACGTATGTGCTGTCTAGGCATAAGCGGGGCATTTAGAACTGCGCCAACAAAAGCGTTGGAGACTATACTGCACATCCAATCAATAGACATACGTATAAAGTATGAGGCAGCCCTCACAGCAAGACGTTTACAAGTGATGGATGAATGAATTAATCGAGACCACAAGTTGTACCATCAGACGATTTTAATATCTCTTGTTGGTCACATTCAAACGCCAGAAATCTCCGAAATCTCCATTCCTGAAGTGCGGATTACAGCTACCTGTGATACGTTTGTGCCAGACAGACGCTCCTGGGAAAATGGAACTTTGTCAAATGTGCTAGTGGGAACAAGCTGCTACACGGATGGGTCCAAGCGAGGAGGAAGGACGGGTCTGGGACTTTTTATTGATGAACCAGAAGTCAAACTTCACTTCCGCCTCCCTGACCATAACACGGTATTTCAAGCAGAAGTTCGAGCAATCACGGAGTGTGTGAACTGGCTCAGTAACACGACAAAGCCTAAATATGCCAACATCTTCACAGATAGCCAAATGGCGATTAAAGCAATAACATCGGAAAGGGTCAAATCCAGAACTGTGTTGGACTCTAAAAGAACGATAAATGATAACTCAGCCCAGGACACAACGGAGTGATTGGAAATGAACGGGCAAACAGCTTGACTTCAAAGGGAAGAGAACTTCGAGTAATAAACTTTGAAAATTGGAAACCTTTCGAAGCCACGAAAAATGAGGTGAAGCACTGAGCAGTGATGACTCACAAAACTGTGTGGAATTGCGCAACAGTCGGAGCAACTACAAATATACTGTGGGGTGACCCAAATGAAAGGAAAACAAGAAGTCTTCTGAAACTAAACAAGATCGATATTAGTAAGATGATGAGTGTTCTAACGGGACACTCAAGCTTACAAGCACATCTTCATCGCATATGACTAGCAGGAAACGACGAATGCAGGGCATGCAGGGAAAACATCGAAACGATGGAACATTTTCTGTGTCGCTGCCCGGCTGTCACACATGCAAGATCCCAACATTTCGGGTCCGACATATTACCAGACTTGACTCATCTCAGAGGATATGACTGGAAGATACTGAGAAAATTCGTGTCTAGTACCGATTTTCTGTAACTCGTGAGGTATAAAAAGATCATAAATAAGGAGCGCACAACAGGCCGAAAGACTGGCTTAAGTGTATGTCCATGGATATGAGACGTTTAAACGTCTCCCGTCTTCAACCTAACCTAAACTGCACTATGATTGCAACGTTTGCATGGTCATTTGCCCTTATTCCAGTTGGCGTCGTCGACGTCGATTCTTAGTCGACACTGTTAGATTTGAAATTTTTTTTAAATATTTTTAAAAAGGGTTTGTGTTAGTTCATGGATACCAAAAACATTCGTTTTGGCGTAAAGATGACAAAGCTAGAACTTCATAGATATGACGAAAATGATGTGACGACGTCGACGACGCCAACTGGAATAAGGGCGATTAGTCGGGCGGACAGACTTCGCTAGCAAGCAATTCTAGGAAGGTCTGCATACTTTAAGGATGGTCTAACTTCAATAAACAATTCGAACTCAAAATGTCCCAAAACAGAGAGCGTGAAACGTCCCAAGATTGAAACAGAGAGCGTGAAACGCACTTAAACCAAACAACAAATTCAACTTACCGGTAAACGTGGTTTCAACTCTCCCGAAACCCTGGGACCTATTGAACGCTTTCGTAGAGGCTTAACATCTTCACAGATACGCAGGAAACCCAATGCGTTATAGTAGTAGAGTGGACTGGTTTCTCCTTCCGGTGAGTTTGCCAAGCGATTCATTTCCCGCCTATAGTTTGTTCTCAAAGTGTTAATTTTCTTTTTCATATCTTCCAAGGTGGCCCTGTGGTCCCACTCATTGTACTTCTCCAGCAGTGTTAAATAATGTTCCCGCTTCACATTCTTATCGTTATAGTCCTTTGCGGTTACATCCCACAACGAGGGAAACGATTGATATAGTTCCAAAAATTCCAGGATGAATTTTCTCTCCCCGGTTAATATACTTTTTGACTTATGGGCATGATGCTTGTTGGTTTGCTCGTTGTTTGACGCTGCCATGACGCTGCTTTACTGCTGTTGATGACAATTTGAGAGAATAGATACACAGTTCATCAACCAATCAATCAAACTGTTCATACTGCATTGTACAACCTTGCAGTATATGTGCAGTGAGTACCTAAATAATATAATGACACATGAAGACCAAATAAAAATACGTGCCAAAACAACGAAGACCAAATGAAAATACGTGCCAAATTCAAATAATTTATTAGCTATTTTTTCCAAATTTAAATGAAATGTTGAAATTATGTGAAGTTGCGCAAAATGTTATGCTTGCCTATATCTAATTTTACATTTTGCAATTGTAAATGTTGAGTTGAATGTTGTGTTTGCGTAAAATGATGTTTGTTCTGATTGACATGAGAAAATAATTTTCCTTTAAGCTTTAACGGCACGAGTTGCGTGCCAATCCTGCGTATTTGTTGGTACAATTGCACAGACTCAATTTCAAAGTTGCATCCGTTGCATTTGATTCCGATCCAATTAACTGCTCATTGTACAACACTTATACCAATGCCGCTCCGGACAATAAATTGGCCAGGATTTATACTATTTGCACATTTTGTCCTTATTCACACTTGCAATTTTCTCCCGCAGAATTGCAAGTGTGAATATGAACTTTTTATTTGTAGTTAATACCTAAAGGCAGAGGTAGAAAAGCGCGTTGGATGCAGTAACGATTTGTATGCGACTGTCAAACAGTTGAAACAGTGTATTTTCGTGGTCGAGTGTGGAATTCGAGCGAATGTTATTTTGACAGTTTTCCATATAAATTTGACAGATCTTAAAGCGAATTACGCTCGAAGAGGACATCTTGGAGAAGCGCCATTCGCAAAAATGTATTCCGACAAATAATTGAAAAATAGTTTCAGCTATAGGTGAGTACTAAGATCAAAAAAAGCAACAAAAAAATTCTTCCTGCGGCTACGAAATGGAATTATTAAAATCTGACTCCCTAACGAATATTGTGTAACGTAACGCGTTGAACGATCGCAAAAGCGAAGGAGTCATGTAAAGACACCGTGTCCCACCGCCATAATTATACGCCCGTGTTTTGTATTGGAATGTTACGTTCGGAATGGAGTTTCTAAATTTCTTTTTTCGGACCCAAACATGTTTATAATGTACCAAATATGTTCGAATGGGACAATAAAGACAATCTAGGTTACGTTAGGTTAAGGACGCGCGGTACCCAACCATTTCTGGCGTGCACCACCTCACTCGGAGACCATTTGGTCCATTGTGTTCGTCCTGAGAAGATAAGTAAAAGAAGAGGGAGAGGTCGAAGGATATGATGATGTATAGATAAGAGAGATGGCTTTTTATGAAAGGTTTAGATAAGTTGATGTCAAACCATCCATCTTAAGCAACCTATGAAGCCCTTTGTTTCTATCAATATCGTGGGGTGATAGAGATTCCAGATTTTGTATCGTGTAAGTCAAGTCAATCTAGGTTTACAAGTAATCTTCCTCAAAAGTCCTCAAACAGAAATTATGGACAATTTTATGAATTATATATCCGGCCTCAATCCGCTTTTGGAATACAGAACAGGGCTGATATACTATATTTTATACAGTAGCATTAGGCTGATATTTAATTATAAGTGATAGGCAGTGCTACCAAAATTCGTACGATTTACGGATTAAAAATGTAAATTTATACAATATACTCGGTTTATTTTTATTAAAATATGTATTTTTAATTAAATTTTGATGACTCAGAACGTTTAATAAAATGTATTTCTGTTTCTACGTCGTTCAGAGAGGTAGAGCAAGTTTGTCTACATCAAAATAGATCAATAGAATATTTGCATATTCCATACATTTGAAATGTAGTTTCACGCTTTTAAACTTATTGAAGAAGCAGCCCAGATTTGCGTTTTTAACTGCTACTCTAACGTATAATTAAAGCACGTTGCCCAATGCATGAATAAAAAGCCTATAAAGTTGTTAACTTCGCGTTAGATTCCTCAAGAACGAACACAATTTGTTGCATCTACTGAAATACTGTAAATTTTGAGTAGCGTTATCGATACAAAAACTACAAATATTTATTTAAAAAAAAAACGTAATTTTTTATTTAAATTATTTATTACATGTCATTCTCTTCAGTAGGATTCAGTATGGATTTAATTGATACCTCTTTCTTTTATCTCTCACACAATATATACTATGTATTTAACACTCCTTGGAGGTCAATTGAAAATTAAAACATGGAAAAGAAAACATTGCTTTTGTAGTTATGATAGATAATAATGTTATGCATTTGTGGGTGTTAAAGTTAAAAATAATTTTCAATTATATACTTTTTTTATATAGTGTATGTCAAGGGTTATTCTCATAGAGATACTGACAGTAAAAATAACCGATTAAAAAATAAAAAATCCATCCAAATAATGCTATTATATATAAATTTTTAAAGATTTACGTTGTTGTTGAAGCGTAAAAAGAAATAAAATATTTAACATATCGAATAGCTAAAAAAAATAACTTACAATAAGAGTAGGGTATGTAACGTATCTTTCTAGAATAGTACAATAGTTCGTAAAGAAGTAGGTAGCTATTTGTTGGTTCAACAAATGAAAGAAATAAATGGAAACATGTGTGTGTTAATAATTCAAATGAAGTTTGAACAAAGAAATTAAACGCTTATTTGTTTGTTTACATACTAAACAACTAAATGTGTATTAAACCTATGATAATGTGCTTAATTAGCCTCGACGGCTGTATCCATATTAGTGGAATTTCCACCTTCTTCCTCCGTTGGAATTGATTGTTCGGCTTGCGGATCATCGTTACCGTCTCCGGTATTATCTTCTTCTTGTGGTTTTACTTGAACTTGATCTTCTGTTTTAGCGACAGCATTTTTAGCTTTATTTGTTTTGGAATTGTTATTGGATAATGCTTGATACATTTCTTCCGATAAAAGAACGCGATTCTGTTCAGTAATATGTTTTGTATTATCATTATATGCTTGCACCTGATTGTAGAATTCTTCCCAAAAATGTGACGATGAACTGGGGCCGAATATCTTTTTGAAATTGTTATAAATCAAGGCCGCTTCGGAGCGTATGATCTCAGCTTTAGCTTTGAATTCTGCCTCTTGCTCTTCGGTCAGCTCCCACAATTTTAAGTTTCCAATGTAACGTCTCATGCGGCGTATACTATCAACACAATCCGGGTTGCGCAGTAAAATTATCTTCGTCAATTGAAATTCTTTGTATTGCTTCAAAATATCCAAACAGCGATCCACATCGGCTCGTTTTAGACCCAAGCACTCCCTCAGTTGACCTGACAGTTGAACAAAATCACGCTCTACGATCAAAGCATCTTCATGTTCGATCATTTGATTGGTAAAGCGACGCGCAGAGTCACGATGTATCTTAACACGTTGAGGATTTACTACAACACGATCCATGATCGCATCGATTTTTATGTTGCCCATTTCAAGCTTGACTTTAAGTTCTTCAGCTTCCTTTCGAGCATTTTCTTCCCATTTGCTCTTTTCTTCTGGTGTTTCAAAAGATTCTGGCTTTAAATAGTCCAATTTTATGCCAACACATCTAGCCGGAGGTACAAATGCTAATAAGAGATTATTAATTGCTTCGGCGGCTTTCGCGCCTGATTTAAGCGTGGGCGTGATTGTGGCAACAGGTTTGGCACTTGACACAATTTTTTTACCCGATTTTGATTTAATTTCATGATGAGATATGCCTGAAAGGAAACGAATTACAATTCATTAGCAATTTTCATTGAATGAACAATACGAATAAATAAATATCGCTCGTCACATCTCTAGAAGATCTATACAAAAATAACTATTTGACAGCATGCGATGACTTAAATACTGAAGTGTGCCAAATATTGTTGTCTTGTAGATATTTAAATGTAGGACAATTTAGTATGACCACCTCAAAAAAATATATTTTGGAATATAGCGCTATTTTTCTAAATGTGCGAAAGCGATATGTATCTGTGTTTCAGAGAATCAGAGTTAAAGCGGAACGGTTAATTGTAGTTTTAATTTGACTGTTGAGCTGCAATTTTGGGCAAAGTTTGGAGTGGGCTTTTGTGGGGAAAAGCTGATCCACCCTCCTGCGCTCTGATAAAGTGACGTGATTGTTTCATGATATCATGACCCATATTACTCCGTTCCGGCAAAAAACATTTTCAATCAGCTTCAATTACCGTTCGGCAAATTGTGACAATTCACCTTTGATTATTAGATTCTTGTTATGTATTACCGTAAACGAGATATCGGTAGGGAATTGTGTTTCCATAAAACAAAGAATAAGGTGTAATACTGCAAGGTTAAAATCTCTTCCAAATAAAAAAAATAGCTGCTTTTGGGTTATGATGACTCATTAGCACACCAGGAAATACAGAGCCTGCACACACACAAAACAACCCATGCCACTCCAATAGATTTTTGTAGAAGTTTTACTCAATGTTCGCTTTATCCCCATTTTGAGTAAAGTTAGCATACTCACCTTCCGCTGGCACTTTCTTTTTGGATGGTGGAGCATGGGCATTAAGCGTGGCTGCATCACCAACATCATCAATGTAGCGTTTTACTTTTATCTTGCGCCCGCTGCGACTGACCACTTCGCCTTCTGGTCCAGCTGTTGTTTCTTCTTCTTTTACCTCTTGCTTCGCAATGACCACCTTTGCAATGTCTGGCTTCTTCTCTATCTTCTCCTCAGCAACGGGAACAGGAGGAGCAACAGGTTCACCTTCATCTTCTTCCATATCCGTTTTCAAATCTTCCAGCCCAGTTTCAGTGGCATTAAGGGCACTCTCATCCATAGTACTCTCGAAATTTACTTCCAATTGTGAAGAATCGATTGTTGTATCTGGACCCCCAGCCACTACCGCTGGCAAATCAATTGGAGCCGAATCTTCGCCGTTCAGAGCAGCCTCAATTTGTTCCATTGCTTCGCGGAAATTGCTACGTTTCATGTTTTTATCCGTGGCCAGTTTATCTTTGTTTTCCTTGTACTGGAATAAATCCTCCACCTTGATGTTGGCCGTTTCCCCCGTTCCATAAAAGTATACATTATACTTTTTGTTGTTGTATCGTGTAATTTTCGCTGGCCACGCTGGGTACCCCTTCACTTTGGCAAAAACCAGATCACCAATGTTAAATTGTTTCTTTTCTTTCACCATTGTGTATTTAGCTTTTAATAAATGGAAACACGCGATTTGTATATAGCTATTATTTATATATTAGATTATTTTATTTGCTGGATTTTTTCTCCTCTTGAGAAAAATGATTTCGTAGCACAAGAAGAAGAGAAAATCGGCGGCGCGGCTTCGGAGACAACTTGTAAGGCAATTGGCAATTCGGCTTCAATGTGATTGGCAACACATGCCTTGATTAGTGGCACTATGATGTCGTAACGAGAATTTACGTGTCAACCAAAGGGGTCAGTAAGTTTAGATTCAAGGCCGGGTTAGGCATACGTAACCGTAATTTATCTTTACCGTTGCCGTAACGTCGCCCGTTTGAGCGATTAGCCAACGTTGAGATAACGAGTCATATGTTCTGACAACAACAACACATAAGTAAACAAAAAAGCCGCGATTTCTTTTTGTTTTGGTTTATTAAAAATGAAGTTAATATTTGTGTTTTTTAAATCTGTGCAGAATTTACAATTAAAGTAAATCAAGAAAATATCGTCGGATAAGAAGATGGGGTGGACGTCCTATAAACAATGACTGAGTTAACTACGCCAAAGCAACGGATTAGACCGGCAAAGAGATTAGCAATAACACCACTGTATGTCAAATATTGCTTTATCCTATGATTCCAAGTTGGGAAATATTAACATTCTATTCTTTAAAATTTTAGATATTTGTGTCACGGTTGTTCCATACAATCGATTGCATGGAGTCACAGGCTGGGGAAAACAACAATGCGAAATATTTTTTTAGAATACAGTGAAGTTTTGTGGCGCTTGCTTTCGCCGATTTATTTAAGTGAACAACTACACAGCAGTACAAACACATTGCCAATGATTTTCAACGAATGTGGGATATGCCGAATTGTGTGGGAACCTGCGATGCTAACTATACATTCATATCAGTTAATGTTGGAAGTTATGGCAGCCAACACGATGGGGGTATGCCCATTAAACTTCTATTTAATTATAATCTATTTTAATACAAACAATTTCCATTTCTTAATTTAAATTAAATACAGCTATATTCCAGTACTCTCCGTTTGGCCAATCAGTACCTGTACCTCCTAGTAAACCATTATCGTCAGCATCCTCTGAAGCCTTTCCTCATTTTTTAATGGCGATGCGGCATTTCCCCTGAGGAATATCCTTGGTCTAAGTCAACAACTATAGACGAGCTCAGAGACAACATCCAACGCGAAATTGCCAACGTTCCGGTCGAAATGTCGCTGTTGACGGGCTCGTGGTGGTCATTTGACCGAAATTGAATTTCATTCTTAAAATGTAACATTTGCACTACACCTGGAATAAATTTTAACTCTATATCTTAAATATTCTGTGTTTTATTAATACTTTTACTTATGTCTATTTCCATTGAAGTCCCTCTTCAGCCAAATCCAATCCAATCTCTATCTATAAATAAGTCCACGTTTGTAGAGACGCTTATATTGCTGTCAACTTAACCCACAATGATGAAGATTGGCGCAATGATTGTCTGATGATGAATGATGAATGAATGATGCCTGAAGCAGATTATAAATTTAATTTTTAATGGAGTCAGCCGCGATCTTCATAAAACTCACCTGTGGCGCCCAGCTCCTTGCCAATTTGCTTCCAAGCTTCTCGCTTTTTTTTCAGATATCCTATATGCTGGATTATATTTATTGTATAAATACTCGTGCGACTGCACCAATGAAATCAAATATTCGTCTTTCATGTTTATTTGCACTTTTAAAAAACAAATAATTAATAAATTATTTTGTTTACTTTTCTCGGTGAACATACAATTGTAATTGTAAACAACATGTAGTATCAGCTGTTGTCAAATTGTACGTAAACGGAACGTTCAATTCTGATTTCAACAGATTCAGCCGTCCGTTTACGTTTCGTTTCCGTTGGCTAATCGTTTACACCGACTTCCATATGACAGATTGAATCAGCTGATTCGTTACGCTACGGGGGCGTTACGGTTAAGTTTGCCTAACTGGGCCTTCACACTCGGCAATTTTTTCTAAGCAAGTGTCAATGTTTTTTGGAGAGAGGTGCAGTGAGCTCTTTGCGCGATTGAGCTACGGGGGAGTTACGGTTACGTTTGCCCAACCCAAAATGGTGTTCTGTCGTTGCGGGGGTTTCAATTGCTAATTCCTGCTACACACGAGGCAATTTTTTCCAAGTAAAGCACGGTACTATGTTCCCGTTTCACGGTGAAATCCCATACAAAAACCAAAGTTGTGAAAAAATGAGTGAAATTTTTCATTTGTGGTACTGTGTTTATTTCAACGTGAGAAATTGACATTTTGCGCCGCTGCAAATTAATTGAACGCCGCAACAAATTGAAGCCGCCAGCATTGTACTCCCATTTATTTATATTTATATTTGTCCGCGAGAAATTCAACTGTTGTAAATATTATCAATAAAATTTCCTAATAAAGAATACTAAATTAAATTATTTGAAACAATGAAGACTAATGAAAAGCTTTGGAACGGATAATAATTATTTGTATATGGAATAAACGAGAAGAGCGACATTCCGATTGGATAGCAAAGCAAAAAATGTGCAAAACACTGGACGGACATGTAACTATATGTAATAATGTGAAATTTGTCTTATAATTACTTATGTACATTTACGTTTGTATGTTTAGAACAATCGTGACGAAAAGCCTGGAAAAATATTGTGGACGGCTATCACTGCCGAACCAGTAAGACAATGGAATTGGGTAGTGCCTGTGATCATGTTTTTAAATGGTTGTAAAGAACATAGTGAGTTCTTGCCACCCATAGAAGTTGGAAGAAGAAATTCCGTTTATGGATGGAAGTATAATTTGTTTAGGTCAACAAATATAATGCAAATCCTTAAAAATAATAATAAAACATCTTTTTCGGTTCATCAAAACATTTAATTTATTTATATTCCTTCAACAGTAGGAAATTATTTTGTTAATAGCAACATTGTATTACGCTGGCTTCTGATGCCTCACAAGCAACGGCATCGTATGTATAACATTAGCACAATTATCTTCAAAAATAATTCCTTTCTGCAATTTAAATTAAATATTTTCTAAGTCGGCATTATTTCATTTAATTATTTGTTGATTGTTTATAATTTGAACTCGTGTTTGTTTTCAAGAAAAGCAAAAAGGAAAAAAATGCACATGCTTACACACACACATTCATATAAAAGTGACATTTCGACACACACACACTTCAAAAATGTAATGCCACTTTAGTAAAAAAGCGTTCCATTTTTCAACTTGAAATAACATTTTGTGGAATTTTTTCAAGCTGAAAAAACATAGTACCCACCTTAAGTGTCAACGTTTGTAGGAGAGAGAGGCAGAGAGCTCTTTCCGCCTGGCTCTCCCTCCTACATTTGTAGGAAAAATTTTCCTTTATAAATTAATCTCAATTTTGATAACAAAATATACTTTAGGCCTGTTTTCGTTACAAGCTAACAATTTTAGTTTAGCACTTTGCAACGAAAACAACTGACTTCCACTAACTGGCACATAAACAATAAGTGGCGGATTTTCACTATCTGGTAGCAATGGTGTCATGAGTTGCGAAGAAAGAACAGTGCGAAACAGACAAAAATCGTGAAAAGTATTTATAAAACATATATTTACTATTCTATGTTCAATTGTTTACACTCTTTTTGCAAATATTAAAATAATTTCCAATTTTTGTTCTTCTTCTTCCCGTTAATTCACAATAATTGATAACAATCTCTCCAAAATGGGATGCCATATTGCTAAATATAGGGTGCCCAATCTGGCATCATCATACTCGATTAAGACAGGAGCACAAGCACCAAACTTCATCGGGAACTAATAGTGCTTAAAAGTGCTTAGCTCCCCATACAAATTAAGGTGTAACGAAAACACGCCTTTTGTCAGTTTATACATCATCAAATGCTAATAGTCTTCAGGAATACTCAAATCGTTTTTTATATTAAACTGTATTTTTATGTGAAGTTCTGATTTTTTTTATTGTAATTCTCTTTACATAAGAACCTTAAAAAGCGTGCCACTTTATTTGATGAAGTTGTGCCACTTTTTTTCGAAAAATTCCCGTTTTGTGCTCCTTTTTGAAATTTAACAGCGGTAACCTTGTCCACACCTCATTAGAAAAAATATTTTGACTCCACGGACGTACGCACGAGAGTATTTGGCTATTCGCTTGACGCTCAAAAAACGTGTTTTGAAGGGCATCGTTCTCCCCTTTTTATTAAATACAGGGCTGAAACCGTTGAATTTTTGCCCCGTGCGAGTGCGACAAAATAAAACGGAACTTTTTCACAGTGCAGCATTTTTTTATAAACGAAAACAAGAAGGCGATTCACACATGACAATTTTTTCCAAGCAAGTGTCAAAGTTTGTTGTAGAGAGAGGTAGAGAGCTCTTTCCGCTTGCCTCTCTCCAACAAACTTTGACACTTGCTTGGAAAAAATTGCCTTGTGTGAATCAGAACTTAGATCTCTCTACATTAATTGCCGGTAATGCAGTATACCTTATGATGTCAAATTGGACTTGTTGGTTTTTTTATAGTAATCCAATTGTTTAACTAACGTTACGAATTGTGCACTAACCTGATATTTAAGAAGAAACAAAACAGCTGATTTAATAATATACGTCACGTTTGTCACTAACGTTGCTGTGTACAGTAATCAACCGTGCCACATTTACAACCATGAATTATTTTTGTCGTTTCCTATAGTTATATATTTCGTGAATCCAACAATTCGGAACGTGTAAAATCTTTTTTCTTTTTTTTTATGGGGCCCGCAGGCGTACGATACGTTTCCACTAAAAGTATTTTGGCAACATGACAGCATTATTAGCAACATGACAGCATTTTTAGCAACATGACAGCATTTTTAGCAACATGACAGCTCGCTGACAGAAATTTGTCGTTTCCTTTAGTTATATATTTCGTGAAATTGATTGAGAATACAAAGTGATCAGAAAAAATGATGGAAATTTAAATCGAAGTGATTTAAAAGCTTTCAGATGATGAAAAACAAATGTTAGCTGTTCACGTTTATAGAAACACATCCCACACGCAAGAAAGAAGTGCTCAAGCAAAGCAAGGATTGTTCGAAATCGTATCTTCGTTCGCTGGTGGTACGCGTTTTTCCTATTAATGACCCCAATACAAAAACAAAGCAAACAAACAAAAACATCATCATTATTGTGCGGGAACAATTGCCTTCTTCCATCGAAAAAGAACGTTCAATTGACGAAGTGAAAAAGCAAAAAAGCGGATAATATTCAATTGACCAGAATCAAATAAAGAATCATCATTACAGGAGAAACACAGAAAGAAAGTTCAATTTGTGTCCAGCAGCTTGCCAGTGTTTGTGAGTGTGGAATTTTTGTGCTTTCTTCTTTCAGTCGTCTGTCTCCCAATTCAAATCAACACAATCAAGCAAAAAGCAACAAACAACCAAACAATCGAATCAACAACACAATAAAATTAATCCGAGAAAAAATAAATAAATAATACAAAAACGGTTCGTTTTGTGTAAATCGCTTATATGTATGTGCGTGTGTGTGTTTGTGTCTCGTTGTTTATTTGATTTTTTTGGTGTCGTCACACTTCTCTCCTCGTCGACGCATGTGATTAAGTAATAATTTCTCCTCTCTGCCCAATAACAACAAAATAACTTCAGAGCTCGGAGGAATCTAGAAAGAAGGAGAAGCGAAGAAAGCGAAAAACAAAAAAGAAGAAAATAAAAAATATATTCCACTTAGATAAAAAGATAAATACTGTGCTTGAGAGTAAAAAGTTTAAACAATATCAGAAAATATACTTATATCAAAAAATAAAAAAAATATTCATACAAATAAAAGAGATGCCCCCAAAACGGTGAAAAGGTCCTACCTATCGATCAAAGAGAGAGTAAATGAGTGTTTGTGATTTAAAAAGGAAAACAACAAAAGAAATCCTATTCGAAAATCTTGGTGATTTAAACAACCGCAAAACGAAAAACAAATATCTAACTGAATCCTTTCAGATTTGTGAAGTGCCTGTTTGTGTAAATCTTTGAAGCAATCGTCAATCGTCTCGAATAATTCGTACAAGATACATCTTATTATCAAATAAAAAAATAAATTTATTTTTAAAAAAACGTAATTTTCTCACTCTCTGCAAATCAGTACCACCATAATTTGGTTTTTGTGTTTACATTCACCATTTCTTGAATGCAAAATAATTTCTTGTTTTCTAACAACCGACAAAAATGGTTGCAATATCGAAATTAGTTAATAATACCACCACTGTTGGCAACAACAACACGGTCACGGCCGTTAACAACAAATCAGCTGTTGATCCGGCCACTTCTTCGTCTTCATCGCTGTCATCATCTCCAACTCAAACTCCGGCTCTTACCGCCAACGGTAAACCCAAAGAGAAGAGAAGGTAAGTTTAAATGTTTTTGCAGTCATCATTATTACTTTTTTAGGGCAACAAAAATAATGCACTAGCTATTTTTAATTAGTTGTTGCTGTGGAGCCTCCAATTGGAGTATTCTACCCATTCCATGCCTATTAAAAAAGATAATTTATGGATATTTACGGGATCATAGTGCAGTTTGCTGAGCACAACTTCAACGTCTTTTCCGCAAAAATTTACATTCCCCTCTAAAATGAACCCAGACAGCTGGAATTTGGACCTGTCCCCAAACATAGACATAATTACATATACGATAAATGTACATGATTTCTACAATACAAGAAGAAATGCTTTCATCCAAAAGATAGAGAAATGCTTTCATCCAAAAGATAGAAGTGAAAACATGTCATTAAACGATCACAATGGGGATTAAATTGCGACTATCACATCCATGCGGCATTACCTGGGTGATGCTGACGAAAGTGATAATGAAATCTGTGACATTTCCAAAATAAAGACAAAGACACCTGTGGTTCCGATGTTTTTTCTTTTTTTTTGCAGATGTCTAATCCTCTCAAAAAGTTCAAATATTTTCAGTATAGTATTGGAAAATTAATTCTGTCCCCATAATTTAACTAGGTATGTCGAGTCAATTTATTGGGACATATGCTCCCAAGTTCAGACCCTCTGGTATGGACCCAGTTTTTCGATTCAAACTAATGGGGAACATCTTTCTGGAGTCATTGTGGGGGTGTATGAAAACTTTCTTAATTTCAACCTGTAAAAATTTTGCCCAAATAATGACCACATCAACAATGATATGTAGTGTGAAGAACCTCTAAAAATGCCAATAATATGAGTATAACATTGGAAAAGTAGTTCTTGTCACAGATCCCGAAAGTTATTGACTTTTCTAAATTTTTCTGCCGATTTGGAATATTGTTGTCTTTTTCTTTATGTTGATTCGGGAAATGGGCCCTCAAGACCTCAGGTCTTGGCTCCATTATTCGACTTATTTTAGCTAAATTACTTGTAGGCATTGTTGCGATGTGATGCTTCCCATGATGTATTTTCAAATAATACGATATTGTAAACACGGAAAAATGGTCTCTATGTAATAATTCCAATAAGGGAGAAGGTAGAGGAGCTATAAAAAACCTGAACATACAATAATTCTTCAAAGGGTATATATTTCTATTATTTTTTTTTCTTTTATTCATTCCTCTAGGGAACATAGGGCTTCTACAAGATTATTCCACATATTTCTATCATAACAAAAAGTCTTGATTTCATCCCATGACTTGTTATGTTTCCGTATTCCCATTAGAGTTGTTCGACGCCATGTGCTCTTTGGTCGCCCACGTCGTTTGCAGCCTTGCGTTAGTTTTGTTCCACAATTCAGTGTTTGAAATTGTATTCGGCCAAAAAATGTGACATATAGTACGTAGCAATTTATTTATTTGTGAATGGATCTTCTTCAATACTGTGGCCGTTGTGAGCCATGTTTCACTTCCATATAGTAACGGTAATTTTACACAGGCGTTGAAAATGCGTATCTTGGTTTGGAGAGATATTTGCGGTGAACGCCATATATGCTGTAAACATCCAAATGCGGACCTGGCTTTGCCTAGTTTATAGTGAATTTCTATTAATAGAGGTAGTTAATCTCTTCAATCCTAGATGAGCTGGATTTGAATTGACTCAGTCAAGATATGGGTGTTACAATAGCTGAAATATATACGGCCCATATCTGAGAGGTTGAGATTTCACTAAAGTGTGATTTAAAAGATTTATACAATAACAACTATTGGACTGATTCCTCAGGAATCAGCCCTATCATGGATTAGGTTGTATATATTTAAATGTAGGACAATTTAGTATCACCACCTCAAAACAAATATATTTTGAGTTGTGACGTTCCTTTTCTTAATGAGCGATAAGGTTTTTTCTAATTGTGTTCTCTCGCTTGACCGATACATGTATTCTAGTTTTTGAGTTATTGGCTTTACAATATATATCAGATATAACCGATATCTGAGCAGCTATATATTTAAGATCCTTCAAGTGCCGGTCATATCTCGTTGCTTTTAGTAGATTCTCATGTATTCTTGTTTACGAGATATCGGCTTTACAATAGTTGGAATATATACAGGATTTTCCAATAAGAGTGATATGATTTCTTTGAAAAAAAACACACTTATTGTTAAGGAAATTCAAAAGTTTTTTATTTAATGTGAAGTACAATCGATACAATTAAGTTCTAAATAAAACATCATTCAAATGGCCTCCATGACTTCTTCTGCAGAAACGAATTCGATGAATCAAATTTTCGAGCACTTTTTCCACTAAATCAAGTCGTATGTGATGAATGTCACGTTCAATATAGACATGTAGAGCTTGAAGAGAGTCTGGTTTATTTCGAAAGACCAATGACTTCAAAGAACCACACAAGAAATAGTCTAATGTTTCATTTGCTGTGTGGCAGGTAGCCATAATCAGTCAATGGCAAAAAGATAGCTCTTAACGAGAGCTTAAATATTGCTCATGGGTGTCAAGGTCGTAGGTCGACTGGAAAGTGTTTTTTTATTTTAAAAAAAAAATTAACTTAGCATCATTTTCAAAAGTGAACGAAAAGTTTACTTTTGCTCTAGCTCCTTAACGTTACGTCGGATCGGGAAACGCTCAATGGAAAATGGATTAGGAAATATCCATTTAAGGCTGGCAAATTAGGATGATGGCTGCCTGACTGTCCTAGTAAATAATGACGCCATTGATGACCTCTATGTTGCGACTAGAAGTGAAGATGGTTTCTGTTTCCCGGTATTCTGCCAAACCATTCCTCTCTGGCAGTTTTTTTAGTAGTGAAATTCCTCTCGAAGTTGTACACCATTGGATACAGTCCACTCGGTCGGTTGCCATTACATTCTGATATCCTCTCCACATTGATAAACACAATAAGTCACAATGCGTAAACGCAACTTTATCGTAGCCTAACGGATCTGCTGACCGAGCTTGGCTTATGCAAATCTGTGTAAACGACTACCACAATGGGAAAATTTCGTAAATTTGAGTAGTCTTCAATTCAATTCAATTTCAATTTCACTTATTCAATTCAGTCAGTTTAGTTTAAATGTTTATTTATAGGTTTATTCAGTGCTAAAAAGATTTGTTGTTAATTTTTTTTTGTCAATATTTTGTTTATTTAAATTATAAATTTTTATCCGAATTTTTTAAATATTTGAGTAGTTTCAATTCCTCCTTATTTATAGATAGTTTTTATTTTTTATGTCTAAATGTTGTAGCCTATTTAACCATATATGGCCATAAGGCTTGGTTATAATTTTGAATTAAATAAATAAAAAAAAAATAAATAAACGGAAGGGAAGATCCTGCTGATATTAGATGTTTAAGGTGCGTTTACGTGTTATTTGCAAACAGCTGATTAAAAGTGGAGTTATCGTTCAATAAAATTAGAAGACACAAAGGTGTACAGTAGATCTACTACATTTAAATACATGAAAGTCTCTTCGTTTGTTAATTGATTTTCTTTGTTGACGCCTGAATCTCATGGCACGTTTTCCAAACTTATCTAATTTCTCACGTTTACGCTAAATTTACGCTTCGCTAACGTTGGGCTAACACAACCATAACTTATTTCATTTCTTTCCTTAACATTCAAAATAAAATCACCCAAAATTACTCATTGACAGACAATTAACATTTATTGGTAATTCCATTTAGTTTCCAAGAATTAACAATTTCCTCCTCATTCGGATTAAATGACGGATATTATAGTTAATCAATATTAAACATTTTCTGAATTCTGCGAATGTTTCCCATAATATAATTCATAATAATCAAATAGGTATACAATTATGTAAGACATACAAAAATAAACAAGAATAATCATAAATAATGCACTGGCAATGAATGAATGATTCGGTCAGGAATTGTTATCCATAACATGGGTATGATGAATGGGACAACGAGCGCAATTAGAAAGTGCTGTTAACCCACGAATATTATTTCGCAATATCATGCCAAGCTTTCATAAGCAAAAGATAACCGAAAAGAAATTCGCAAAGAGAGTGGAGTGGAGCAGCAGTACGACGCTCTATAAATCACACAAATGGAAAATAATCAGAGTCGGGGCAAAGGCAATCGTGACAGTGGGCAATCGAGCCGAGAGTCACATTGACCGAGACCTTGTCTGCATATCAGACAAAAACAACAGCAATAACATCGATAAATACCACAACCACTACTACCAACCAATTTGAGCGCGTTAGAAAGAATGATGGAGAACGTCAAACTCGAAAGAACGTCAAAGCGAAAAATTAAACATTGTTTTCGGAAAGCAAAATAAGCTCGTGCCCCAAACGATGATGGCAAGAGAAAGAAAGAAAAAACACCGATATGCCGCTGCCGGCCTCTCAACTTCATGAGAGTGGGGAAGTATTTCTGCTCAGCAAGAAATAATGAAAATTTAACTACAAACAGTGAGTGTATGTTTCTTGCTCATAAACAAACCCTTGATCTAACGAGAGTGGCGTGAGAAGTTTCGGAAATATGAAGAAGATAAGGTTAGGTTTAGTTATAGTGGAAGTCTGTATGGCAGGTGTTTACACAAGACAATCAATTGAGAATATGGGAAAATTGTATGTGTGAAGTAGGCGTCCAGACAATAAGGAAGACAAATACACTTTCTTATGTACTACCGAATAGTATTTCAATAATATTTACCAAAATCTCAGATAAAAATAATATTTTTTTCCATCTTTTGCGATTATTTTTTCGACAAATTACAAGGAACGTCATCGAATCACACGCCGAATTTACTGTCTTCAAAAAATCAGAGACAGCGACGAAGAAGAGACGCCGCGGCGTAAAAAAGGTCTCACCAGTCTTAGACCATGCCTTGGTTTGGAGACCCAAAGCCTGCCAGTCCCATTACGTACGCATTTATTTTTTTCACAGCGGCAACGCTCACTTCCCTTACGAGACCTCTTGATAGTAGACATATTATACAATGTCTTATGGAAAGTATAATACGGCAGGTCTTAAAAAGTCCCGAACTAGAAGGCCTTCTGGAAGATTATAATTAAAAGGCCTTATTTAACAAATCCAAATGTTTTTGTAGACCAGCAGGATAGTACACATTTTTCTTTTATTTTGCATTTTTCTTTATTGTCTCAAAACCTACTGCGTTTCCTAAACCACGATATAGCTTGCGAAAACAATTCAAATATTTGGGAGTTATACTTGACAATAAATTAAAGTTTTCTGATCATATTTCTCACACAGTTGCCAAAATCAACAAAACCATAAGAATGATGTATCCACTAATTCTCAGGAAGTCTGAACAGAAATAATAATAAAATCGAAATTCCTACCAATAATGTTTCACTGCGCTCCTTTATGGGCATCATCTGCGAGATGTCACCTACAAAAACTACAAGTTGTTCAGAACAAACTACTTAGAATGATCTTTAATCTACCATGGCATTATTCCACTCAACGACTACACTCTTTATCCGAGTTTCAACTCATTACTAATAGACTTGAAAAAGTCTGTCCAAATTTTAAGACTAGATGTTCATCATCGTGGTATGATATGATCATATCAATGAATTAGTTTCATCATATTTTTAGTTGTTAAGTAATCATCCAAATCTAGTCATCAAAGTTTCATAAGGTTTTTATATAAATGTTCCTTTACTATCGAAAATAATAATGTAAATACATCTCACAATGCTAAAAACGATTTATTAAAGTAAGTAGAAACGGAACTATTTTTCCTAAACTCTTTATAAGGAGAAGAATAATATAAAATACGAATTGTTGGAAAATAATTAAAAATAAATTTAATACCAATACATTTTACTAGCATTAATTAAAACAAAAACTGGCTGAATGTCAGTTTTTGTTGGTTTACCCGACTGAACTTTCTTACTTGTTCACATGTACATACATATGTAGTTGGTGCTGGAAATAAATGTAACCTATCCTATACATTCTTAAGTGGGTACTTCGTAGTAAAGTAAAGACCATGGCAATTTTGCTGCGCTCATTCCCGAGACTCCCTCGATTTTTATCAATTTCCGACATTTTTTGCTTGTGCTTCGCACACGCTCAATTTATTGCTTATCCATTTCGGCGGATGAAAACCAAAAAACGAAACTGCAATAAATTTAAGGTTAAATAGCGAAATCGAAATCTAATCTTATCAAAGAATTTGTTGCCTGAGATGGTTGGAATTGTTTAAAGTCTCTCCAGGAAAGGGGAAGTGAGTGATTTTTATTTACAATTGATTCCCAAATTGGGCATTACAAATCTCCAGAATATAACTAATATTTATATTAGTTATATTTATATTAGTTTCATTTATATTAGTTACCACACAGTGGTACAGGGTATTATGAAGGTGCGCGTTTGTTTATTCCCTGCGACATAAAGAAGTTCTCAGCAGGCTTTATATCATGCCTTGGTTTGGAGACACAAGTCCTGCTAGTACCATTACGTACTCATTTATTTTTTACACAGCGTGTCATTGGCGACCAAGGCCTTCCACACTCACTTCTCTTGCGAGGCCTTATAGTTATTTTTAACAAATTGTACGGAATAAACCTTGAGACAGGTCTTCTTGAAGGTATTTACGCCGCTGGGTAACGCCTAAAAACAAAGAGATATCCCTATGTGTATTATACCGATCGGCATAGAATCACTTTTTGAGTCGACTTAGCTACGTCCCTCTGCCTGTCCATGTATTCTTGTGATCAAAGTGTAGGTCGCAAATATGAAGCGACCTGTATGAAAATTGGTACAGAGGTATTTCCTAGAATGTGAACGAACTCTATTGAAAATGGGGCATATCGGTCCATGTTTTGATATGGCCCCCATATAAAGTTCTCCACTGATGTCACTTCTTGACACTCTAATCGTTCCTAGCAAAAATTGGGGTTACATCGGTCGATGTTTTGATATTGCCCCTATATAAATGTCCCTTCCGACTAGACTTCTTGGCGTTCTATCGGACGCATTTTTTAACTCATGATGCGGAAATTTAAGCTTTTGTACTTCATACACACAGAATACAGTTTGGTTGCCTCAACCGAATTATTTGCCAACCGAATTTTGGTAGTTCTGTCTACTATCCTGCGATTCCATCAGGAGAACCAACATTTTTGTTGTGGTATATGAACTTCTGCTACCATGTTGACAATAATAATATTTGGTTGCGCCAACTACGAAAATTATGACAAAAATTATCTGTTGTATGTTGCCACAACGAACTGTTTTAAAAAATTGGTTGTTCCGACAATTTTTCAGTCATTTATTACCGACAATTAATTAAAAACAGTTTTCATTAATTTTTTTTTCTATTTATTGAACAAAAAACCAAACAATGCATAACAACATTAAAAATCCCATATTACAAATTCATCACTATTATGAGATGTGGAAATATTTGACACAAAAAAAAAATATATGGTACACGAAAAAAGCTTGTATGCAAATATCGCTTAACCCAGTGCTTTCAATTTCATGATTGTTGGCTTTATTTTTTATTTATGTAAAACGTGTTGCACAACGTATTCTGCATTCCATACATTATTATCCACACGAGATTATTTTTGATTACCTATACCGTTCTTGAACAAAATGTTGAAGATTTTATTATGTTGAGTAATTTTATTTTTTGTTTGTCATGTATCAGCAAAAGAACAGCAACCAATCTTTCGATTGTGTTTCCCAAAATAGATTTTATTATTCTAAATTTGGGAAATTATTGGGATAACCAAAAAAACGATTATTTATTAATATTTTTTCTGTTGTAGTAACCAATTATTCGTTGCAATAATAATCTTTGGCCTATTGATATAATTTCTTTTGTCAAGAATAAAACATTGGTTGTCACAACCAAAAATCGATCATATGGTATTATAATGACAATTTAAAAGTAGTTACCACAACTAACCGAGTGCCAATGCAAAAAAAACAATCTTACATTGATTGATTCAACCATTGACTTAGTTGCAAGCAACACACCGTGTAGGCAATATACTTTTTGTTGCTAGTACTATTTTTTTATTGGTACAATCGAATTCCAACCAACTATTTTCCTGGGTATACTCTGTTAAACCGTCTCTAGGGAAAATGGAGTATATCGGTCCATGTTTTGATAAGTTTTTTCAAGTTTTTTAAAATATGTATGTACCTGGAAATAAGGAAAATTCGAAATGTACTATATTTAACCCGGAACTGTTCATAGTAATAATGGTTCTCCTTAAATGTTTGCCATATAATGGAGTAGGGTATTATACAATGGGACCTGTCCGACTATAGTCTTTCCTTTCTGTTTTTTTTTTTTTCATTTTGAAGCGCTATAAGAATATCTATATTATAAACTTATTGGTAGGACCTTTTTAGGGTTTTTTCAAGTATCGAGATGCATTCTGATTACTTAAAAAATGTTGTTGAGGCAGATTTGCTTATATTTTGTTCTTTTATCAGCTTCTTACTATAACAAAAAGGCTGACAACATAATTTTGTGGCTTGAAATTTACTGTAAGTCAAGCAGAACTATCAAGCCTTGGAATAAATTCCCGTGAAAAAGGCTGTCTAATTTGAAAAATGTTAGTCCCGATTTACACTGGCTGAATGTTCAGCAGATTTTCGGCGTTTTGTTGGAGATAAAGGCAGTCAGCAAGAGAGGGAAAAACACTCTTAACGTTTTGAGTTCTTCGTGCAAGTTCAAAAGTTCAACAGAAAATTTGATGATAAGCTGCTGAAAAAACTTGCCTAGTGTAAATCTGGACTTATTAAAAGAAGTGGAAGGCTACTTAATTTTGTGTTCTTTAAAACATACCTGAAATAGATCAGATAAATGGTTCTCGAGTTATGCTATAATATGTGTCTCAACCTCTTTATTTCAAAGAAACTACCTCTAATGTTAAAAACTGTATTATCTCATATGTATGTATACCCATATCGGCTGTAAAACCCTGTGCCGCAAAACAATCTTGACCAGAGTTATTTATCAATTTTTAGATTCAAAGCTAATCTGAATCAAAAGACCAGAAAAACATCTTCCTTAATAAGCAGCCTTCATTTAATCCTCAACTGGTCGCAATAGTGAGAACACTAACGGAGATAAAAACAAACTTTAAGACCAATATTGCGAAGATTTATTGTTTTTCTTTGAATTGAGTATTTTTTCTCTTAAACAATCCAAGAAAACTTTGAATTTAACAAGAAATCTCTACAGCTGACATCTCTTGCTGCGAATGTCATCACGTCACCGCCACCCGCCACTGCCCCCGTTGTCAACTCATACCTTTTCGTCTTCGTTGTCGTCTTCTCTACCATCGTTCCTAATCGCATTTGTGCCCGCTTTATTTTTGTTGTTGTTGGTTTTGTTTTGTTTGTGCTCTTTTGTTGTGCTATTAATTTTCGTAGTCATGCGACGACGACGACAGCCAAATTTTTCTATCTACATTTTGTTTTGTTATTGACTTTCGTCGTTTAAAGGTCGTTTTGTTCGTTTCGTCTCGTATCGTCGTTGCTTGTGTTCTATTTACAACCCCTTCGAAATTCGACTTTTTGTCGGTGATGAGGGTTGGGGAAAAAAGTTCATTGACCTTTTGGTATTTTCTCGCTTCTCTTCGTTCTTTAGTTTTTCTTCTTCTTTTTCTGGTATTTTCCAATTGCAAATTGTTTTGATGGGTGTGTTTTGGTGGTGGAATAGGAGTGGAAAGGCTGATAAAGAGAAAACAGAGGGCGGGCTGGTCGTATATGACATTGTTGCATGCGATATAGGAATTGTTATTATTGTAAAATACCTTTACATCGTTCTGGTGTCATATACATATGGAAATCTGGACATCATCCTTGAAATATGCGCGCATGCGCAGTAAGTGAATGCAAACTAAAATTATTTTTAACCAGTATAGTGCACGAATAATTGAAAAAGCGGAAATAAAATTCGATGAATACGATTATTTGAAAGTTCACAAGTGGAGTAGGAGTTGAAAAGACCCCGAAATACAGGGCTATCCAACAAGAGGTGTTATTTTGAATCACCCGGTATTTGGGTAGCTGCCACTTTTGAGGCTTTTATACTTTTACATTTGACAAGTAGAAACTACGACATTACTAAAAATGGAACGATACACGATCATCGAAGGATACAAAACGACCAAAAAACGATTGAACAAAAAAATGATACGAACGATACAAAATCATCTTGACTGATGAGGCCCATTTCCAGCTCGGTGGCTACGTCAACAAACAATTTTCGCATCTGGGGCTCGTAAAACCCAAGAGTTATTGTTGAGAAGCCTCTCCATCCTCAACGTGTGACTGTTTGGTGCGGATTTTGGATCAACAGTTACGGTGAATGGATTGCGCTATCGAGAGATGATTAATGATTTTTATACCCTACACCACACTGTGGTACAGGGTATTGTAAGTTTGTTTCACGGCAGATGTTTGTAACACCTGAAAATAACACAGCTAGAACCACCTTAAAGTATACCGATCGACTCAGAATCACTAGCTGAGTCGATTTAACGATGTCTGTCTGTCCGTCCGTCCGTCTGTCCATGTAAAGTTGTTCGTCGACTACAGGTCGCAATTTCACTCCGATCGTTTTGGAATTTTGCAGTTTAGAGCATTTCGCGGCTGTTAAGATCGCTATTGAATTTGGTTGAAATCGGTTCAGATTTAGATATAGCTCCCATATATATCTTTCGTCCGATTTGGCCCTTTAGTCCTATAGAAGCTGTATTTTACATCCAATCGTTTTGAAATTTAGAATGGTAGAGTTTCTTGATCCATGAACCAACATTGCCAAATTTGAAGAAAATCGGTTAAGATTTAGCTATAGCTCCCATATATATGTTTCGTCCGATTTTGCTCTTTAGTCCTGAAGAAGCTGTATTTTACATCCAATCATTTTGAAATTTAGAATGGTAGAGTTTCTTGATCCATGAACCAACACTACCGAATTTGAAGAAAATCGGTTAAGATTTAGCTATAGGTCCCATATATATGTTTCGTCCGATTTGGCCATTTAGTCCTATAAAAACTGTATTTTGCATCCAATCGTTTTGAAATTTAGAATGGTAGAGTTTCTTGATCCATGAACCAACATTGCCAAATTTGAAGAAAATCGGTTAAGATTTAGCTATAGCTCCCATATATATGTTTCGTCCGATTTTGCTCTTTAGTCCTAAAGAAGCTGTATTTTACATCCAATCGTTTTGAAATTTAGAATGGTAGAGTTTCTTGATCCATGAACCAACACTACCGAATTTGAAGAAAATCGGTTAGGATTTAGCTATAGCTCCCATATATATGTTTCGTCCGATCTGGCCCTTTAGTTCTATAAAAGCTGTATTATACATCCAATCGTTTTGAAATTTAGAATGGTAGTTTCTTGATCCATGAACCAACACTGCCGAATTTGAAGAAAATCGGTTAAGATTTAGCTATAGCTCAAATATATATGTTTCGTCCGATTTGGCCCTTTAGTTCTATAGAAGCTATATTTAACATCCAATCGTTTTGAAATTTAGAATGGTAGAGTTTCTTGATTCATGAACCAACATTGCCGAATTTGAAGAAAATCGGTAAAGATTTAGCTATAGCTCCCATATATATGTTTCATCCGATTTGGCTCTTTAGATCCAATCGTTTTTATACCCTACCACACATTGTGGTACAGGGTATTATTTAAGTATAAAATGTCCCAAAAGTAAATTTATGTAAATAATTTATACATGAATTACAAAATTTATATATCAGAGTTATTCAATATTACGAGAGTGGTGTAGGGTATTATATAGTCGGCACCGCCCGACTTTAGCCTTTCCTTACTGGTTTATGGTCGAGGTTGGATGGTATTGATCTGGACAACGTTTTCTTTCAACAAGACGGCGCTACGTGCCACACAAGCAACGAAACTATTTGCTCTGTTACGGGAAAAGTTTCCGGACCGTGTTATCTCTCGACGAGGTGATCTTGTGATTTAACACCTTGCGACTTCTTCCTTTGGGACCACGTGAAAGATAAGGTCTACGCCAACAGCTCAGCGTCGATTTAATACCTCAAAGATAGAATTCGTAAGGCTATCGGGGACATAGGGCAGCCACTTTGCAATTTGGTTATGGAAAATTTCATGAAAAGGATATGGTCCTGTAAGCGTGGTCGTGGTGGCCATTTGGCTGATGTTGTTTTGTATTATTAACGGCATACCTTCCTCTTTATTATGAAATAAACATCCGATCATTTATCTCAAAAACTGGAACTTTTCTTTGAATACCAAAATAACACCTCTTGTTGGAAAACCCGGTATAACAGTGAAGCGAATATTAATTCATGAGTTAAATTCGTCACACACCCAAACCTGCTTTTACACACGACAATTAAGAATATGTGTTAGTTGTAAAAAAAAGTTGCTCAGACAATACACCTTTTTAAATAACTTCCAGAATTTACTGTCTTCAAAAAATCAGAGACAGTGCGAAGATTATGAGATACGTGTAGGTGTATTAGTAAAAAGTGTAAATGTATTGCTATTTTCTTCGCAAAATTGTCTCGTAGAATTTTGAACAGTGAAGTGATTTTGTAGTTCCCAGAGTCCATTGAAAAATGGGCATTTTGCCACACATCTTTTGGCACCTCCCAAACAAAATGATCGAAATAAAATTTTAAATTTGAATTTGGCAAAATAATATAAACTAATTTTTCGATTTTCTCCTATTTTTTATGGATTTTTTGTGCCAGCAATAAAAAAATATTTTTAAAATATTTTTTTCTTTTGATGACTGTCACAAAAGCAAAGGTTCTACGTAATAGTGAAATATGTAACATTTGCAGCACTCACAATGACCTTATAACGTGGTTTCCAATAGGGATGATATGATTTTGAAGTGACGTTTCGTCCAAATTTGATCTGTAGTGTTTACAATTCAGTAGTGTTTACAATTTCATCATGGAGAGATACATATGCACAAGAAGAACGTTTACAAATTATTCAGTTTTATTATCAAAATAATCGTTCTCCAATTGCAACTTTTCGTGCACCATTTTTTTTAAATCCAAAAAAAAAAACATTTTCCAGTCGACCTACGACCTTGACTCCCATGAGCAGTATTTTTGCTCTCGTTAAGAACTATCTTTTTTACACTGACCGATTGTGGCTACGTGCCCCACAGCAAATGAAACAATTGAATTGTTGCGAGAAAAGTTTGGAGATTCGATCGTTTCAAGAAATTGTGATATTGAATGGCCTCCAAGAAGTTGCGATTTAACATTATTAGACTATTTCTTCTGGGGTTATTTGATGTCATTGGTATTTCGAAATAAACCAGACTCTCTTCAACCTTTGCAAGTCAATATTGAATATGTCATTCATGACATACGATTTGATTTAGTAGAAAAAGTGCTAGAAAATTGGGGTCATCGAATTCGTTCCTGCAGAAGAAGTCGTGGAGGCCATTTGAATGACGTTTTATTTGGAACTTAACTGTATTGATTGTACTTCACATTAAATAAAAAACGTTTGAATTTCCTTAACAAAGTGTGTGTTTTTTTATTCAAAGAAATCATATCACTCTTATTGGAAAACCTGTACAAAAAACACCGATTATTTGCTTCGATGTTCTTTTTCCACGACTAGCTTTGTTTAACGATCTCTTAATTTCAAAATTTGCTAATACTTAATTCACTGATACATTAAAACCGGGCTGAGAATTATGTGTATATTGTCTTTAAAAACATCACATGAGAATTTCTACAGTTTTATGGAACAAATCTTACAAACTATTAAAATCTATAATTAAGTTAATTACAGCTGCCCTACAATCAATGATTTTTTCTTTAATTTTTTGACGTAACGTTTAAGTCAACATTACATTGTGTTACTTTAAGCAAATGAAAATTTCTTTGCAATCAGGTATATATACCCTCACTTTAGTGATACGAGGGTAAATATCATTTGCTACGGAAAAAAGTGTAACACATCGAAGGAGTGACCTAAGACCACAGGTATTTTCGGCGGATATTCGTTTTGGGTAATTTTAAGTCGAATGAGCATTGTCCGTCCGTCTGTCTGTCTGTCTGCCTGACTGTCTGCTGGCTGGTGCGCACGATAACTCCCGAAAGGAGAAACCGATTGACTTAAAATTTGGTATGTGATAATATTTTTTTCTATCTCCGGCTAAGTTCGAAGATGGGCTATATTGGTCCACTCCTTCTAGTACCTCCCACACAAGGGGTTAAAATGTTGTGATATATTGATACTTTAATAACTGCTATACTACAAATTCGAATTTTCTGAAATTTCACACATAGTATTAGTTTACTAGTCGCTATCAACTCGAGAAAAATGGGCGAAGTTGTCACGCCCCTTTTGGTACCTACCACACAAATGCACCATTTTGCACCATAGGTTAACAGCTTATAACATTAATACCAGGGTATAAAACTACTTGAAATTTTAAAACCGCAAACAACAAGAGCGTTGGAGACTTTACTGCACATCCAACCAATAGACTTTCGTATATTGAGCGCCCCAGTAGGTGAGATGGTCGTATCGTGCTCGCCTATTAGTTTGGAGGTCGTAGGTTCGCCTCTGGCAACATGGTCTTTGTCACCCGGCTTTTCCCAGGCAGCAAAATTAGAATATAAATTTACTTTCCCAGCAAAAAATAAAAGAAGTACTTCCAAAAGAATAACATTATAAGTACTTCCAAATCAGAAGTATGAAAATTTTTTCAGCATTTAATGAAGTTCTTCTAAATAACTAACCCAAATGTAATTTCGGAGTATAAATTATTAACCCTACAATGCATAATTTCAAAACGATTGGATGTAAAATAAAGCTTCTGAAGTGATAAAAGCCCAGATCGGAAGGAACATATATATGGGGGCTATGAAGTATATGTGAAATACTGCTTCTATAGTGCTAAAGGAAGAAATATATATTTATATGACGGCTATAGCAGTATTAGTGAATGGTCGATTTTCGACTTTTTCATTAACCAAATTTTGTTTCAGTCGACTAGGTCGATTATCGGACCTAAAAGTCGACTTTTTCATAGTCGATTAAAATAACATTAAGTCATTTTAAAGTATGTTGATATTCTTCTAAATATGTTAAATTGTGGAATTGTAGTACATTGAATAGCGATAAAAACTGAATATATTAATAACACTTTATCCTTTCCAAAAATGCTGATATATCATCACCAGAAATGCCCAAGGGCATAACCCTCAAAAAACGAAAATTCGTTTTTCGTCCAAAAATCACGACTTTATTGAAGAAAAAAGAAGAAAGGAAAAAGACGTAACATCGAGTGCTCGTTTTTGATAAAGCACTAAAGGCGTTGCCCACATTGTATTAAACAGAACGTACTGTATTCATCTATGTAACCTTTTGAAGTTGTTCTCTTGTTGCTGTTTTGAGGTTCTATGCCAAAATTTAAATTTAAATTTGAACCGATATTGTTAACACAGATGTTAACTGGTAAAATAAGATACTCTTTACCAAATTTCATGAATATCGAAAGGAAATTATATCTTCTATAGAGGGTATAAGCTAAATCGAAGGTACATTCATATATATGAAGATATCTGGTTCTGAACTGATATTCAAATAGTTGAGAGATTTTTATCGTTCGCCGTAGACGAAAGAAAATAAGTTACAGAAACAGGCCCTATATCTAAACACGGATTGTCTTTCCTTTTCAATACGAATTGTAGATATGCGCAAAATTTCTTTGAGATCGGGCTATATTTGCGAACTGCACAGCTAAATCGGTTCAGAAAGTGATTCTAAGTCGATCCGTATAATAACCGATGGTCTATATCTCTTCTCCTTTTGTGTGTTAGAAACAAATGCATAAAATTATAATAAATTGTACCACAGTGTGGTGTAGATTATAAATAAATAATTTTAAAAGAAATTATGGGAATTAAATATACCATTCCATACTTACTATAAGTATACCACACTGTGGTACTTTACTACTCTCTGTACCGGTGCTACGAAGCACCAATGTGCTATGTATTACAGTGTAGAATAAATAATACTTTTTTTTAGTGAGAATGTTGACCATTTGCAAAAATGTTACTAGAAGTTACACTATGGGGTCATCGGTCACACTTTTCAAGAGTTAGCCACACGATACAGATTACAAACATCTTCAAATGTCCCGAACATACATACTTATATATATGATCGTCGATCTCTTTGGCCAAGAGTAAATTATTTATACATTCCTTTCCCTATGTCACGAAGGCTCAAAATTTGTATTCCTTTAAAATAAGAGAATTATCTCTGAACCCAAATATGTTAATAAGAACGACATACATTCATCAAATAAATACAACACCAAAAAAGCAAATTTAATAGTGCTTTAAAAGGAATTGTGCAAAAGTGGTGAGAAATAAGTACTTCCCCGGCGCGACAAGCCCTTGTTAAATTCATTGGTGAAAATCCAAATTAGAACAACTTCCGGATCATAAGTTGGGGATTTTAATTGCTTCTTTGGATGATCTTTTTTTGCTGGGTTGTATTGTAATTTATATAAAAATTAAAATAGATCTCCGTATAAAGTATAGGGCAACCCTCATATGGTCTAAATAATAAATCTAGACCGCAAGTCGTACCATCCGAAGATCTTAGAATCTCTAGTTGGTCACATTTAAACAATGGAAATTCCCGACCGCTTTCCAGAAGCACAGATTGTGCCAGACAGAAGCTACTGGGAGACTGGCAGACAGAGCTACTGGGAGAACGGATTTGTATTTGCTCTCGAACGGGTGAACCGATTTTTGCAATGTTTACTTTGTTTTAAAGAGGACACACTGCGCCATTTTTTGTAAATTTTTTTTCTTTTTTTTGAAAAACTTAAAAAAAATTTTAACGAACGTTTTTTGAAAAAAACCCCCCCTCGATTTTCTTCAAATTTTCACAGAATATTCGTGGCACTCTGGAAAATCCAGAACAGTAATTTAAAATACCTGTGCTAGTATTTTGTAAATATCGGAGCACAATATGCACCGAATTCATCCGTACCAACTTGTCTGGATGGGCAATAAAATACCTATATGACATAGGGGCCCAAATATAAAACTTAATTTCTCTAACACCTCTTCATCTACCATGTCAAGTTTGGTCGCAATCGTTTGTTTGGTTACGAAACGGTCGCATTATTTCCCCTTTTTGAATTTGTACCACTGTGCAGTGTTTTGCAAAAACAGACGAAAATTGTCAGACTAGTTTTGGTATTTTTTACTGTTCTGGAATTGTGAGACTGCAACGAATACTCTGCGATTTCTGCGAATAATTTGAAAAAAAATTAAGGGGGCAATTTTTTTACAAAGGCTTTTTCAAAAAAAAATTAAAAAAGTCGGTTCAGCCGTTCGAGAGCATTTACAAATTTCGTAAAAAACAAAAACTTTGGGCCTGTTTCTGTAACTTATTTTCGTTGGTTTACGGAGAACGATCAAAAATCTCTCAACTATTACTTGAATTCTATAAAACGCAGGTTAAAAATATTTTAGGTACGAGCTTTTTACGTGCTTTTCTATAGACACACCGAATTATAAACTGCTGTGACTTATAGATTTCTCGGAATAATTGAGTGATTTTTGATCGTTCGCCGTAGACGAACGAAAATAAGTTACAGCAACAGGCCCTTTTACTTCTTTGAATTTTTTCAAAAATTAAAATGCCCATAAAATTTAAAAAAAAAATGATAGCGTGATCTTATTTTACCTATTTGTTACTGCTTATATACATTTTAGCCAAAAATAAACTACATAGGTCGATATTAAATATTCTGACCTACATGCAATACCCTGATATTTAGGGTCCGACATCCTACCAGACTTAACTCATCTCAGAGGATATGACTGGAAGATACTGAGAAATTTCGTGTAACTCATGAACATACTGAGTTGTCTGTAACTCATGAGGCCGAACCACTGCTTTAAGTGTATGTCAATGGACATTAGACGTTGAAACTCCTCGTCGCTTCAACCTAAGCTAATCTATTAAAAATTTTCCATGGATTAGGAATTCTCCTAATATCATTCAATAGTTAAATTGTCAGCAGCATTTTTTTTTGAATAATAAAACGATGTATTGGCACTGCCAGACGGATTGACAATTTTGCCCACAATTGAAGTGATTCTTTGGGATTATATTAATAAAGAATGGTATGCACGAAAACAATCTTCCAAGCCCCCACAATTTGCTTCCCTTCTGGTAACATAACCTCATAAATTCCAACGGATTGTCCCAAATTAAAGATTGAACAGAAATCGTACGACAATAATTGATAACTTCAAAAGGGACAGAGTGAAAGGGTAGATAGACAACTGAACATTGAATGTCAGCAATACTTTGAAGTCTGAAAATAATCCCCTTTTCAGAAAAGGAACATGGCGATGTTGTCACAGAAAAACAGGTCTGCTTATAACGTGTTCAAGTGTATTATATGTGAAATACTCGTAGAACAATTAGGAGACCAATTGTCAACTTTACATTAGAGGAAGAAATAGAGTGCATCCAAGAATGGGAGTGCATTAAGGAAAAGTGGAATTTTACATTTAATCTCATTGTTTGTGTCAGAGAAAACCCAATTGGGTGTCGGCTGAAGAAACGTGAAAAAACAACGAAATTACAATGTTGTGTTTTTATTTTTAAATTTCTGAAAAATGCATGTTGCTGCCCTCATTGACTAGCTTGGCTGCCGTTTTTAAAGCCATAAGACGGGTTGCAAACGTCACGTAGGCCACCAAGACAAACTGACTGCCTGCCCGTACGCCTGCCTGTAGACATTGGAATACATATGCAGCACAGGCATGCAAGGTAGGCTTCTCGTGGGACAAGCACTGCAACTACTGATTTAATCACATCATGGAAATGAAAATCTAGAATGCATACAAAAAACGATGCCAAAGAAAATGCTTCGACTGAGTAGGGTGGCTGTGTGGTTGTGACGTTGAAAACTCTATTCCATTATGTTCGAAAATAATAATAATAAAAAATACAATTTGAAACCCACAACACTAACAGTGTATTCGAGAAGAATTTTTATGAATTTGAAACCCACAACACTAACAATGTATTTGAGAAGAATTTTAATGAATTTGTGTGTAAAGTCAAGTCAATTTGTGCGGTTTCAAATTTATTAAAATAAATCTCAAACGTCCGACGTCGCTACAACTGCAGCCTATGGCCAACCGGTTGTCAACTGGTTTTAAATTCCCGCGGCATTTTTTTGTATTGTCATTTCGAAGACAGACAGACGGACAGGCAATATAATCAATACCGATCAGAAGAACAAAACAATTGAGACTTTATTGGGCATTTAATAGATAAGGAAACCAAGAGCATTTCCACTTTGTCATGTACTTTTGTAGGTGAACGAACTTAGGTCTGAGTTGGTGAAAAACTTTCAAAACTATATCCTTAAAATAGATGGAAAAAAACGAGAAAGTGTTGTCTTTTGCAAAACACAGCAAAAAAAATTATTTTTGTGCAAAATTAGCTAAAACTTTTTAAATTATGCCTTGAGAAACGCGAGCGTCGCTAGGTTATTGATTGTGAAATACAGAATCAGCTGGGCGATTAACAGCTATGAGTGAGCCGTTCACCTGGGCCAAACGGTATTACTCCAACAGGAATGCAGAAAATGTTAAGGCATTACCAACTGGCTGAGGGAAATTAATGAAGGCTGTATCAGGCTCTCATATATCACCAATCGATGGATGGACACCAAAGTGTTAATCATACCCAAAGCGATAAAGATATCGCGCACTAGGCCAAAGGACTTCAGGCCAATTGGCCTGTCCTCCTTCCTACTGATTTGCTTAGATTCTTTCATTAGAGAAAACCTGAATAAAAAAACTCCTGTCGGGGACAAGAGAAAGTCTACAGAATCTGCTCTGCACGAAGTTGAGGGCACTATCGAATTGTCCCTACATTTAAAGGAATACAATATGGTGGCCGTTCTTGGCATAGAAGGATCTTTTAACATAATTTACTCACATGCGGTACTTCTGGCGCTGTCACATCTAAGGGTGAACTCTAGGTTGATTATACTAATTCCAAGCCTGCTCAGCAAAAGACACATAGCAGCAAGTCTTGGCAAGTCAACTCTAACAAAGTTTGTGAACAGAGGGACCCCACAAGGAGGAGTATTATCTCCACAAATTTAAAACATTGCGGTGAATAGAATCCTGTTAGGTCTAGAACGTTGTGGCTGCAAAGTCATGGCTTTGCGGACGAGGTTGCAATCGCAATTACTGGCAAATACCCCAGCGTCATCAGAGGCATCCTGCAGGTGGCTCTGAACAAATTGTCAACAAATTAACCTAAAAAAGAGAGAATTGGTTCTCTTTGCTAGGAAGAATAAGCTCACACATGTGCGGAAAAATTTTTAAGAAATAAATAAAAAATTCTGAGAAATTTTCAATAAATAAACAATTTCTTCTAAGACATAAATAAATAAAAAAATTCTAAGAAATTCTGTATAAATAAAAAATTCTCTATAAATAAAAAATTTCTAAGACATTTTCTATAAATAAAAAATATCTAAGAAATTTTCTTGAAATATTTTTTTTTCAAGAAATTTTCGATAATATAATAATGTCTAGTAAATATTCAATAAATAAAAAAATTTCTAAAAAAAATTTTATATAAATAAAAAATATCTAAGAAATTTTCTACAAATAAAAAATTTCTAAGAAATTTTCTATTAATAAAAATAAATTTTCTAAAAATTTTAAGAAATTTTCTATAAATTTTCTGAGAAATTTTCTATAAATAAAAAATTTAGGAGAAAATTTCAATAAATAAAAAACTTCGGAGACATTTTCTAAGAAATTTTCTATATTTCTATAAATAAAAAAATTCTAAGAAATTTTCTATAAATAAACCAGTAAGGAAAGGCTAAAGTCGAGCGGTGCCGACTCTGATATATAAATTTGGTAATTCATGTATAAATTGTTTACATAAATTTACTTTTGGGATATTTTATACTTAAATAATACCCTGTACCACAGTGTGGTGTAGGGTATAAAAACGATTGGATCTAAAGAGCCAAATCGGATGAAACATATATATGGGAGCTATAGCTAAATCTTTACCGATTTTCTTCAAATTCGGCAATGTTGGTTCATGAATCAAGAAACTCTACCATTCTAAATTTCAAAATGATTGGATGTAAAATATAGCTTCTATAGAACTAAAGGGCCAAATCGGACGAAACATTTATATGGGAGCTATAGCTAAATCTTAACCAATTTTCTTCAAATTCGGTAGTGTTGGTACATGGATCAAGAAACTCTACCATTCTAAATTTCAAAATGATTGGATGTAAAATACAGCTTCTACAGGACTAAATGGCCAAATCGGACGAAACATGTATATGGGAGCTATAGCTAAATCTTAACCGATTTTCTTCAAATTCGGTAGTGTTGGTTCATGGAACAATAAACTCTACCATTCTAAATTTCAAAACGATTGGATGTAAAATACAGCTTCTATAGAACTAAAGGGCCAAATCGGACGAAACATATATATGGGAGCTATAGCTAAATCTTAACCGATTTTCTTCAAATTCGGTAGCGTTGGTTCATGGATCAAGACACTCTACCATTCTAAATTTCAAAACGATTGGATGTAAAATACAGCTTCTTCAGGACTAAAGAGCAAAATCGGACGAAACATATATATGGGAGCTATAGCTAAATCTTAACCGATTTTCTTCAAATTCGGCAATGTTGGTTCATGGATCAAGAAACTCTACCATTCTAAATTTCAAAACGATTGGATGTAAAATACAGCTTTTATAGGACTAAATGGCCAAATCGGACGAAACATATATATGGGAGCTATAGCTAAATCTTAACCGATTTTCTTCAAATTCGGTAGTGTTGGTTCATGGATCAAGAAACTCTACTATTCTAAATTTCAAAATGATTGGATGTAAAATACAGCTTCTACAGGACTAAAGAGCAAAATCGGACGAAACATATATATGGGAGCTATAGCTAAATCTTAACCGATTTTCTTCAAATTCGGCTATGTTGGTTCATGGATCAAGAAACTCTACCATTCTAAATTTCAAAACGATTGGATGTTAAATACAGCTTCTATAGGACTAAAGGGCCAAATCGGACGAAACATATATATGGGAGCTATAGCTAAATCTTAACTGATTTTCTTCAAATTCGGCAATGTCGGTTCATGGATCAAGAAACTCTACCATTCTAAATTTCAAAACGATTGGATGTAAAATACAGCTTCTATAGGACTAAAGGGCCAAATCGGACGAAAGATATATATGGGAGCTATATCTAAATCTGAACCGATTTCAATCAAATTCAATAGCGATCTTAACAGCCGCGAAATACTCTAAACTGCAAAATTTCAGAACGATCGGAGTGAAATTGCGACCTGTAGTCGACGAACAACTTTACATGGACAGACGGACGGACGGACATCGTTAAATCGACTCAGCTAATTATTTTCAGGTGTTACAAACATCTGCCGTGAAACAAACTTATAATACCCTGTACCACAGTGTGGTGTAGGGTATAAAAATTTCTAAGAAATTTTCTATAAATAAAAAATTTCTAAAAAATTTTCCATAAATAAAAAATTTCTAAAAAATTTTCCATAAATAAAAAATTTCTAAGAAATTTTCTATAAATAAAAAATTTCTAAGAAATTTTCTATAAATAAAAAATTTCTAAGAAATTTCTATAAATAAAAAATTTTTAAGAAATTTCTATAAATAAAAAATTTTTAAGAAATTTTCTATAAATAAAAAATTTTTAAGAAATTTTCTATAAATAAATTTCTAAGAAATTTTCTATAAATAAAAAATTTCTATAATAAACAATTTCTAAAAAATTTTCTATAAATAAATAATTTCTAAAAAATTTTCTATAAATAAAAAATTTCTATGAAATTTCTATAAATAAAGAATTTCTGAGAAATTTTCTATAAATAAAAAAATTATGAGAAATTTTCTATAAATAAAAAAATTCTGAGAAATTTTCTATAAATAAAAAAATTCTGAGAAATTTTCTATAAATAAAAAAATTCCAAGAAATAAGGAAAAGTTGCTAATTCTTCATTATTCACATGCAACTTTTGTTAGGTAGAGAAATTTGCCCAAAATACGACTTAAGAGGGTCAAAATATCTCCTGACACCAGAGAGGAAAAAATTTTCTATAAATAAAAAATTTCTATGAAATTTTCTATAAATAAAGAATTTCTGAGAAATTTTCTATAAATAAAAAAATTCTGAGAAATGTTCTATAAATAAAAAATTTCCAAGAAATAAGGAAAAGTTGCTAATTCTTCATTATTCACATGCAAACTTTTGTTAGGTAGAGAAATTTGCCCAAAATACGACTTAAGAGGGTCAAAATATCTCATGACACCAGAGAGGAAAAGCTGTCTATGTTAGTTATAGTTCTGATGGGACATTGCGTGTTGGACGAAGATTAGGATTAAGTCCAATGACTTCTGCAGGAGCGGTGGTTATGAGGAAAAAGTGGAAAGCCTTGAGCACCTGTTTTCCTACTGTCTCTCTTTAAGTAAACGAAAACTTGAGCGGCTACCCTTACTTTTGTAGGTTAACTGTATTGAAATTGTATTACTTTTTTTTCTATACTGAAAAAAGTTGGAATTAATTTGGCACCAAAGACAATAAAACATTAAAATAAATTGCTTTTCATACTTAAATGTAAGATAATTTAATTAGTATTAAGTAAATGTTCTCTAGTTTAAATATGATATTTCTGTATCTTAATGTTTTTATCATCTTTGGCAACAAAACAATGTCAGTTTCTTTAATATTATGACAATTTTTTGCAGTGTATTCAAATTTGAACAAAAAAAACTATTTCCATACCATGCATTTCGGCATTTTACATTAACCCCATTTTTGCCTGCGGGAATATTTACCATAAATTCAATGAAATTATTCGCAGACCTCATTTCTCAATAGAATAATTTCTGTGGTCACAAGGCATAACAGCATAACTCGAGTTATGCTCAAACTGAGTTATTAATGCCATAATGTTCCCCATCTTCGATTACATATTGTGGCACATTTTGTTGATGATCCCTTGTTTAGTTATCTATATAAGGCAGCATATCTCACTGTGTCACTACCTTATAAATGGATTATTATACCGATAAAAACCTTTAAAGTTATCCCCTGAAAAGTTTCAAAAACAGACATATGCTGTTATGCCTTGTGACCACAGATTTACTGTATGTCCCCACAGAGAGATAGTCTGGATAAAGTGTGGGTTGTTTATCAACACTAAAGCTTAAATTCGAGCAAAATGAAAAATTATGTCAAATTAATCAAATGTTGTTAAAGCAAATAAACCACGCTTATATATGAGAAAAATTAAAAAAAAATAGCACAAACCTAAAAAAATGCACAACGAATAAAACGAATCACAATAAAAGCAGCTCGAAAAAATAATCACCGAAAAATGTTGAATAGTCGATAGACTGCAAATTATGGTTGTGTTGTTGTTGCTGCTGGTGCGGCTATTATTATTATTGTTATGTTTTGTTATTATTATTTTTTTCTATTGCGGTTATTGTTGTTGTTTATATAATCAACAATGATGTAGTGTAAATCAGCCGAAATGGAGGGAATACATAGGCCTTGTTACAGGGCCTTAATTTTGTCATGCTGAGCACATTGCGGCTAAGGTATTATGACTCTGGGCATTTTTGTCGAAGGACTGTGCATAACATTTTCTGGTGTAATATAGTGTGATCAATTTCGAGAATCCCTACTTTTTTAAAGAATAAAAACAGAAAATTCAAATTGAATGGGGAATGTTTATTACCATTTGAAAGAACATTCATTGGCATTTATTTTTTGAAGATTATGTCTATCAAATGTTGGCCGCGGCTACTTCTCAGATGGTCCATCCGTTGAGTCCAATTTTCGATAACTCGTTCGAACATTTCGACTGGTAACTGGCGAATGACACGCGTGATGTTTTGCTCCAAGGCCTGAATCGAAGCGGGTTTGTCTGCATAAACTTTAGACTTTACATATTCCCACAGGAAAAAGTCTAACGGTGTGACATCACACGATCTTGGTGGCCAATCGACCGGCCCAAATCGTGAAATTATCTGCTCACCGAAGTGTTCTCTCAATAAATCCATTGATTGATGCGATGTGTGGAATGTGGCGCCGTGTTGTTGAAACCAAATGTCGCGAGATCATGAGCTTCAATTTCGGGCATCAAATAGTCGGTTATCATGGCACAATAACGCTCGCCATTGACGGTTACGTTCTCACCGGCATCCTTTTTGAAGAAATATGGACCGATTATTCCGGTACGTCGGATCGGGAATCGGTCAATGGCAAAAAGATAGCTCTTAACGATAGCTAAAATATTGCTCATGGGTGTCAAGGTCGTGGGACGAATGAAAATTGTTTTTTTGGATTTAAAAAAAAAATGGATTTAGCGCAATTGGCGAACGATTATTTTGATAATTAAACTGAATAATTTGTAAACGTTGTTCAGGCGCAAGTCTGTCCATGATGAAATGCCAAACAATACTTAACAAAAATAACATGACAGCATGACACGACTCACACGTGATTCGTCTAAAAAGGCTATTGAATATAGTATCTCTACTTAGATCACCCGTTAAATACTCAAAATTTTAATTACACTACACTGTACACAATTTTAAGTATTTGTAGGCACTAGTATTATTATAAACTAGTAGTATTATAAACTGTTAACAAACGAAATATATTCGGCCTTAATAAAAAGGACGTTAAATGCGACAAAAAGAGAAGTAAATTACACGCTGGAAAAAAGTCGTTTCTGTAGTATATTGTCCCAAACGTATTGTGCTTGAAACATACATATGTTTAGGGTATACTCCCGACGTTCAATTTGTTTAGAAATTTTATATGCTTGTAAAATTCTATTAAAATTTAAATCGTTTAATCTTGGGTAACAATAAATTGCATTATATGATTGCCAATTAGAATATTTATAAATAAAAAATTCTACTGTAAAACAAAAGGTAATGTTGCTTATGACATTTTTAACTATAGAGTATAACAGGACATCTAGGAAAAATTAAAATTAAAAAAATTTTATTGAAAAAAAGTGTAATATATTTTTAATTGCGCAGTCCTTAATAACGGTGTTTCCAATAGGGATGATATGATTTTGAAGTGACGTTTCGGCCATTTGTAATATGTCATGATCTGTCATTTGTTTTTCATTGTATTCAGTAGTGTTTACAATTTCATCATGGAGAGATATACGCAAGAAGAACGTTTACAAATTATTCAGTTTTATTATCAAAATAATCTGTCTCCAATTGCAACTTTTCGTGCGCTAAGTCCATTTTTTTTAAAATCCAAAGAAACCCTTTCCAGTAGTCCTACGACCTTGACACCCATGAGCAATATTTTAGCTCCCGTTAGGAGCTAAATTGTGGCTACGTGCCACACAGCAAATGAAATGTCTGTGAAGATAAATTGTTAATTTAACTAGCAAAGACACAAACCACCAGTTTTAACAGAGCGCTGTTAATGGGTTAACAGAGGTATGTTAAGACGAAATGAAGCAGCTGCTAGCATATATTGAATCGATTTATGGACGATCAGGCAAATATATATATCAAAACTAAGGTTTATAAAATAGATATAATGTCTATGTAGTTGTGTAAACATCACACATAGAAGAAATCTCATGGATTATATATATATATAGCAACCAAAAGTACATATAATTTTGAAAAATCTTTGTCAGCGCAGTAAATAATCTGGGATACATAGGGTAATAGAACTTATAGAAGATGAAAGGTCGTGGAACGACCTTTCAGAATATATATAGACTATATCCCAAAACAATTTGTGAATCCGGATATTTTCGATATAAACCAAACTGTGTTTTTAACAAAGGAGCCCACTGTGCGAAAACGGAAATACATAGGGTAATGAAACTTGTACTGAGTGAAAGGTCTTGACATGACCTTTCCGAATATATATAGACCATATCCGAAAACAATTTGTGAATCCGGATATTTTCGATATAAACCAAACAATGTTTTTAACAGAGGAGCCCACTGTGCGAAAACGAAAATACATAGGGTAATGAAACTTGTACAGGGAGAAAGGTCTTGAAATAACCTTTCCGAATATATATAGACCATATCCGAAAACAATTTGTGAATCCGGATATTTTCGATATAAACCAAACAATGTTTTTTGAACAGAGGAGCCCACTGTGCGAGAACGGAAATACATAGGGTAATGAAACTTGTACTGAGTGAAAGGTCGTGACATGACCTTTCCGAATATATATAGACCATATCCGAAAACAATTTGTGAATCCGGATATTTTCGATATAAACCAAACAATGTTTTTAACAAAGGAGCCCATTGTGCGAAAACGGAAATACATAGGGTAATGGAACTTGTACTGAGTGAAAGGTCTTGACATGACCTTTCCGAATATATATAGACCATATCCGAAAACAATTTGTGAATCCGGATATTTTCGATATAAACCAAACAATGTTTTTAACAAAGGAGACCACTGTGCGAAAACGAAAATACATAGGGTAATGGAACTTGTACTGTGTGAAAGGTCTTGACATGACCTTTCCGAATATATATAGACCATATCCGAAAACAATTTGTGAATCCGGATATTTTCGATATAAATCAAACAATGTTTTTAACAGAGGAGCCCACTGTGCGAAAACGGCAATACATAGGGTAATGGAACTTGTACTGAGTGAAAGGTCTTGACACGACCTTTCCGAATATATATAGACCATATCCGAAAACAATTTGTGAATCCGGATATTTTCGATATAAACCAAACAATGTTTTTAACAAAGGAGCCCACTGTGCGAAAACGAAAATACATAGGGTAATGGAACTTGTACTGAGTGAAAGGTCTTGACATGACCTTTCCGAATATATATAGACCATATCCGAAAACAATTTGTGAATCCGGATATTTTCGATATAAACCAAACAATGTTTTTTGAACAGAGGAGCCCACTGTGCGAAAACGGAAATACATAGGGTAATGAAACTTGTACTGAGTGAAAGGTCTTGACATGACCTTTCCGAATATATATAGACCATATCCGAAAACAATTTGTGAATCCGGATATTTTCGATATAAACCAAACAATGTTTTTTGAACAGAGGAGCCCACTGTGCGAAAACGGAAATACATAGGGTAATGAAACTTGTACTGAGTGAAAGGTCGTGACATGACCTTTCCGAATATATATAGACCATATCCGAAAACAATTTGTGAATCCGGATATTTTCGATATAAACCAAACAATGTTTTTAACAGAGGAGCCCACTGTGCGAAAACGGAAATACATAGGGTAATGGAACTTGTACTGAGTGAAAGCTCTTGACATGACCTTTCCGAATATATATAGACCATATCCGAAAACAATTTGTGAATCCGGATATTTTCGATATAAACCAAACAATGTTTTTAACAAAGGAGCCCACTGTGCGAAAACGAAAATACATAGGGTAATGGAACTTGTACTGAGTGAAAGCTCTTGACATGACCTTTCCGAATATATATAGACCATATCCGAAAACAATTTGTGAATCCGGATATTTTCGATATAAACCAAACAATGTTTTTAACAGAGGAGCCCACTGTGCGAAAACGAAAATACATAGGGTAATGAAACTTGTACAGGGAGAAAGGTCTTGAAATAACCTTTCCGAATATATATAGACCATATCCGAAAACAATTTGTGAATCCGGATATTTTCGATATAAACCAAACAATGTTTTTTGAACAGAGGAGCCCACTGTGCGAAAACGGAAATACATAGGGTAATGAAACTTGTACTGAGTGAAAGGTCTTGACATGACCTTTCCGAATATATATAGACCATATCCGAAAACAATTTGTGAATCCGGATATTTTCGATATAAACCAAACAATGTTTTTTGAACAGAGGAGCCCACTGTGCGAAAACGGAAATACATAGGGTAATGAAACTTGTACTGAGTGAAAGGTCTTGACATGACCTTTCCGAATATATATAGACCATATCCGAAAACAATTTGTGAATCCGGATATTTTCGATATAAACCAAACAATGTTTTTAATGTAATTTATCCCCTCCCTTTAAGGTGAGGGGATTAATATACATTCAAATGTCACGTCAGTTTTTCTCGTAGTTAGTTATGAATATTTTGTTGATCATTCCATCTGACATTAACTTGCCTGGTGTAAATTCGGACTAAGAAAAAGAAAAATTTACCAAATTGGTCGCGGTAGTACCATAGAAGGGAGTGAAGATAGAGTCAAAAAGTTATAGTTAAATATTCGAGACAACAACCCTCCTGTATAAGTGTTATACTGGTATACATAGTCAAAAACTGACTTTCATAGTCAAATTTATAGTCAAATCTATAGTCAAATCTACAGTCAAATTTATAGTCAAAGTTATAGTCAAATGTAAATATGTTTATTTTGGTATGGGTTTTTCTATGGCCTCCACAGTTTGAAATATACCACTGACATTTTATATTTTTTTTTTAAACACGGAAAGTATAAATATGCCAAAAAAATATATTAATATTGGTCTGACGGACAATTTTCAACAAATACATGCCCAAATCAGTGGGAACTTATTGGTTATTTTGTCATTATTTCATGGCCCCCCAAAATGAAACGAAGGGTTCCGACTCAGGTCTGTTTGCACTTTTGGGGAGCCGAAGGGGAGTATAATAATACCAAAGTGTAGATATTTTGGTCTGAGCGTACATTTTCGAGAAAAACGACCAAAAATATCAGTATGACAGTGGCGGTTATTTCGGTATTTTTCATGGCCCCCCAAAATTAAACGAATAGTTCCGACTCAGGTCTGTTTGAACTTTTGGGGAGCCGAAGGGGAGTATAAGAACACAGAAGTCTAGAAATTTTGGTCTGAGCGTACATTTTATAGAAAAACACACACAAATACAAGTATAAAAGAAATGATTATTTAGGTATGTTTTAATAGCCCCACAGTTTAAAATAAGAGTTTAGAATCAGGTCCTTTTATAGCCGATTTCTTTTCAAAGTAGTATAAAATAAGAAATAATAATTAAAAATTAAAAAAAAAATGAATACAAAAATAATTATGATATATAAAAAAGTTAAATTAAAAATGTTCCGCCCGATCGGTGGTTCGAACCTGGGACGTCGCGTGCGCCAGGCGTGATCTCTACCCACTAGGCCACGATCATACCTAGAGGCCTGTGCGCAAACATGTATCATGATATTTACAATTATTAAGTTAGGGTGACATGGAGTAAGTGAATGGTAAAAATAGAGATATGTAACTGTTTTTGAACAAAAATATCATTCGATTGGAATTTGCCCATAGGACGTTTGTTGTATGTCGTGAAGTACAATGTGCGAAGGAGACATATTCGGGGGTAAAAATATGAAAAAAACATTCTGATTACCCTATGCTACTACTAAAATGAGTAGTAATAACGACTGCATATTTATGATGGATTAGCTCGCATATTGTAAAACTAAGAAAAAATTATAATTGAACGTATAAATTAAAAAGTCTAAAATTCTTTATACATAACTCACGAAGATTTCTTCGTTTTTCCGAGAAAACAGTAATTGCTATTTAAATAGTGTAAAGATCCTCTGATTTTTTTAATTTGAATGATTTATTTGCTTAAAAATACCGAAATGTTGACCAAAAACACATTTTTGCATACAGCTTTAGATATTTCTGAAACTAGTGAATAGATTAAAATATGTAACAATTTTAGTTGACGCAATTGCTATATGTTAAAAATATTTAACAAAATTTACATATGTATGTGTATACGGTATGTTACGAAAATGTTTTAACATCGTAAAAAATTTACATATGTATCTTCAGATGCATTTTTTTGTTTAATTTTAACTTAAAATTGACAAGCTTTATGTTTTCTTTTGTAATTAGTAAGCGGTTTTCTAAACAAAAACATTTTTAAAAAACCCATAAGCATAATTAAAAAATTCTCTGAACAGTGATCTTAGCTGATTGGTAAAATAGCACGCATAATATTAAAATAAATACAAAAACGTTTCTGCTCCCCAGCGTCCTCGAACTCGCAGCCTCCAGTTTCCGAATCCGGCGTTCTAACCACTGGACCACCAATAATATTGTTTCGTCGTTGACAATTAACTATCATGTTCGTTTACAGATGAAATGAGATGAAGAGAGAGAGACAATGCGACAGATATGATACAGAAAAGAGACCTATAACAAACAACATATATACATACATGTATGTATGGAAGTATAACAAACAAAATATATACATATCAGCATATGTATGTACATACATGATGGACACCTCCCGTTAAGTGTCATCACTAAACTCGTCTACGTACTTTCATACATACATGTGCATGTATGTAGATATGTTTGTTATATGTCTCTTATCTGTCGCTTAGTCTCTCTCTCTCTCTTCATCTCATTTCATCTGTAAACGAACATGACAGTTAATTGTCAACGCCGAAACAGTCTTGTTGGTGGTCCAGTGGTTAGAGCGCCGGATTGGGAAATTGGTGGTAGCGAGTTCGAGGACGCTGGGGAGCAGAAACGTTTTTGTATTTTTTTTAATATTATGCGTGCTATTTTACCAATCAGCTAAGATCACTGTTCAGAGAATTTTTTAATTATGCTTATGGGTTTTTTAAAAATGTTTTTGTTTAGAAAACCGCTTTTTAGTAGTAGCATAGGGTAATCAGAATGTTTTTTTCATATTTTTACCCCCGAATATGTCTCCTTCGCACATTGTACTTCACGACATACAACAAACGTCCTATGGGCAAATTCCAATCGAATGATATTTTTGTTCAAAAACAGTTACATATCTCTATTTTTACCATTCACTTACTCCATGTCACCCTAACTTAATAATTGTAAATATCATGATACATGTTTGCGCACAGGCCTCTAGGTATGATCGTGGCCTAGTGGGTAGAGATCACGCCTGGCGCACGCGACGTCCCAGGTTCGAACCACCGATCGGGCGGAACATTTTTAATTTAACTTTTTTATATATCATAATTATTTTTGTATTCATTTTTTTTTTAATTTTTAATTATTATTTCTTATTTTATACTACTTTGAAAAGAAATCGGCTATAAAAGGACCTGATTCTAAACTCTTATTTTAAACTGTGGGGCTATTAAAACATACCTAAATAATCATTTCTTTTATACTTGTATTTGTGTGTGTTTTTCTATAAAATGTACGCTCAGACCAAAATTTCTGTACTTCTGTGTTCTTATACTCCCCTTCGGCTCCCCAAAAGTGCAGACAGACCTGAGTCGGAACTCTTCGTTTAATTTTGGGGGGCCATGAAAAATACCGAAATAACCGCCACTGTCATACTGATATTTTTGGTCGATTTTCTCGAAAACGTACGCTCAGACCAAAATTTCTAGACTTCTGTGTTCTTATACTCCCCTTCGGCTCCCCAAAAGTTCAAACAGACCTGAGTCGGAACTCTTCGTTTAATTTTGGGGGGCCATGAAAAATACCGAAATAACCGCCACTGTCATACTGATATTTTTGGTCGTTTTTCTCGAAAATGTACGCTCAGACCAAAATATCTACACTTTGGTATTATTATACTCCCCTTCGGCTCCCCAAAAGTGCAAACAGACCTGAGTCGGAACCCTTCGTTTCATTTTGGGGGGCCATGAAATAATGACAAAATAACCAATAAGTTCCCACTGATTTGGGCATGTATTTGTTGAAAATTGTCCGTCAGACCAATATTAATATATTTTTTGGCATATTTATACTTTCCGTGTTTAAAAAAAAATATAAAATGTCAGTGGTATATTTCAAACTGTGGAGGCCATAGAAAAACCCATACCAAAATAAACATATTTACATTTGACTATAACTTTGACTATAAATTTGACTGTAGATTTGACTATAGATTTGACTATAAATTTGACTATGAAAGTCAGTTTTTGACTATGTATACCAGTATAACACTTATACAGGAGGGTTGTTGTCTCGAATATTTAACTATAACTTTTTGACTCTATCTTCACTCCCTTCTATGGTACTACCGCGACCAATTTGGTAAATTTTTCTTTTTCTTAGTCCGAATTTACACCAGGCAAGTTAATGTCAGATGGAATGATCAACAAAATATTCATAACTAACTACGAGAAAAACTGACGTGACATTTGAATGTATATTAATCCCCTCACCTTAAAGGGAGGGGATAAATTACATTAAAAACATTGTTTGGTTTATATCGAAAATATCCGGATTCACAAATTGTTTTCGGATATGGTCTATATATATTCGGAAAGGTCATGTCAAGACCTTTCACTCAGTACAAGTTTCATTACCCTATGTATTTCCGTTTTCGCACAGTGGGCTCCTCTGTTCAAAAAACATTGTTTGGTTTATATCGAAAATATCCGGATTCACAAATTGTTTTCGGATATGGTCTATATATATTCGGAAAGGTCATGTCAAGACCTTTCACTCAGTACAAGTTTCATTACCCTATGTATTTCCGTTTTCGCACAGTGGGCTCCTCTGTTCAAAAAACATTGTTTGGTTTATATCGAAAATATCCGGATTCACAAATTGTTTTCGGATATGGTCTATATATATTCGGAAAGGTCATGTCAAGACCTTTCACTCAGTACAAGTTTCATTAGCCTATGTATTTCCGTTTTCGCACAGTGGGCTCCTCTGTTAAAAACATTGTTTGGTTTATATCGAAAATATCCGGATTCACAAATTGTTTTCGGATATGGTCTATATATATTCGGAAAGGTCATGTCACGACCTTTCACTCAGTACAAGTTTCATTACCCTATGTATTTCCGTTTTCGCACAGTGGGCTCCTTTGTTAAAAACATTGTTTGGTTTATATCGAAAATATCCGGATTCACAAATTGTTTTCGGATATGGTCTATATATATTCGGAAAGGTCGTGTCAAGACCTTTCACTCAGTACAAGTTCCATTACCCTATGTATTGCCGTTTTCGCACAGTGGGCTCCTCTGTTAAAAACATTGTTTGATTTATATCGAAAATATCCGGATTCACAAATTGTTTTCGGATATGGTCTATATATATTCGGAAAGGTCATGTCAAGACCTTTCACACAGTACAAGTTCCATTACCCTATGTATTTTCGTTTTCGCACAGTGGTCTCCTTTGTTAAAAACATTGTTTGGTTTATATCGAAAATATCCGGATTCACAAATTGTTTTCGGATATGGTCTATATATATTCGGAAAGGTCATGTCAAGACCTTTCACTCAGTACAAGTTCCATTACCCTATGTATTTCCGTTTTCGCACAATGGGCTCCTTTGTTAAAAACATTGTTTGGTTTATATCGAAAATATCCGGATTCACAAATTGTTTTCGGATATGGTCTATATATATTCGGAAAGGTCATGTCAAGACCTTTCACTCAGTACAAGTTCCATTACCCTATGTATTTCCGTTTTCGCACAGTGGGCTCCTTTGTTAAAAACATTGTTTGGTTTATATCGAAAATATCCGGATTCACAAATTGTTTTCGGATATGGTCTATGTATATTCGGAAAGGTCATGTCAAGACCTTTCACTCAGTACAAGTTCCATTACCCTATGTATTTCCGTTTTCGCACAGTGGGCTCCTCTGTTAAAAACATTGTTTGGTTTATATCGAAAATATCCGGATTCACAAATTGTTTTCGGATATGGTCTATATATATTCGGAAAGGTCATGTCAAGACCTTTCACTCAGTACAAGTTTCATTACCCTATGTATTTCCGTTTTCGCACAGTGGGCTCCTCTGTTCAAAAAACATTGTTTGGTTTATATCGAAAATATCCGGATTCACAAATTGTTTTCGGATATGGTCTATATATATTCGGAAAGGTCATGTCAAGACCTTTCACTCTGTACAAGTTCCATTACCCTATGTATTTTCGTTTTCGCACAGTGGGCTCCTTTGTTAAAAACATTGTTTGGTTTATATCGAAAATATCCGGATTCACAAATTGTTTTCGGATATGGTCTATATATATTCGGAAAGGTCATGTCAAGGGCTTTCACTCAGTACAAGTTCCCTTACCCTATGTATTTCCGTTTTCGCACAGTGGGCTCCTCTGTTAAATACATTGTTTGGTTTATATCGAAAATATCCGGATTCACAAATTGTTTTCGGATATGGTCTATATATATTCGGAAAGGTCATGTCAAGACCTTTCACTCAGTACAAGTTTCATTACCCTATGTATTTCCGTTTTCGCACAGTGGGCTCCTCTGTTCAAAAAACATTATTTGGTTTATATCGAAAATATCCGGATTCACAAGTTATTTTCGGATATGGTCTATATATATTCGGAAAGGTCATGTCAAGACCTTTCACTCAGTACAAGTTCCATTACCCTATGTATTTCCGTTTTCGCACAGTGGGCTCCTCTGTTAAAAACATTGTTTGGTTTATATCGAAAATATCCGGATTCACAAATTGTTTTCGGATATGGTCTATATATATTCGGAAAGGTCATGCCAAGACCTTTCACTCAGTACAAGTTTCATTACCCTATGTATTTCCGTTTTCGCACAGTGGGCTCCTCTGTTCAAAAAACATTGTTTGGTTTATATCGAAAATATCCGGATTCACAAGTTATTTTCGGATATGGTCTATATATATTCGGAAAGGTCATGTCAAGACCTTTCACTCTGTACAAGTTCCATTACCCTATGTATTTTCGTTTTCGCACAGTGGGCTCCTTTGTTAAAAACATTGTTTGGTTTATATCGAAAATATCCGGATTCACAAATTGTTTTCGGATATGGTCTATATATATTCGGAAAGGTCATGTCAAGACCTTTCACTCAGTACAAGTTCCATTACCCTATGTATTTCCGTTTTCGCACAGTGGGCTCCTCTGTTAAAAACATTGTTTGGTTTATATCGAAAATATCCGGATTCACAAATTGTTTTCGGATATGGTCTATATATATTCGGAAAGGTCATGTCAAGACCTTTCACTCTGTACAAGTTCCATTACCCTATGTATTTTCGTTTTCGCACAGTGGGCTCCTTTGTTAAAAACATTGTTTGGTTTATATCAAAAATATCCGGATTCACAAATTGTTTTCGGATATGTTCTATATATATTCGGAAAGGTCATGTCAAGACCTTTCACTCAGTACAAGTTTCATTACCCTATGTATTTCCGTTTTCGCACAGTGGGCTCCTCTGTTCAAAAAACATTGTTTGGTTTATATCAAAAATATCCGGATTCACAAATTGTTTTCGGATATGGTCTATATATATTCGGAAAGGTCATGTCAAGACCTTTCACTCTGTACAAGTTCCATTACCCTATGTATTTTCGTTTTCGCACAGTGGGCTCCTCTGTTCAAAAAACATTGTTTGGTTTATATCGAAAATATCCGGATTCACAAATTGTTTTCGGATATGGTCTATATATATTCGGAAAGGTCATGTCAAGACCTTTCACTCTGTACAAGTTCCATTACCCTATGTATTTGCGTTTTCGCACAGTGGGCTCCTTTGTTAAAAACATTGTTTGGTTTATATCGAAAATATCCGGATTCACAAATTGTTTTCGGATATGGTCTATATATATTCGGAAAGGTCATGTCAAGACCTTTCACTCTGTACAAGTTCCATTACCCTATGTATTTGCGTTTTCGCACAGTGGGCTCCTTTGTTAAAAACATTGTTTGGTTTATATCGAAAATATCCGGATTCACAAATTGTTTTCGGATATGGTCTATGTATATTCGGAAAGGTCATGTCAAGACCTTTCACTCAGTACAAGTTCCATTACCCTATGTATTTCCGTTTTCGCACAGTGGGCTCCTCTGTTAAAAACATTGTTTGGTTTATATCGAAAATATCCGGATTCACAAATTGTTTTCGGATATGGTCTATATATATTCGGAAAGGTTATTTCAAGACCTTTCTCCCTGTACAAGTTTCATTACCCTATGTATTTTCGTTTTCGCACAGTGGGCTCCTCTGTTAAAAACATTGTTTGGTTTATATCGAAAATATCCGGATTCACAAATTGTTTTCGGATATGGTCTATATATATTCGGAAAGGTCATGTCACGACCTTTCACTCAGTACAAGTTTCATTACCCTATGTATTTCCGTTTTCGCACAGTGGGCTCCTCTGTTCAAAAAACATTGTTTGGTTTATATCAAAAATATCCGGATTCACAAATTGTTTTCGGATATGGTCTATATATATTCGGAAAGGTCATGTCAAGACCTTTCACTCTGTACAAGTTCCATTACCCTATGTATTTTCGTTTTCGCACAGTGGGCTCCTTTGTTAAAAACATTGTTTGGTTTATATCGAAAATATCCGGATTCACAAATTGTTTTCGGATATGGTCTATATATATTCGGAAAGGTCATGTCAAGACCTTTCACTCAGTACAAGTTCCATTACCCTATGTATTTCCGTTTTCGCACAGTGGGCTCCTCTGTTAAAAACATTGTTTGGTTTATATCGAAAATATCCGGATTCACAAATTGTTTTCGGATATGGTCTATATATATTCGGAAAGGTCATGTCAAGACCTTTCACTCAGTACAAGTTTCATTACCCTATGTATTTCCGTTTTCGCACAGTGGGCTCCTTTGTTAAAAACATTGTTTGGTTTATATCGAAAATATCCGGATTCACAAATTGTTTTCGGATATGGTCTATATATATTCGGAAAGGTCATGTCACGACCTTTCACTCAGTACAAGTTTCATTACCCTATGTATTTCCGTTTTCGCACAGTGGGCTCCTCTGTTCAAAAAACATTGTTTGGTTTATATCAAAAATATCCGGATTCACAAATTGTTTTCGGATATGGTCTATATATATTCGGAAAGGTCATGTCAAGACCTTTCACTCTGTACAAGTTCCATTACCCTATGTATTTTCGTTTTCGCACAGTGGGCTCCTTTGTTAAAAACATTGTTTGGTTTATATCGAAAATATCCGGATTCACAAATTGTTTTCGGATATGGTCTATATATATTCGGAAAGGTCATGTCAAGACCTTTCACTCAGTACAAGTTCCATTACCCTATGTATTTCCGTTTTCGCACAGTGGGCTCCTTTGTTAAAAACATTGTTTGGTTTATATCGAAAATATCCGGATTCACAAATTGTTTTCGGATATGGTCTATGTATATTCGGAAAGGTCATGTCAAGACCTTTCACTCAGTACAAGTTCCATTACCCTATGTATTTCCGTTTTCGCACAGTGGGCTCCTCTGTTAAAAACATTGTTTGGTTTATATCGAAAATATCCGGATTCACAAATTGTTTTCGGATATGGTCTATATATATTCGGAAAGGTCATGTCAAGACCTTTCACTCAGTACAAGTTTCATTACCCTATGTATTTCCGTTTTCGCACAGTGGGCTCCTCTGTTCAAAAAACATTGTTTGGTTTATATCGAAAATATCCGGATTCACAAATTGTTTTCGGATATGGTCTATATATATTCGGAAAGGTCATGTCAAGAGCTTTCACTCAGTACAAGTTCCATTACCCTATGTATTTTCGTTTTCGCACAGTGGGCTCCTTTGTTAAAAACATTGTTTGGTTTATATCGAAAATATCCGGATTCACAAATTGTTTTCGGATATGGTCTATATATATTCGGAAAGGTCATGTCAAGGGCTTTCACTCAGTACAAGTTCCCTTACCCTATGTATTTCCGTTTTCGCACAGTGGGCTCCTCTGTTAAATACATTGTTTGGTTTATATCGAAAATATCCGGATTCACAAATTGTTTTCGGATATGGTCTATATATATTCGGAAAGGTCATGTCAAGACCTTTCACTCAGTACAAGTTTCATTACCCTATGTATTTCCGTTTTCGCACAGTGGGCTCCTCTGTTCAAAAAACATTATTTGGTTTATATCGAAAATATCCGGATTCACAAGTTATTTTCGGATATGGTCTATATATATTCGGAAAGGTCATGTCAAGACCTTTCACTCAGTACAAGTTCCATTACCCTATGTATTTCCGTTTTCGCACAGTGGGCTCCTCTGTTAAAAACATTGTTTGGTTTATATCGAAAATATCCGGATTCACAAATTGTTTTCGGATATGGTCTATATATATTCGGAAAGGTCATGCCAAGACCTTTCACTCAGTACAAGTTTCATTACCCTATGTATTTCCGTTTTCGCACAGTGGGCTCCTCTGTTCAAAAAACATTGTTTGGTTTATATCGAAAATATCCGGATTCACAAGTTATTTTCGGATATGGTCTATATATATTCGGAAAGGTCATGTCAAGACCTTTCACTCTGTACAAGTTCCATTACCCTATGTATTTTCGTTTTCGCACAGTGGGCTCCTTTGTTAAAAACATTGTTTGGTTTATATCGAAAATATCCGGATTCACAAATTGTTTTCGGATATGGTCTATATATATTCGGAAAGGTCATGTCAAGACCTTTCACTCAGTACAAGTTCCATTACCCTATGTATTTCCGTTTTCGCACAGTGGGCTCCTCTGTTAAAAACATTGTTTGGTTTATATCGAAAATATCCGGATTCACAAATTGTTTTCGGATATGGTCTATATATATTCGGAAAGGTCATGTCAAGACCTTTCACTCTGTACAAGTTCCATTACCCTATGTATTTTCGTTTTCGCACAGTGGGCTCCTTTGTTAAAAACATTGTTTGGTTTATATCAAAAATATCCGGATTCACAAATTGTTTTCGGATATGTTCTATATATATTCGGAAAGGTCATGTCAAGACCTTTCACTCAGTACACGTTTCATTACCCTATGTATTTCCGTTTTCGCACAGTGGGCTCCTCTGTTCAAAAAACATTGTTTGGTTTATATCAAAAATATCCGGATTCACAAATTGTTTTCGGATATGGTCTATATATATTCGGAAAGGTCATGTCAAGACCTTTCACTCTGTACAAGTTCCATTACCCTATGTATTTTCGTTTTCGCACAGTGGGCTCCTCTGTTCAAAAAACATTGTTTGGTTTATATCGAAAATATCCGGATTCACAAATTGTTTTCGGATATGGTCTATATATATTCGGAAAGGTCATGTCAAGACCTTTCACTCTGTACAAGTTCCATTACCCTATGTATTTGCGTTTTCGCACAGTGGGCTCCTTTGTTAAAAACATTGTTTGGTTTATATCGAAAATATCCGGATTCACAAATTGTTTTCGGATATGGTCTATATATATTCGGAAAGGTCATGTCAAGACCTTTCACTCTGTACAAGTTCCATTACCCTATGTATTTGCGTTTTCGCACAGTGGGCTCCTTTGTTAAAAACATTGTTTGGTTTATATCGAAAATATCCGGATTCACAAATTGTTTTCGGATATGGTCTATGTATATTCGGAAAGGTCATGTCAAGACCTTTCACTCAGTACAAGTTCCATTACCCTATGTATTTCCGTTTTCGCACAGTGGGCTCCTCTTTTAAAAACATTGTTTGGTTTATATCGAAAATATCCGGATTCACAAATTGTTTTCGGATATGGTCTATATATATTCGGAAAGGTTATTTCAAGACCTTTCACTCAGTACAAGCTTCATTACCCTATGTATTTCCGTTTTCGCACAGTGGGCTCCTCTGTTCAAAAAACATTGTTTGGTTTATATCGAAAATATCCGGATTCACAAATTGTTTTCGGATATGGTCTATATATATTCGGAAAGGTTATTTCAAGACCTTTCTCCCTGTACAAGTTTCATTACCCTATGTATTTTCGTTTTCGCACAGTGGGCTCCTCTGTTAAAAACATTGTTTGGTTTATATCGAAAATATCCGGATTCACAAATTGTTTTCGGATATGGTCTATATATACTCGGAAAGGTCATGTCAAGACCTTTCACTCAGTACAAGTTTCATTACCCTATGTATTTCCGTTTTCGCACAGTGGGCTCCTTTGTTAAAAACACAGTTTGGTTTATATCGAAAATATCCGGATTCACAAATTGTTTTGGGATATAGTCTATATATATTCTGAAAGGTCGTTCCACGACCTTTCATCTTCTACAAGTTCTATTACCCTATGTATCCCAGATTACTTACTGCGCTGACAAAGATTTTGCAAAATTATATGTACTTTTGGTTGCTATATATATATATAACCCATGAGATTTCTTCTATGTTTGATGTTTACACAACTACATAGACATTATATCTATTTTATAAACCTTAGTTTTGATATATATATTTGCCTGATCGTCCATAAATCGATTCAATATATGCTAGCAGCTGCATCATTTCGTCTTAACATACCTCTGTTAACCCATTAACAGCGCTCTGTTAAAACTGGTGGTTTGTGTCTTTGCTAGTTAAATTAACAATTTATCTTCACAGACATGCAAATGAAACAATTGAATTGTTGCGAGAAAAGTTTGAAGATTCGATTATTTCAAGAAATTGTGATATTGAATGGCCTCCAAAGAGATGTGATTTAACACCATTAGACCATTAATTGTGGGGTTATTTGAAGTCATTGGTCTTTCGAAATAAACCAGACTCTCTTCAATCTTTACAAGCCAATATTAAACGTGCCATTCATGACACACGACTTGATTTAGTGGAACAAGTGCTCGAAATTGGGTTCATCGAATTCGTTCCTGCAGAAGAAGTCGTGGAGGCCATTTGAATGACGTTTTATTTAGAACTTAATTGTACTTCACATTAAATACAAATCTTTTTAATATCCTTAACAATAAGCGTGTTTTTTTCAAAGAAATCATATCACTCCTATTAGAAAACCCTTTAAGTCCAGCTCATTCAAGCAGAAATGAGCTTCATCGCTGAACACAATTTTCCAATAAAAAGGAGCACGATGCACTTTCTGAACCGAGCATGAATTTTCATAATAAAATGCAATAATTTGCAAGCGTTGTTCGTTTCTAAGTCGAATCATGTTTAAATTATAGACCAAACTGAACATGTTTGACAGTAACATGTTACACGAAAACAGCTGAGCTGCCAAGAAGAAAGTGGCCAAAAAATCACCCACTAGTAGCCATTGCATTTTATATGTTTATTAAAGAAATTCCAATATGCATACAGGCAGTTGTCAGTTAGAAATTCTGAAACAAATCTCCGAAAAAAGATGCCATGCGCAAAAGATAGCGGTTTTATAGGTACTTTAGTACTTTTAAGAGATCGCTCTTTTTAGTTCATTTCAATTGAGTGAACTAGCTCGTTCATTTAGTTCACCAGCTCACCAGCTGACTTTAGCTCACCAGATCATTTTACTTTAAAAAGCTCTTTAGTTCAGCAGTTCATTTTGTTCAGATCACCAGTTCACGTTAGTCGATTGGAACATGAATGGAATGAATGGAAACAACACATAACAGCTGAGAAGAGAGAACAAAATGACAGGGTTGAACCAAAGAAAATAAATTTATAAAGAAGTTCCGTCAAGTAGCGAGTAGTCTATCAGTGACGAACGAATAGAAATTTGATTTCAGCGAGTGATTTTTTTGCGTATTCCAAGGCCGATTTCCGAGATTTTTTTTGTTATTATCACGTTTAGAAAATTAATATCGATCGTTATGTACCAAAAAAGTTCAAAAAACTACTCCAGAAAACTATATTTTTCGCGTTTGAAAATCATTTCTATTCGTTCGTAACTTAAGCAAATGTAAACAAAGTCACGACGGAACATCTGTGTAATAGAGAGTCTGTGGGTTGAACTACTGAGCTAAAATGAACGAGTTGTGTGAACTAGTTGGTACCGTTCAGTAAAATGACCCGTTAAATTTAACTAATTCGTTCACGAACTACACAACTCTAAACTATATAAAGGAAAAAGCCCTTACAGAGTGCACATAAAAGACCTAACTCACATTTATTTAAATAAAACATTGAAAATAAAAAGCTCTATCTAACATAAGTTAAAAAATAAAGATAAACAACGTTTCAAGAAAATTGTTGTATGTATCAGGTTTTTAATACGAACATCATTCAAACTTTTATAACATTTTTGAATTAGACTGACGATATATGTAGTCACCATATGTAGTTTCCTTCAAAATTTGTTGTCTAAACTAAACTATAAAGGGAATGTATCTAACATCCAAACAAATTTGACACAGAGAAGACCCTAGACCATCGCCAAATTTTAAGAAAATCGTTTTCTATTTGGACACAACACCAAATGTATATGTTTAAAAAAAAAACAAGTAAGAAAGTTCAGTCGGGTAAACCGACTTATGAATCCGCTCACCTTGTTATAATTAAATTATTAACAATTTAAATTGCCTTTACGTAATATCTTTAAAGTATGTACTGGTATTAAAGTTAAAAGCTGTTAACTTTTGGTACAAAATGGTCCATTTGTGTGGAAGGTACCAAAAGGGGCTTCCCAATAACGGTTAATTTTCTCTGGACTCTAGGTACTATAAAAGCATTACACTGTACACAATTTTAAGTATTTATATGCAAAAGTGTTAAACTTATAAGCTGTTAACTTTTGGTGTAAAATAGTCCATTTGTGTGGGAGGTACCAAAAGGGGCGGGCTAATAACGCCCATTTTTCTCTGGACTCTAGTCACTATAAAATCATTACACTGTACAAAATTTCAAGTATTGGTATTAAAGTTATAAGCTGGTAACTTTTGGTACAAAATGGTCCATTTGTGTGGGAGGTACCAAAAGGAACGTGGCAATAATGCCCATTTTTCACTGTATTGTAGGTACTATTAAACCATTACACTGTACAAAATTTCAAGTCTTTGTATGCAATGGTAATAAAGTCATAAGATTTTAATCTTTGTTTCAAAATTGTCCATTTGTGTGGGAGGTACCAAAAGGGGCAAGGCAACTTCGCCCATTTTTCTCGAGGTAATAGTGACTAATTCTAATACTATGTGTGGAATTTCAGAGAATTAAAATAAGTAGTATAGAAGTTATTAAATAATCAATATTTCACGAAATGTTAACCCTTTGTGGGGGAGGTACTAGAAGGAGTGGACCAATATGGCCCATCTTCGAACTTAGCAGGAGATAGAAGAAAATATTACCACCCTAAGAAAAAACATCGCTTCTGTAGTATATTTTCTGGAAACATATGATATTTGAGAAAAAATACTTATACTTTTTTTCCTACCTATAGGTAGGAAAACAAACTATGTAGCCGACTTAAATATTTCCCCGTTTTTAAAGATAATTTGCACCAAAACTCCGAAAAAAGAGAGATATTCAAACTTTTTTCCGGTATGTCAATATAAAGTATTTTCACCAAAGTATATTTATACCCTCACTTTAGTGTGACGAGGGTATATATCATTTGCTACGGAAAAAAGTGTAACACGTCGAAGGAGTGACCTAAGACCCCAAGTATATTCGGAGGAAATCCGTTTTGGGTCATTTTAAGTCGAATGAGCAATGTCCGTCCGTCTGTCTGTCTGTCTGTCTGTCTGTCTGTCTGCTGGCTGGTGCGCACGATAACTCTCGAAAGGAGTAACCGATTGACTTCAAATTTGGTACGTGGTAATATTTTTTTCTATCTCCGGCTAAGTTCGAAGATGGGCCATATTGATCCACTCCTTCTAGTACCTCCCCCACAAAGGGTTAAAATGTTGTGAAATATTGATTCTTTAATAACTGCTATACTACTTATTGGAATCTTTTGAAATTCCACACATAGTATTAGCTTATTAGTCGTTATCAACTCGAGAAAAATGGGCGAAGTCGCCACGTCCCTTTTGGTACCTCCCACACAAATGCACCATTTTGCAACAAAAGTTAACAGCTTATAACATTAATAACAGTGTATAAAAATACTTGAAATTTTGTACAGTATTATGCTTTTATATTGCCTACAGTCCAGGGAAAAATGGGTGTTGTTGTCACGCCCCTTTTGGTACCTCCCACACAAAGGTACCTTTTTGCACCAAAAGTTAACAGCTTATAACATTAAAACCAGTGTATAAAAATACTTGAAATTTTGTACAGTGTAATGTTTTTATAGTGTCTATAGCCCTGTAAAAAATGGGCGTTATTGCCACGCCCCTCTTTGTACCTCCCACACAAAATGCCCAAATCATACCACAATTTAATGTCTCATAACGTTTATACCAGTGCACATAAATGCTTATAAGTCGGCACAGTGCAATGAATTTAAAGTATCTTATGTTCAGCAAAAAAAAGTGTATTTGATAAACCCCTTCTGGTACCTCCCACACAAATTGACAGAATAATTCGAGTAATATTCAATATTACATTACTCACAAAGTGAGGGTATACCTTAGTCGGTTTACCCGACTGAAACTTTCTTACTTGTTTATTTAAATTTTGATCCCACACATACCGTGCACATACCAAATTTGAAGCCAATTGGTTACTCCTTTCGAGAGTTATCGTGCGCACAGAAGGACAGATAGATAGACAGACAGACGGACGGACATTGCTCATTCGACTTAAAATGACCCAAAACGGATATTCGCCTAACATACTTAGGGTCTTAGGCCACCCCTTCGATGTGTTACACTTTTGGTTCGTAGCAAATGATATATACCCTCCTCTCTAAGGTGAGGGGATAAATACTCCAACACATCTTTATGAAAGCTGAATTAATCTAGTAGCCATTTCACATATAGAGCAACTACATGTTTGCGCTTATTATTCTCTATCAAGGTGGTATAGAATATCATATACACGACACAGCTCGACTATAACCATTCTGAATTTATTATGGTAAATTATGACTACAGCATGGTCATGAGGACCATAATATAGTAACCAGTAGGAAATTATGATAACATAGATCAAAGCTGCGACAATATTACGATATTTGATTTAACGTTCATAACTTCGTAAAAGGTATTTTCCTATAGGCGAGTTCATACACTTTTATTAATTTAATAGCAATTATTCCGTCAGAATTAATTCTGGTTTAAGGGCATATGTTTTAGTTATATTCTGTCTATTGTAAAAATTTAATAGATACAAATACGAAAAATGGTAGCGAGTTTCAATTGCTTGGTAGAGGTGACTGCAGTTTCGATAGCAAATAACTTAAATCAGCTTGAAATACTAATGGAGGCAGTAAATTAGATGTGCATATTTCTACGAAAAATAATTTATATTGGAATTACTATTTTTTTCACATTATTATCAGGATCTAAAAAAGATTTAACTTTTTAAATTATGCAAAATATTTTTTTTTTTCAAATTGTCTTTTGTCAATTTGCCCCTTTTCGAAAGGCCTTTCAACTCCGCCCCTCTATGTGTTTATTATGCCAACGATGTATGTATGTATTTGTTTGTTTCTCTACCTGTTTTGATTTTGCATGCACGAGTTTATAATTACTTTTGAATTCGTGCGGGCACTTGATTTAGCCCGCCAAATACTGAAACATACTCATATTATACTAGAGATCAGAGTACAAAAGATACAGAAACGAACGTGAAGATATGATAACAAAAAATGATCTTATTTTCCATACATTTCAAATTACGAGGGTTGTACAATAAATTTGGAGAAAATTTAAATTTTAATTGAAAGACTAACACAAAACTATTGACAATTATGCAAAATTTCTGAACAATTTCGTATTTCGATCGATTTAGTAAATTTTTCTATACACACATATTTTAATCTGTTGCATTTAAGTCTCTTTTTGTCGAAAGTAGTCAATAGTAGTTTTTGAAAATTTATAAGTGATCATTTACAATGTCTCCTCGCGAATTGCAAGATTAACGAAATTTTAAATTTATTAAATTTGTGTGAAATATTTCCCCTCCCTAAAAAAGGTAATAAATAATATTTAAAATAAAAAATATTAAACAAGTGTTCCCCTGCTAATTTTTACCACACAAAATGGGTGGAGAATACGCGAGCGAGCGAGTCATAAATTAATGTTTGGCCTACTTTAATATGGACAGAGCAGAATATATTGCTGCGGTGCCCTACACGAGTACGTAGTATGCGATTTGGATGCACTGGTTGGGGGATAGCTTTCTTCGGACAGGTTAACACGCACAGGGAATTCTTAATATTTTCTAGATACAATTAATATTTTCTAGATACCAGGATGAATCTGGTCTCCGGGCTAAATCCCCTAATTATACGCTGACACATCTGTTGAAAGTTCACTTTCCAGTTTGCGATACAATACAGCAAACGAACAGCTACCAGGTAAACCAAGACTTATCAGATACACGTACAGGGTGGCGCAGAATGAGCTATATGGTTTGAATTCTTTATAACTTTTTTTAATTTTTATTCTTTCTTTGTTTTTTTTTTCAGCATTTTGTGAAGCAGACTTGGGGAATTAATTATGAATTATTACACGATCGAACAACATACAAAAATGTGTTGACACAGCGTGCATATCGTCGTCATTTTAATGTGCGCATTGCACCCACAGCGTCAGCAATAAATCATTTGATTGGAAATTTTCTGCAAAATGGGTCTGTAAGAACCCTTCCTGGTGCCGGAAGAACACCTACCGTGCACGCTGGTCAAAATATTGAACGTGTAAGAGAGAGCGTGCAGCATAGTCCATCAACATCAAGAAGGATGCGTTCGACACAACTTGGACTATCACTTTAGATCACAATAGACTGTTGGTTTGAAAAATAAAATTCTATTATTTGTTTGCGTTGTTCGATCGTGTAATTAGTAATTAATTCCCCAAGTCTCCTTCACAAAATGCTGAAAAACACAAAGAAAGAATAATAATTAAAAAAGTTATAAAGAATTCAAACCATATTTCTCATTCTGCGCCACCCTGTATATAGTCTCATCATCCAGCATAGTGTTAAATGGGCAATACACACTCTTTGGGCCCTTTAAATCTCCAGGTTTCGATGGAACTTATCCCATAATGCTACAGGAGTCATTGGAGACTATATCTGATTATCTCGTAGATTTATTCGGGGCTTGTTGAGACTAACTTATGTTACTCTATTATGGAGGAAAGTAAAGGTGGTTTTCATACCTAAGGTTTATTAAACCACAGCTCCACCAAAGAAAGAAGAGAGACTAATTGGACATTAGTCTCTCTTCTTTCTTTGTCAAGACGTTAGAGAGAATTCTAGACGAGCATATCAGAAGCAAGCTCGATATAGGTTTTCTCTCAAGGAGCTAACATGCTAACAAGGAGCTAACATTGGTAGACTCAGCTTTTCATAGTGTGGTCCATTACATTAAAAGGGCCCTGGACTTTAAAGAGTTCGCTCAAACAGCGTTCCTTGATATCGAGGTTGCTTTTAATAATGTTCTTCCATCAGCCATGGAAGAGGCACTAATGGCGAATTCTTTTCTGCAAAAAAGTGCAACATTTTCATTGCCCTTTTTCCGAAAACGGCACTTTTGTGATACTTTTTTGAAATTTGGTAATTAAGTTACTCGAATTTAGCACAACTAAAATTTCAAAATTTCAAAAAAGCGATATTATAGTGCAGTTTTCGGAAAAAGGGCAATGCAAGTGTTGCACTTTTTTGCAGAAAAGAATTCGCCATAAGAGAAACGCGTACAGAAGGATTTTTTGTCAATTGGATTACGACTATATTCAATTTTAGAGATATCGCGGCTTGTTTCGCAACAACTTCAGTAGTAATGAGAGCGACTAGAGGAACGCCTCAAGGAAGAGTTATTTCAGCACTCTTGTGGATCTTAGTAGTTAATAAAATGTATTTTTAGATTGGAATCATAAGGAGTTAAGGTGTGTGCATACGCTGATGATATCGTTATACTTTCTAGAGGTCAATTCTTACCGACAGTTTTTGACATTCTGCAGAATTGCCTGGCGGAAATATGCTCCTGGGAAACTGGATGCGGTTTAAATATTGAGCCCACTAAGACTGAATTGGTACTGTTTACAAAGGGACGTAATATACCGGACTTTACATTACCGGCTCTACAAGATTCTACTATCAAATTGTCTGATACGACAAAATTTTTAAGTGTGATTCTAAAGGGTTTTCCAACAAGAGTTGTTATTTTGGTATTCAAAGAAAAATTCCATTTTTTGAGATAAATGATCGGATGTTTATTTGATAATAAAGAGGAAGGTATGTTAATAATGAAAAACAACATCAGCCAAATGGCCACCACGATCACGCTTACAGGACCATATCCTTTTCATGAAATTTTCCATAACCAAATCGCAAAGTGGCTGCCCTATGTCCTCGATAGCCTCACGAATTCTATCTTTGAGGTCTTGAATCGACGCTGGGCTGTTGGCGTAGACCTTATCTTTCACGTGGCCCCAAAGGAAGAAGTCGCAAGGTGTTAAATCACAAGATCTCGGTGGCCAATTGTGATCACCTCTTCGAGAGATAACACGGTCCGGAAACTTTTCCCGTAACAGAGCAATGGTTTCGTTGCTTGTGTGGCACTTAGCGCCGTCTTGTTGAAAGTAAACGTTGTCCAGATCAATACCATTCAACTCCGACCATAAAAAATCATTAATCATCTCTCGATAGCGCAATCCATTCACCGTAACTGTTGATGCAACCTCATTTTCTAAAAAGTAAGGTCCAATGACCCCGCCGGACCACAAACCGCACCAAACAGTCAAACGTTGAGGATGGAGAGGCTTCTCTGGGTTTTCCGAGCCCCAGATGCGACAATTTTGCTTGTTGACGTAGCCACCGAGGTGGAAATGGGCCTCATCAGTCAAAATGATTTTTCGATGGAATTCCGGATCATGAATTTTAATAATTTCAATGCGTTGTTGAATCGTGTATCGTTCCATTTTTAGTAATGGCGTAGTTTCTACTTGTCAAATGTCAAAGAATAAAAGCTTCATAAGTGACAGCTACCGAAATACGGAGTGATTCAAAATAACACCTCTTGTTGGAAAACCCTGTAGATAGTAAGTTGAATTGGATAGCAAATAAGGAAGGGCGCAGTCACCTACCTGACAGCTGCGATGAAATCTCTCGCTCCAAGATCCCTTGAGATTATAGCGGTTATTCAGCCAATTGATTTATTTATCAAAGAATCTGCGGAACTTACTCTACTCGGTTAGCCCAGCAAAACCTTTTGTGAGGCACTAACTCAAAACATATTAGCATTGGGGATCTTTCAATAGTGTGCGGCGAAATGGACTACATTATTCGCCCTTATTCCAGTTGGCTTCGTCGACGTCGATTCTTGGTCGACACTGTTTAGATTGACGACTTCATAAATATTTAAATATTTTTATGTTATAAAAAGGGTTTTTTATAGTTCATGGATACCAAAAACATTCGTTTTGGCGTAAAGATGACAAAGCTAGAACTTCATAGATATGACGAAAATAATGTGACGACGTCGACGACGCCAACTGGGATAAGGGCGATTAGTTATGACGTATAACAAATAATGGTTCCAAAAGGAGGAGGTTTCTGGATGTGGTATTTTTTGCAGAGTACTCCACATGGAGGTTTCTCCCCGCTTAGGCGTCGAATGCAGCATATTTCAATTTATATGCGATTGCCAAAGCGGTGGAACTTATCTCCCTGATGCAAATATTTAGAAGCGATATTTGCTTTTTCATCGATAACCAATCCGCTTTAAAGGCTCTACTGATTACGAATATAAAGTCGAAGGTAGTCACCCGCTATTGTAGAGAGCTTAAGGTTCTCGAAGAACAGCATAATACAGGGTTTTCCAACAAGAGGTGTTATTTTTAATCACCCGGTATTTCGGTAGCTGTCACTTTTGAAGCTTTTATTCTTTGACATTTGACAAGTAGAAACTACGCCATTACTAAAAATGGAACGATACACGATTCAGCAAAGCATTGAAATTATTAAAATTCGAAAAATCGAAAATCATCGAAAAATCATCTTGATCATCTTGTGAGGCCCATTTCCACCTCGGTGGCTACGTCAACAAGCAAAATTGTCGCATCTGGGGCTCGGAAAACCCAAGAGTTATTGTCGAGAAGCCTCTCCATCCTCAACGTGTGACTGTTTGGTGCGGTTTATGGTCCGGCGAGGTCATTGGAACTTACTTTTTCGAAAATGAGTTTGGATCAACAGTTACGGTGAATGGATTGCGCTATCGAGAGATGACTAATGATTTTTTTATGGTCGGAGTTGGATGGTATTGATTTGGACAACGTTTACTTTCAACAAGACGGCGCTACGTTCCACACAAGCAACGAAACCATTTGCTCTGTTACGAGAAAAGTTTCCGGACCGTGTTATCCCTCGAAGAGGTGATCACAATTGGCCAGCGAGATCTTGTGTCGCAAGGTGTCGCAAGGTTTTAGACTTCTTCCTTTAGGGCCACGTGAAAGATAAGGTCTTCGCCAACAGCCCATCGTCGATTTAAGACCTCAAAGATAGAATTCGTGAGGTTATCGAGGACATAGGGCAGCCACTTTGCGATTTGGTTATGGCAAATTTAATGAAAAGGATATGGTCCTGTAAGCGTGGTCGTGGTGGCCATTTGGCTGATGTTGTTTTTCATTATTAACGGCATACCTTCCTCTTTATTATGAAATAAACATCCGATCATTTATCTCAAAGAATGGCATTTTTCTTTGAATACCAAAATAACACCTCTTATTATTACCCTGTACTGGGTACCGAGCCATAAAGATATTTTCGGTAATGAAGCTGCAAATAAACTCGCAAAATCAAGGGCTATTTCCTCGATCAACATCGAGACTGATGTCTACCCACTCCTTTCGTTAATCTACTTAGATATAATCTCGAAACATGAAAACCTATGGCATCAGCGATGGAAATCGTCAGCAGGATGTAAGCAAACAAAAGCTCTTTGGGACGATCTGTCTTCCCGGAATACTGAGTTACTGTTAGGCCTTATCTAGGGTGATAAAAAAACCGGTTATTTTGAAAATACGGTTTTCGGTTTCTTCGAAAATTAAGTTAACTCTAAAACGGGTTTTCGGTTTAACCGAAAATAAAAAACCGGTGAACCGGTTGTTTTCGGTTTTTTCTTTTTTAATAAAAATGCATAAATAATGCTCAAAATTTCGTTAGATGACGTAAAATAAGCGTAGTGCAAATTCAATACGCAGCCATATTTCAATTAAATTAAGATTAATTTTTTTTTAAATTGCATTTTAAACACTTCATATTTTTACGAGTATTTATAATAGGTAATTGTTTCGATTTCATTTATGATATAATATTATAATATCTGCGATATTTATAATATTTATGTTCAATTTTTAAAAAGATTTCTTTACAAAAAAAATTGATTATGATTTTTATAAAACTTGACTAATAGTGAAGATCGGCAAAATCTTAGGTTTTAGCATCATATAAATGACTCAAATGGCAAACCGATTATATACATATATTATCAGTAGTAGCGGATTCTGACTTGAACATACTATAGAGATGAAAACTTGTCGAAATGTGAAACTGGACAAATGTATTTTTATTTATACCAATAATCACTTAGACCCTCGATAAAATATGCAGTATAAATACATATAAAACTGCATTTTGAAATCGATGGATATGCACAAATGAAGCCAACGGTTTTTATACTGATGTTTTCAAAATTTTAGGTAGGTTCCTATTTCAAAAATAATACTTTCTTTATCATTTTATAATGGTTTCAAAAAACCGAAAAGTCGAATAAACCGAGTTGAAAAAACCGGCGGTTCGAGTTATCCAAAAATGCAGAAAAACCGAAAACCGATAGGCGGTTTTTAAAGAGAAACCAATTAACCGGTTAACCGGTGCGATTTTTGATTACCCTAGCCTTATCACAGGACAGGACCTTGTTAAGAATATGTATAGAGTTGGACTAAGGAATGACGACTTATGCCGCTGGTGTCAAAACCCTCGCGAAGTGAAAGATATTTGTCATTTTCTTTGCAAATGTCCATTTGTATCCCATAGAAGAAACAAGATACTGGGCTCTTTTTTCTTTAGGAGCTGGACGAACTCAGAGCGTTGGACCCACTGAGATTTCTACAATTCTTCAAGGCATCCGATCGGAACTCTAGAATTAACTAACATCGAAGAAGAAGAGCTTATGAGGAATCACAATGGATCACATATGTTCTCAGTGGACGCTTGGTCGCAATCACTAGACGTCATCCTCATATTGGTATCGATAGCCACTGGTTTGTTTGGAAATCAATCGCCCTTATTCCAGTTGGCGTCGTCGACTCTTAGTCGGCACTGTTTAGATTGACGACTTCATAAATTTTGAATTTTTTTTAAATATTTTAAAGTTATAAAAAGGGTTTTTGTTAGTTCATGGATACCAAAAAAATTCATTTTGGCGTAAAGATGACAAAGCTAGAACTTCATAGATATGACGAAAATGATGTGACGACTTCGACGACGCCAACTGGAATAAGGGCGAATGCTCGTATGTGTGGTGAGTTATGGTCATAATATGGGCATGGGGACTATATTATTCTGAATTATGACCATAACGAGATACACGAGATCCATATTCTGGTCATGGGAAGCATATTATTGTCATTGGAACCTTTTATGATCATGAAAACCAAATATCGGTCATGGGGTCCATATATCGGTTATGTGGACCATTATGGTCATGTGGATCTTGTTATGGTCCTAGGGACCACATTATGATAAATTATTATCCACAATATGTTTACCGTGGAAAAAATGTAGTAGATGACGGCATTATGATTTTCTAACATCAAGACAGTCACAAACAATTTTATTATCACAAATATGATCAGTATTGAATATGAAAATTTCTGCATTGATTTAAGTATTAACTCAAAACCACAATGTTTTTTAATTTGCAATATTTGTACGTACTTTTAGACGTCACAAACCAAATACGGAACCGAGTATACATTTCATATGAAGAAATCGTAAAAAAGCGAACTGAAGCCCCAAAGTAACTGTAAAGTTTTTTTGAAAAAAAAACGACATGATTGGGGAATCTCTTTGCTTTTTGCACCGATGATGATCGCCCGCTTCCATATTTAAACGAACATTGATTGCATTGTCCATTTTCGGGTGCGCTGCGACAATAATACTTGCCCATTCGTTCGTTTGTCCGTCCTCCCATATCTCTGTCTGTCTGTCTGCCTATCCCTTGCATTGTATCGGAACGCACACCGTTTGGTGGTCAGTTTTTGTTCGCTTTTATTTCGCAGTATCAATGTTGGTTGCTGGGGCCTCAAAGTAGGTCGGTCGCCTTCCACAAATATATATGTATGTGCGTTTTTTATTTTATTCTTTTTTTTTTTGGTATGAGAACATTTATTTTTCTGATGGCTATTTTTTATTATTAAACTTGTCAAAGTAAATGTTTAAGTGCATTAAATTATAAATTCCATTTTTTTTATGTGCTTGGGGTGTAGTATCGTAGTATTATTTCGATTTTGGTTGGGGGAAACACACACAAAAAAATATTTGGTGTTTGTGGAATAAATTTCAGGGAACTATTCAATATAGTGCGATGGTTAGTAACAATGTTGTATATGTCACTCAAAGCGATTTTAATTAAGTGCGAGGACATTGACATTTATTTTTCTGAAATTTTATTATATAGGTTAATGACCTTGATCTATTCAGGTACTTAATGACACGAAGAATAACCTTTAAGCAAAATGACAAAGACAACTTAAAAAATTAGTAAATAAAAAAATAAGCCAAAATTACACTGTGCAGGAAATGGACACTTTAAAAGTGTAACAAAAAGGAGACCCTATTGATATAGATATTTTCTACCTTTGCTCTTGTTTTCTAGATATTCGACTACAAATTATGCTGGGAGTAGTGATGTCAAACGGGAAACCCCGATCCCGAAAATCCCGATCCCAAAAAATCCCGGGATTTGTTAAATTGAATCCCGGGATATTTTAATAATAATATATGAAGCTGTCTCGTATAAAATATTAAGTGAAAGATGGATAATATCTGCCGAAAATGTAACTAAAAAACATTGACATAATCCGGTGAAAAAAATAGAAATTTGGAGAAAAATTACAAAAAAAACATAAATGTAATTATAAATAAGTAAGCTTAAAAAAAGAACACAAACACAAAGAGAGTTTGTTTCCCACAAAACGAATACAGTCATCTGTATTCTATTCCTTCAAATTTATGAAAAAATCCTAATATAAGATCTGATATAGATCGACAAATCGATTTGGTCCCATAAAAACGGAATTAGTCAAACTGATTTCTCAAGATGAAAAAAATATTGTTCGTGCTTTAATGATAGAAAATTATAACATCAATAATAATTCAAACGACGAACTGAAATTGGACCAAAATTATTTCATAGCTAAGATGTTGTGAAATATTTTAATAAAAGTTAGTAGTTTTTACCAAATAGTAGTGTATGCTTTAGCTGTTGTTATCCTTATTTAAATTAATTAAAATTAAATTAAAACTGAACTAAAATGTATGTATTCCATTTCGAAATATCACATTATTAAGAATGAAAATATCCCGATTTATCCCGAAAATCCCGGGATATCGAACAATTTCGGGATCCCGAAAAACTCCCGGGATGTGCAATTTAAAAATCCCGAATCCCGGGTTTTGTGAAAACCAATCCTGTTTGACATCTCTAGCTGGGAGTAGATTTTCCTTGAGAGGTTAGTTATTAAGTTAGTAAAGAGGGTTAGTTAGTTAGTAAAGAGGGGTTTGACTGGTATTTAACATGTTTTTTGGTGTATGTGTTATGTTTTGGGCTTTGGTGTGTTTTGACATATAAAGTAAAATTTCATGGCTCCGTATTTTTAGGGGTGTTTCTTTACAATTTGTTGCAATAGAGCCAAAAATGTATCGGAGCTAGCTCTGAAATGTGGGGGAGCTAGATCTGAAAATATTCATCAGATTAAAACCCGTGAATAGACATCGGTTAAAGGTGATGTAAGTCTAAAGGTGATTTCGTTTGTGCAACCGTTTCCGAGTTATGATAAGTTATGTGCAAAAATGTCTCAACAAATAAACGATTTTGCGATTTTGAAGCACTGTATGCTGTTTATTCAAACCAGATTGGTTTACATATAGCCATCGGTTAAAAGTAATACAAGTATAAATTGTTCTAAACTTATTTTAACCAAATCGGACTCTGAAACGACAGAGTTATAATAAATTATGGGCAGAAATGTCTCAACAAATTGACAATTTCTCGACAATTTTGCGATTTTGAAGAACTGGATGCTGTTTTTAACCCAGTTTGTTTCACATATTTGTTCTCCTAGTCTATTCCTCCAATTATGCTGAGAGCCGTAAAACAAAATTTCTATCGGTAACTAGATATATCCTTTGGAAAAATTTCTCAGAAAATTAAATTTTCTCAGAAAAAATACATTTTCTCAGAAAAAATAAATTTTCTCAGAAAAAAAACATTTTCTCAGAAAAAAAACATTTTCTCAGAAAAAATAAATTTTCTCAGAAAAAATACATTTTCTCAGAAAAAATACATTTTATCAGACAAACCAGTAAGGAAAGGCTAAAGTCGGGCGGTGCCGTCTATATAATACCCTACACCACTCTCGTAATATTGAATAACTCTGATATATAAATTTTGTAATTCATGTAAAAATTGTTTACATAAATTTACTTTTGGGACATTTTATACTTAAATAATACCCTGTACCACAGTGTGGTGTAGGGTATAAAAACGATTGGATCTAAAGAGCCAAATCGGATGAAACATATATATGGGACCTATAGCTAACTCTTAACCGATTTTCTTCAAATTCGGTAGTGTTGGTTCATGGATCAAAAAACTCTACCATTCTAAATTTCAAAACGATTGGATGTAAAATACAGCTTTTATAGGACTAAAGGGCCAAATCGGACGAAACATATATATGGGAGCTATAGCTAAATCTTAACCGATTTTCTTCAAATTCGGCAATGTTGGTTCATGCATCAAGAAACTCTACCATTCTAAATTTTAAAACGATTGGATGTAGAATACAGCTTTTATAGGACTAAAGGGCCAAATCGGACGAAACATATATATGGGAGCTATAGCTAAATCTTAACCGATTTTCTTCAAATTCGGCAATGTTGGTTCATGCATCAAGAAACTCTACCATTCTAAATTTCAAAACGATTGGATGTAAAATACAGCTTTTATATGACTAAAGGACCAAATCGGACGAAACATATATATGGGAGCTATAGCTAAATCTTAACCGATTTTCTTCAAATTCGGCAATGTTGGTTCATGGATCAAGAAACTCTACCATTCTAAATTTTAAAACGATTGGATGTAGAATACAGCTTTTATAGGACTAAAGGGCCAAATCGGACGAAACATATATATGGGAGCTATAGCTAAATCTTAACCGATTTCAACCAAATTCAGTAGCCATCTTAACAGCCGCGAAATACTATAAACTGCAAAATTTCAGAACTATCGGAGTGAAATTGCGACCTGTAGTCGACGAACAACTTTACATGGACAGACGGACGGACGGACGGACAGACGGACGGACAGACGGACGGACAGACAGACATCGTTAAATCGACTCAGCTAGTGATTCTGAGTCGATCGGTATACTTTCTGTGTTATTTTCAGGTGTTACAAACATCTGCCGTGAAACAAACTTATAATACCATGTACCACAGTGTGGTGTAGGGTATAAAAAAATTTCTCCGAAAAAAATTTTTTTCTCAGAAAGAATACATTTTCTCAGAAAAAAGTACATTTTCTCAGAAAAAACTACATTTTCTCAGAAAAAATTAATATTCCTTCCAAACTATTCACCATCCGATAAAATCCAAATTGAACCTAAACCAGAAAAACACGAATGTGCTTGTAGGAAGGCTTTAAGAAATTGAAGTCAAAACTGTGACAAGTTTCGATGACCTCGAAATTGTTGTGCTATGTAACGGAAGACAAGTTTTCCATCATTATAGATTTACTAGCTGACCCCAGCAGACTTTGTCCTGCCCGTCCTGTTTTGGATGTGTTGATTTGTAATTTATTGATATTTTTTTCAAAAATCCATACAGGAAAATATCACCAAAAAAATTATGTTGGACATAAGTCCACTACAGCGCCATCTACCTGTTAGAATCATACATACAAAGTATTATCGGGACAAAACACATATACATTTTAAATTTCAGTCAAATCGCTCTGGAAATGCCAATTTTGCAAATAACTTGATCACTCCGCAATTTTTCGCGGTGCAAATAATTCTAAAACACAAATGTCCCCAAACTGAATATATTGTTAAATTGTCAGTCCATTCGCTTTTATGGTTTCGGAGATCATGCTTTACTAACAAACTTACAAAGCATTATATATATAAAGATATGAATCGCTCCTCTATGAAATGTCCAAAATCAGCTACAGCATTTTTCGTTTACCTGCATTGCACTAAAGTGCCTTTTGTCCTTATCTTTACAAAAGGTAAACTATTTTACACGTTTGTTCGTATTTATTAGAAAACATTATGTTTACGTGCATTTCGTTTAAGTACACCATTCAGTTAATAACAGTATTTCTTTTATTCAAGGACATTATTCATATATTATACTACATTTAGCTGCTTTTCAGAAAGAAAGAAACACAGCGATACATTTCATTAATAATTTCTTACTAACGTTTGATTTTGCTGTGATTTTGCATTTCGCTTAAGTGCACATAAGGCAACTATGTGAATCGGATACGGGCACATTTGTGCAGCTAAGTGAATACAAAGTAGGGTATTTTTCACTTAAGTGGCCAGAATGTATTGCCAAAGTAAGCGAGGCAGCTAAGCTATAGATACTGTAGTACCTTCTAAAGAAAAGATAGATAAGCATGAGCAATTTATCAAATGCTACTGTTACTACTGAATAATCGGGAAAGCAAAGAAAATTTCACTTTGTCTCTCTTCAAGAGTTCCTATCTTGGAAGTCAGCTACTATATTTTAGACAACTTTTGTAATGACTAAATAAGCATGAGCAAAAGGTTCCCATTTTTCTTGCTCGATGGATATGTACAATCACTAAATGTGCGTACTATCATATGGGCGTTGTGATTCTGATCTTTTTTCCCAAGATGGTCGCGACGAAAGTATTATTACTGTTATTCGAGAAAGCGGCATATAAGTTATTATAGATTTAATATTTCACTTATTGTAAGGGGAGGTACCGAAGAAGTGGAGCAAAACGGCCCACCTTCGAATTTAGCCGGAGATAGAAGAAAAAATATGAAGTCAATCAGATAGACATTGCCTTAAAATGACATAGAAATTCCTAAAACGGATTTTCTTCAAAAATACTTCGGGTCTTTGGTCACTCCATCTATGTGATACAATTTTGGAACTCTTCCACTAAAGTGAGGGAATAAAAATCTACGAAATTGCCAAACGCCTTTTTACATACAATTTATTTATTTATTCATATTTCAATATACTGTATTTTTTGCTTAGCTGCCTCGCTTACTTTTGTAAGACATATGGTCAGACGAAGGCTGATATGTCTCAAGGGAAGAACACTTCCATATCGACAAGGCAAACAACTTGACATTACTCCTTTGAAGATTGTGCCAGAGGGGAATTAAGCAATGCTAGAGAAGCTAATCTTTGGATAGTCGGTGCCAATATAAATATGAAGTCTTAAAGATAGGCAAATAAAAATTTTCTTGGCATTCCCGATATTTGATTTCTTTATGAGCTACTATTTTTTGCTTAGCAGCTTACCTATGCCAGACATTTTGTGCACTTAAGCGAAAAGTGTCATAATGCTGCACAAATGTGCAATTATCCGATTCCCATACCTGTCTAAAGTGCACTTAAGCGAAATGTCGATGATAAATTCGTATGAAATTAGTTATGAAATGTTTATCCTCTTTGTAAATTGTTTTTGAAACAACAACAAAATGTTCAGAAAATAACACGAGCTTTAGGATAGGTTGACAGAGGATGACACCTGTCGGATGAGACCACATTTGATCCATTGTGTTTCCTCATATAATTCATCTTCTTCCAAATCAATTAATTCTGGGGTTACGAACAGATGCATTGAGGAATTGTAGAAGTATAAGTGGGTCTAGCCCAACAAAATCGCACGAGATTGACAAAAAGTTCTACTCCATACAGAATATGAAGTCAATCAGAAGTAGGTTGACAGAGGATGACGACTGGCGGATGAGACCAAGCGTCCACTTAATTGTGAAGTCTGAGTGAGTTCAGCCCTTTAAGCTCGTCCAGCTCCCAGTATATTGTTTCTTCTGTAGCTTTATTCGCTCTAAACTTTTCTCCCAAGTTCTTTCTGAACTTTGAATGCGAAAAAGCAAACAAAGAGATTATCAAAGCAGCTTAATATGTTGTATGAATAATGCCAGTAAGTGAAACAAGTAAAAATGCCATTCACCGTATTGTGCACTTAAACGAAATGTACGTAAACATACTATTTTCTAATAAAAGCAAACCAACGCTCAAAATATTTTCCATTTTGTACAAGTAAGGACTACTGCCAATTAAGTGCAATGCAGCTAAGCGATATATATAATATTTTTTACATAAAAATAGTTTATATTTTATAATATAACTAACAAATTTTCTTTTAAGTGCAATGCAGCTAAGCGAAAAATATTTTTTTACATAAATTTATTTTATTTTTTATAATATAACTAACCCATTTTTTTCTTTTCTTTTCAGGTATGCATAAAAAAATTAAAAATTCGAAAATAACAAATTAATTTAATAAGCGTAAGTTGTAGCTATTTTTAATATTTAAAATTTGACTGAAAGTTTAAAAAACTACAAAAACTACAGATCGTTATTAATACAATTTTATTTAAAATTTGTTCATTGAAATTTTTTTTCCAAATAACTTTGAGTCATCGTTTTTATGGCAATTGTATAATTTCATTGTTATCTTTGCGGATAAATATTTTGTGTTGCTCTGTAAAATGTTTTTTTTTGCCGAGCATTGTTATCGATGCTACGGCAATTAATCAAATGCTACTGTTTTGCCGCCGAATTTGGCAAAAATCTCAGTTTTATTTCATAAAATCTTATCAGCCACAAAACAAAGAAAAAAGTAGACATCTTGAAAAAGAATGTGTCACCAATTGCTGTTATCTCACGTTTTGTAAAACAGAAACTGGGCAGACATTTTAACTTTTCAAAATTATGTTGCGAGTGAAATCATAGCCCAAAAATGGTCTTATTTAATCACGTTCTAACTTTTTGTACAAATATTATTTTTCTTGTTGTTTTATGAAATGTGAAGAGAAAAAAATATTTGTGATACAAATTTTTACAAACAAATATTTATATATTTTTGCCCGCATTAGTATCTGTTGAAAATAAAATGCGCGTAAAACTAGTTTGTAGCTAACCTTTTCTGGGAATTTTTTTAGAGAATTTAGGAGGGAAATAAATTTTATTTAGAAACAAAAAGAAACTATTTGGAGCCAAATTCCAAACAGAGAAAAAGTTCACGTAAAAACAAATGAACAGGGTGGCTTCCAGTGTTTAAAAATCGCAAAATTGTCGAGAAATTATCAATTTTTTGGTACATTTCTTCATATAATTTATCGTAACTAGGAAACGACTTGTCCGATTTTGTTGAAATAAATGTAAGAAAATTTAGACTTGCATTACTTTTAATCGATGCCTATAAAAGTTTTTAGTCTGATTAATAGTTTCAAAGCTAGCTCACATAATGCTAATTTCCACATAATGCTAATATTTGAATTTGAATAGGCTATATATTTGAACATATCCTAAAAAACACCTCTAAAAATGAGGAAGTCGGGTATGAATTGTTCTACAAAAATGTTGGCCATAACATTTTACTATATATGTCAGAGAACACACCAAAGCCAAAAACGTCATTAATATATTTATATATTAGTACATATGTTAGCTGGCCCTACAGATAATGTCTTTCGGGCTTCTAAAACAACTATAGACAATTGTGTAACATTTCTAAATAACTCTACCCTCCAGCCCCACCAACTGGGTCTAATTTTTGTTATCTTCATTCTTGAATCACACTCGACCAGAAACGGTATCTTTGGTCATAACATGACCGCCTCGACCTTCATATACCGGACCCTAACATACATAGCTATGAACTTTACTCTAAAAAAAAGAATGAAACTTATCGATTTTGCTTTAAAGGCATCCTAATCGTTAATATTAGGATTCCTTAATATTAAGTAAATTTTTTCTAATTCTAAGAATAAATTGTCTTTATTTAAAGTATAAGGATGTATTTTTCTTTAAAATTAAGTTTTTCTTCGTAATTTAAAAAAAAACAAGAAAATTGAACATTTAAAATAAAGACAGATTAAGCTTAATCAAATTTTCCCAAAATTAAGTATGAATGGTCCTTAATTTAAACATTACTATGGCGTGGTAGAAAATCTTCAAAATAAAACATATTGTTGAAATATGCCCTCAATCAAGTAATTAAAAAAAAAAAATTAAACTTGCAGATTTTACTCCAAAGTAGTTCTCATCTTTAAAACAATGACATTTCATACTTAATAATAAGATGATATCCTTAATATTAAGTAGATTTTTTCTAATTCTAAGAATAAATTGTCTTTATTTAAAGTATAAGGATGTATTTTTCTTTAAAATTAAGTTTTTCTTCGTAATTTAAAAAAACAAGAAAATTGAATAGTTAAAATAAAGAGAGATTAAGCTTAATCAAATTTTCCCAAAATTAAGTATGAATGGTCCTTAATTTAAATATTACTATGGCGTGGTAGAAAATCTTCAAAATAAAACATATTGTTGAAATATGCCCTGAATCGATTAATTAAAAAAAATAAAACTTGCTGATTTTACTCCAAAGTAGTCTTAATCTTTAAAACAATGACATTTCATACTTAATAATAAGATGATATCCTTAATATTAAGATCATGTCATTAATATTGAGATAATATCCTTAATATTAAGATAACATCCTTAATATTAAGTTAATATTTTTAATTCTAAATATGAATTATCATTGTTCTAAATAAATATTACTACGACTTTGAAACATAGAAAATTTAGTAATTTGCATCATAATATTTAAAAACAAGAACATTTAATACTTTAAACCAAGACAATTTCCTTAATAATAAGTATATTTTGCATATTTTGGTTGCAAATACATCATAACATTTAAAAACAAGTACATTTCGTACTTAAAATAAAGACAAATTCCTTTCTATTAGATAAATGTTTATAATTCTAATTGCACTGTCCAACAAACTAAAACTTTCTGAATGGAACAGAATAGCGACCCTATAATTCTGAAAGGACATGTTGAGTAGATCATTTTTGTAGAATAAACCTATGGTCCAGCTGGTCTGAGTTTTTTTTACAGTGGGTCAAAGTTTAGTGTTTTAGAGATTTCTCATTGTCGGAGTTACAGTGGTGGAATTTTATGAAGATCATTTTTGTGGAAGATCTTAACCCTCTAGCTCCCCTCCTAATGGGTCAATTTGGCCCTTTTTCTAAAAAAATCTAACAAAGTCCTTTCAAAAATGACATTTAAGGATTAAAATATTCTACAAAAATGTTTGCCGGAAAATTTCAGTGGTGGTGTCTTTGGTTGTTGTAAATATAGCTCTTTAGCGTAAAGAGCTATATCTATTAGCAAAATGACATGCCAACTTATACAAAAAATACTATAATGTAAATTTAAAGCCGTGATATCTGTGGAATAATTGGAGCAGAAGAGCGACTCTATAATTCTGAAAGGTCATGATGAGTAGATTATTTTTGTAGAATAAACTTATGGTCCAGCTGGTTTTAGTTTTTTTGCAGTGGGTCAAAGTTTTCATTATTTCGTCGAAGGGAGCATTATACTAAGTTAATTTCTGAGAAATTTCTTATTGTCAGAGGTACATAGTAGAATTTTATATGGATAATTTTGTGGAAGATTTTAACCCTCTAGCTCCCCTCTTAATGGGCAATTTGACACTTTTTTTCGAAATGTTTGCCGGAAAATTTCATTAGTGGTCGCCAAAGACACCAAAGTTGTAAAAAGAGCACAAAATGGTCCCAAATACAATACTAAGGGATACAATTTTAATGAATTTTCCATATTTGAACTTTTTAGCGTAGAAGGGAACTAAAGGGCCCGAATCAGGTATCACTATCGTTCGCAATTTTTAAATATTGGAATTTACAGTAAAAATAGCACTAAATGTTCGCAAATATACTGTATTTGGGACCATTTTGTGCTCTTTTTACTTTTTTTTACTTTGGTACTTTTAAGCGTAGAAGGGAACTAAAGGGCCCCAATGTTGTAACCACTTCTACAGAAGAAATTATAAGGGTTTTTCTTAATAGTTATTCAGAAACTAGTACTTTTCATAGTGAGGAAAAAATGGCTAAATATGGTGCGAGGGTAGCTCTTAGAGGATAAACTAAAGATGAGTAGCGGATTTTCGAAAATTGTGATTTTATGTGATTTAAATCCGAAAAATTTGAAATTAAAAAATATTAATCCATAAAAAATTCCCCTGATTTTAGGAAACAAAAAGTCTCAGGCCCGAAAATATAAATAAATATTTTTTTTTGTCTACTAGACAACTTTTATTCGCCATAGTGTTATTAAATAAGCTTTCTGAAGGCTTTGGGAGATAATAATGAACATGAATTTTGGCCATTCCATTATTCTATGTTTGCAAAATCACCTTGAAATATTGTTACCAATTGCATTAATGTCAATATTGGGTGAGGGTGTTTGCTACGTATCATTATTATCTAGTTGGGTATTTAGCGAAGACACTTGTCAATCTGGACATGTCAGAGGATTTCAAATGCCTATTGAGGAAATCACATGATGAATGGCTAAATGTATTAATTCCTGCCTGGTATTGAATCAATGCTGAAATGGTTTAATAAGTTGTCAACATTGCTTCAAATTTTATAACCAAGTCGATAGCAACATACAGATTAATTGCATTTCTAATAGAGTTTTTCGCGAATCTCTCTATTATTATAATAGGTAATACAAATAGAAAAATATAGAATAAACACATAAATACAAGTTTTGAATCAATTCCCAAATTTCAATTTTATTTTTTTTTCAAAGTGATAAGAAACTTAGAGTAAATACTTATTAAACAATTTGTACTAATTTCTAATAGAGTTTTTCGCGAATCTCTCTATTATTATAATAGGTAATACAAATAGAAAAATATAGAATAAACACATAAATACAAGTTTTGAATCAATTCCCAAATTTCAATTTTATTTTTTTTTCAAAGTGATAAGAAACTTAGAGTAAATACTTATTAAACAATTTGTACTAATAAATTAAAATGTCATTAAAATATATATTCTCTTTATAACAATTTATGCCTTATACAAAAATCATACACATAAACATTACGACTTGTCGCCAGAGTCCATCTAAATCTCAATTATAAATCATAATAATGTTTTTTATAATGCGATGGTGTGTTTTTTGTTTAAAATAACTTGTGTGTGTGATGTGAGTGGGGGATGGGGGTGTGGGTTGCTGTTATATACTTCAGTTTCACTACCTTACTTGATTATATTCGTACATACATACATGTGTTGCAAGAAAATGCGGCGTGATTTTTACTACATACTCTAAATGTAGTGAATAAACATTTTCAATTAATTTTTATGCCGTCCGAGAACTTATTGTATGTACGAGGGTATCTTTCTAAGTTTACAGAAATAATAAGAAACACTTTGGGGCTGAATAACAAATTGTAATTGCATATTCATTAAAATATATCTATGTATGAAACAGTTTTTGGCCTCTACTGAAATTTTTAAATTTTGAGTTGCTACACTTTTGTTGAACGGGTGCGATGTGATATATACTCGTGCTAGGTGCGATATGTAAAATGGCATAACGTCATTGTTACAATGGCAATACGTCATTGATACAATGACAATATGTCATTGATATTATGACATATAGAAAATATAGAATAAACACATAAATACAAGTTTTGAATCAATTCTCAAATTTCAATTTTATTTTTTTTTTCAAAATGATAAGAAACTTAGAGTAAATATTTATTAAACAATTTTTTTGTACTAATAAATTAAAATGTCATTAAAATATATGATCTCTGATCTCTTTATAACAATTTATGCCTTATACAAAAATCATACACATAAACAATACGACTTGTCGCCAGAGTCCATCTAAATCTCAATTATAAATCATAATAATGTTTTTTATAATGCGATGGTGTGTTTTTTGTTTAAAATAACTTGTGTGTGTGGTGTGAGTGGGGGATGGGGGTGTGGGTTGCTGTTATATACTTCAGTTTTACTACCTAACTTGATTATATTCGTACATACATACATGTGTTGCAAGAAAATGCGGCGTGATTTTTACTACATACTCTAAATGTAGTAAATAAACATTTTCAATTAGTTTTTATGCCGTTCCGAGAACATATTGTATGTACGAGGGTATCTTTCTAAGTTTAGAGAAATAATAAGAAACACTTTGAGGCGGAATAACAAATTGTAATTGCATATTCATTAAAATATATCAATGTATGAAACAGTTTTTGGCCTCTACTGAAATTTTTAAATTTTGAGTTGTTACACTTTTGTTGAACAGGTGAGATATGATATATACTCGAGCTAGGTGCGATATGTAAAATGGCAAAACGTCATTGTTACAATGGCAATACGTCATTGATACAATGACATTATGTCATTGATATTATGACATATACCATTGATATAATTACAGTAGGTTATTGGTATAATGTATGTCACTGATATAATGACAGTATGTCATTTATATACCGATAGTATGTCATTGATATAACGACAGTATGTCATTAATATAACGACAGTATGTCATTAATATAATGACAATATGCATTTGATACAATGTCAAAGTCATAAATACAATGGTAGTGTGTTAGTGATACGATGGCATAAAGTGAGTACTATGACAAATATATCAGTGACATAAAGTCAATGTATCAATGACATATAGTCTTTGGTACAATGACTTTTTTCATTGTAACAATAACATATTTTATTTGTATCAATGGCGCGTTGACATTGTCTTTATGACATATTGACATAGTATAAATTACTTATTGTCATTGATTCAATGTCTATATGGCTATGTGCCATTATGATAGATACGACGATAATACATCATTCATACAATGATAATACTTCATTCATACAATCACAATACTTCATTGATATATTGACATATTGCCATTGTATTAATAACTCTGGCGTTGTGTCAATAACTTACAGTCATTGTACAACTCTATGATATATTGTCATTATATCAACGACATACATATATATTTTCATTGTATCAACAACATATTTTTATTATATCGTTCAACGACATATTTTTATTATATTGTAATAAAAACAAGGGAATATTGTCCTTGATACAATGTTAATACGTCATTGATACAATGACATATTATCCATGATACAATGTTAATATGTAATTGATACAATGACATATTTTCTTTGATAAAATTATATATTGTCTTTCATACAATGACATATTGTCTATGAAACAATAAAAATAGTTGCGTCATTGATACAATGACAATAGGCCATAATAACTATATGTCTTTGATACAATGACTATCTGTCATTAATACTATGGATGTGTCTTTAATACAATGACTATATGTCATAGATATATTGACATATTGTCATTGTTCTAATAACACTTAGCCGATGTATTCAACGAAGAACTGATACAACGGCTGAGCGTTATTTCATACAATGACACATCGCTCACTCACTTCAAGAGTGTCATAACTCAAAATTGAAAATTGTCGGGATGTGTAATTTTAAGTCCGTATAAAAAAATAAATAATGTGAAATAAGACAATTAAAAAAGGTGGAATAAACAGAAATATGATTGTTTACTTATAAACTAAATTTCGTTGAGATTTATTTATGGATATTTGGAAAATTAGCAATTCTGTAAGGCAACCTCAAACATTTTCAATTTTGATTTATGACAGTCTTGAAGTGAGTGAGCGATATTGTCTTTGAGACAATGAGAACAATAGGCCATAATATCTATATGTCTTTGATACAATGACTATCTCTCATTAATACTATGGATGTGTCTTTAATACAATGACTATATGTCATAGATATATTGACATATTGTCATTATTCTAATAACACTTACCCGATGTATTCAACGAAGAACTGATACAACGGCCGAGCGTTATTTCATACAATGACATATCGCTCACTCACTTCAAGAGTGTCATAATTCAAAATTGAAAATTGTCGGGATGTGTAATTTTAAGTCCGTATAAAAAAATAAATAATATGAAATAAGACTATTAAAAAAGGTGGAATAATCCGAAATATGATTGTTTACTTATAAACTAAATTTCGTTGAGATTTATTTATGGATATTTGGAAAATTAGCTATTCTGCAAGTCAACTTCAACAATTTTCAATTTTGAGTTATGACAGTCTTGAAGTGAGTGAGCGATATTGTCTTTGAGACAATGAGAACAATAGGCCATAATATCTATATGTCTTTGATACAATGACTATCTGTCATTAATACTATGGCTATGTCTTTAATACAATGACTATATGTCATAGACATATTGACATATTGTCATTGTTCTAATAACACTTAGCTGATGTATTCAACGAAGAACTGATACAACGGCTGAGAGTTATTAGCACACTGACAATATGTCATTCAATAACGTATAGCCATTGTATCAAAGACTTAGCCATAGTATCAGTGATAATTGCATATATGACATATTGTCATTATATAAACGAGATATGTCATTTTATATACATTTTGTCATTATATCAACGATATATTTTCATTGTATCTATAACAAAATGTCACTATATCAACGACATATTGACATTATATAATCGACATATCGATACCTCAGTTGTAAACTATGCTAAGTGCAAAAAGGTAGTTTTTCAGGAGAGGTGATCAATGATGATTTTATGATTTTATGATTTTTTGAAGTTTGTGTGTTATTCTTTTATAATGCAAATCGAATTACCTGTACTGTTTTGTGAATTACTTTTGATTGGGTTGACGGATAAACACCAAATTTTGACTGAACATAATTTGGAATATTTTGAAATTAAAAATGCGATTTCCCTAAAAACGTTCTAAGTCGACTAAGCATGTTTTAGAATGGAGGTATCGATATTGTCATAATATCAACGACATATTGTCATTATATGTCGTTGATAAAATGACAATATGTCGTATGATATATTGTCATTATTTCAACGACACATTGTCATTATATCAACGTCATATTGTCAATATATCAACGACATATTGTCATTATCAAATTCATATTGTCTTTATATCAAGGACATATTTTTATTATATTGTAATAATATAAAGAACCTATTATCATTGTCTTAGTGGCATATTGTCATTGTATGACAACGGCAAAAAGGCTCAGATACAAAGACAATACACCATAAATGCAATTTCCATTGTTATTATGGCTGTCTTTGATATAATGGCGACATGTAATGCGATAGGATACATTGACAATTTGTCGCTGATACATTGACAATTTGTCGCTGATACATTGACAATTTGTCGCGTATACATTGATAATTTGTCATACTCATATGTATATAATGACAATTTGTCATATACATATGTATTAAATGCAATATATCATTAATATAACATCAATAAAATTACTTTAGGTCGTTGATATATCATTATATTATATTTTATTGTCATAGATACAATGTCCTAACGTCATTGTTATAATGACAATATGTCGCTGGTACAAAGACAATATTGTCATACACAAAGTGGTTTTCGTCACTGAATCCATCATACACATACATAATACCCGATGATCTCCTCGAAATAAACAGTGTTTGTCACTGTCTCAATTTATATAGCATTTTCCAAAATGCTCGCATTTACCCTCGTATGTGTGTTACAATCCATCTTATCGGTGATATTTGTATTTTGTTTTTTTTCGTTTACAATTAAAATTAGTAGAGAAATACATTACTTCGTGTGGCGTTTATACTCAGTTTTGTTGAATATCAGATCTGTGTGAGCTTCACTGTTCCATGTCGGTCACCTAAATTTTCTGTGTTTTACATTTTGTTAATGAAATTTATGATAAACTTGTTATGTACCATGTCTCTAAGACAGAAGTAAGAATTTTTTTTTGGTAAAGTAACTTACCTTTGGAGGAATATTTAAAAATGTCAAAAATGACCTACAAAGCTCATGTTGACATTATTAATACTATGACAAATGACATAGATGAAACAAAAATTAACATATACACAAACTAAGATGTCAATTGTCAATATCGGATTAATCAGAATATGTTATAAATTTAACACATCAATTTAAACGGGATGCCGGTCATATTATTCTAGTATCGATGACAGGTAACATTGTGCCAATGATTGCAATTAGTTGGCATGTTGCCAATGCCAAGTGTCATGGGGTTCTTAATCAATGTCGTATCATTCATATTAGATTACATTCACCTTATTTCAATGTAATATTATCCCAGTGTCGATGACAGTTACCATTGTGCCAATGATGCCCATGTTGCTTGACGACTTATCGTAGAAAAAATCATTGTTTTAACGTCAAACAATAGTTAGATTTATGAAGCGTTTTCTTTTCTCTCCATCTGAAGGTTTGTTGCCGATCAGTCGTAGTGAAAGTACGTGCTTATCAGAGAGCGGATAATTAAAACCTATTACGCAATCACAAAAACAAAAAAATATGTACAAAGTCTGAAAGGCCTACATCGTAGTACCTATTACGGGCTAATACAGACAAAAAAAAAATACAAAACAAACGTCGTGCTTGGCTTGACGTTGATTCCTTCCTGTTTCGATGGAGGGGGTTCTCCAATCGTCCGACAGCCCGTCTGTTGGTCTTGACCAAAGCCAACCACACCAAAGATGGTGAAAATTTCCCCCAGTAGTCACAACAGGTGGTACGGTGTGGGGAAAACATCATGTTCGGCCTTCAAAACGGAAGCACAATGATCACCGGATATCGCTCAGAGTTTTGACGAAGTTTGAGGCTGTTGAGGTTTCGGCTCTTACCGAAAAATCTCTTATTGGGCTAAGGGCGTCAAGATGCTTCTAAAGCCAGTGGGTCGGCTGAAAGAGCCACAATAAAGTCAAACAAGTCAGATCACCTGATGAACCCCTGCCTTCGAAAAAGGCAATAGAGCTTAATGTCACCATCAGCAGGACAATCACTAAGCCCTTCAATGAAGTGGCGAAGGAGAGTCTAGTGAGGGCTGTTGTAGACAGAAGTGGTGAGGATGGCTCCATCTTCAAGGACTATGGAGTCACGTGCAATCAGCTATTATGGCTCATTACCTTGATGTCCGTAGAGAAATGCCGGGCAAACCACCAATCTGCAACGATGCAGGATGGCATCAGGGGAGAGTAAAGTTCTTATATTTCGGTGATGTCAGATCAGTAGACCTGTATAAGGCACCTCTGAGTCGAGGTGTGGCCGGTCGCCCAGTTGGATGTTGTCGAGAAAACAACATCCCTAGTCACCCTAGAACCATTACCTGTGTTACAGAAGAGCCCTCCAACCCGGCTGACATATTAGAAATAATGAAAGATTCCAATCCTGGTCTGCCGACCCATAATTGGAAAATTAGCAAGGTGGCCTCACCCACCGGATGGTAAAAAGCGGCATCGTACAAGTGTAACCCTGCTATATGATTTCCAGACTATAGTCTTGAAGGTGTACAAGCAGGATATAGCTCCCACTGCGGAAGGCGAGTTATCCACCGTGGTTGATGCACTGCTTTGTGGAAGTGCGGAGGTATCCACGCCCATTATTTCTGGTGACTCGAACTCGAAACAGAAGATCTGTAACTTCCTTCTCTGAGTATGAAAGTATTATTTCGGATACTGAGGGGCTGAGGGCAGTCTCCGGACTATTTGACGCGTCTGGCGGGGACATGCTCCTCGATGATACGGACGAAGAGTTCGATAACACACTTGTGGATGTTAATCTGTCGATTACCAATGATGGTAAGAATTCTACAGATTAACCTCCAGCATGCTAAAGCAGCCTCAGCTGCTCTATTGCTGCTCCTGTCCACAGAAGCAGTACACATCGTCCTGATACAGGAGCCCTATGTAGTAGAAGGAAAGGTGTGCAGTACCAGGACACCCAACTTTAAACTGCGTTTGGTCAACTGTGAAGGCACTCCAAGAACCTGAATTTTGGCCAGGAAACATCTGAGTATCTTTCTTTCTTGACCAAATAGGTGCTAGTCTGGAGATCGGTAATAGCATACATTTGGTGGCCTCCGCTTACTTGCCTTATGAAGCTGTAGTACCGACAGCTCTCTTCATGGATTAAGTAGCAGAAGCAACATCTGACGAGCACGATTATTCGCACAGACATTAACGCTCATTATACTATCTGGAGTACGAATATACTCGTACAGTACACAGTAGGGGTGAGTCACTTCTTGACTTTATTCTAACTACCAAACTAACTATTTGTAACATTGGCAATAGACCGACCTGTACAATTAAAGACAGACAATAAGTACTCGACGTAACGTTTGCTACAGACCGGCTGTCAGACAAAATTATTGGGACCACTCATTCGCAGATCAGAAAAAGCATCTAAACCTGCAGTCTACAGAAATGTGAGGAAGACAAAGGGCAACTGTATGAGGTGAATTTCAAAAAATTCCTCAACTCTAAACTACTGTATGAAGCGAATGATATGCCGTCTTGGATAATCTGGTCGAGCATATCAAAACATCATTCAATAGTTCCCTTGAAGAAGCCTGTCCAAAAACAAGGTACAAGGGTAAAACTAAACCTCAATGGTGGACTTCTGAGCTAACGGCTAGGAAAAAGACCTGCAACAAGCTATTCAACAGGGCGAAATCTAATGGGGTCGCTAATGATTGGGAAGACTATAAAGAACAACTCAACATCTATAAGAAGGAGCTGAGGAATTCGCAAAGACGCTCTTGGTACACCTTCTGTGGCGAAGTGGAAAAGGTCTCCGACGCCGCAAGGCTGATGAAGATGCTATCAGCCATGTACAGTGGGTTATTTGCAGGATGAGGCAAATAACTGGACAAAAAACAGCTAGCTTAATGTACTGCTCGACACATTTCCCGGGGAACTCACCAACAGAACCCGAAAATCAGCAGGACCAACAAGAGTGCGAGTGAACTGCCAGTGTCGCTAGCTTGTTGACTGAGGGATCCAGAATAGGCTGGGCTATTAACAGGTTTGAGCCCTTCAAGCACCCAGGACTAGACAGCATCACTCCAGCAAAAATGCAGAAAATGTCAAAGTACATTATACCTCTGGCTGGAGAAAATGTATGTAGACTGTATCAGGCTTTCATACATCCCGAATGGATGGAGGGATACCAAAGTGGTATTCATACACAAAGCGGGAAAGATATCGCACACTCGGCCAAAAGATTTCAGACGAGTTGGCCTATCCCCCGTCCTATTGAATGGTCTGGAAAGATTTTTAGATTATTTCATTAGGAAAAACTTGGATACAAAACTACTGTCGGGGAACAAACATACTTACAATAAGGGAAAGTCTACAGACTCAGTTCTGCACGAACTTGTGAGCACCATTGAATCGTCCCTACATTTCAAGGAATTCACCATGATGGGATTTCTTAACATAGAAGGGGCTTTCAACAACATTAACTCAGATGCGGTAATTGCTACACTGTCACATCTAAAGGTGAACTCTAGCTTGATTAGACTAATTCAAAGTCTGCTCAACAGAAGACGCATAACAGCATGTCTTGGGTCGAAATTCTACAAGGTTTGTAAGCAGAGGGACTCCACAAAGAGGCGTACTCTCTCCAATAATTTGGAACCTAGCGGTGAATGAAATCCTGCTAGATCCAGAACGTTGTGTCTGCAAGGTCGTGGCATATACGGACAACATGGCAATCGCAGTGAGTGGCAAATTCGAAAACGTCCTCCGAGACATTCTGCAGGAGGGTCTGAACAAATTGGCTAGATGGGCCAGAAGCAGCGGTTTGGGCGTAAACCCAAACAAGACAGAATTGGTTCTCTGTACTAGGATGAATAATGTCCCAGATGTGGACCCTCCACCTCGGATAAATGGAACAGATCTAGTCTTTTCTGAAAGTGCAAAATTTTTAGGAATAATTCTAGATAGAAAACTGTTATTTAGACTTAACGTATTGGAACGTGTAAGGGAAGCCAACGTCGCCTTATATTCCTGCAAAAAGGCTGTAAGGTCGCGGTGGGGCCTCTCTCCTAAAATCGTCCACTGGATATATATAGCAGTAGTTCGTCCTATACTGTTATACGGCATTGTGGTATGTTGGACGGCAACTGACAAACTAACCATCACCAACCTACCAACAAAGTTTCAAAGAACAGCCTGCCTGAGCATAAGCGGAGCCTTAAGGACTACAGCGACCGAGTCTCTACAAGCCCTACTCCATATACTGCCGATTAATATTGTGGCGAGAGAAGTTGAAACCAAAGCGGCAATAAGATTAAACTGCCTATCAATGTGGAGGTACAAGAACTACGGTCACATGAAGATAACAAAGTGTAGTGCTATGTTAACCGACCGAGCGGACTATATACCAACTGTGTGTACACCTTCGAGAAAAAATACATCACTATGATTCCCGCCAGAGATGAATGGGTTGGAAGAATACCAGGTAATAGCAAGCATCTCCACTTTTACACGGATGGTTCGAAGCTTGATGAAACTGTTGGTTCCGGAGTACACTGTGCAGAGCTTGGTTTGGATATAAGTTGCTCACAGACTACCAGATACCTACAGTGTTTATCAAGCCGAAATAACGGCAATATTTCGGAAGTCGCCAAGTGGCTGAGTCGTAATATAGTTGTTGTTGTTTTAGCAGCTTCGAGACGCTGATTTGATAATACTTAAGTCTATTTCTATTACAGACTTCGTTACGGTATATATCCGATTATTGTGGGAACCTTATGTTGTTTTTATCTTCTTCAATGTTGTCTGGATGTTAATTAACATTTGTCTGTTCATTTCAGGGAATGGATGTTATTTGAGTTTTGCCGTTTCCATTCTCCACTAGAAGCGCTGCATTTCTGTTAATAGTCGTCATGGTGTTATGTTTATTTTAGGCTTCCCTGTTGACTTGGGCGATCAGATGTTGTTGTAGTGGTAGTGCGTCCGGTGAGTTCTTTTAGCTGCAGAAACTCGAATTATGATGAAAACATGAAATTTTGATGTTATATTTTCCAGTGCCCTGGCTGGGAATCGAACCCAGAACCTTCGGAATCCAAGTCTAACACACTAACCATTGATCTACGGAAGGCCACTTGCAACATAGTAACCAAAACTGTTGTTGTCATTTACTCGGACAGCCAGGCTGCCTTCAATTCTCTGGTGGCCACATCCCTAAATTCACAAACAAAAATTTCAAATTCTCTCGACTTCAGCAAATCTCTTAAAGAGATGGCGAAGCAGGGAAGGAGACGACATTACAAATTCTCGAAGAATTTGCATATAAGTATATTGGTGCGCCACTATCCACAGGCGCAAGGTTTGGCTTATCAAAAAGGCAATCAGGGAGTTCAACGAAATATGGACATAATTCGGCACCTGTAGGATAGCTTGACAAATCGGGCCAAGATATGACCCGAGAAGGTCAAACTATCTCCTCGCACTAGAGAGGAAAATCTTGTCTACGTTAGTATCAGTTCTGACGGGACACTGTCTGATCGGCGAACACGCCAGAAGATTGGGTATTGACTCAAATGACTTCTGCAGAAGCTGTGGAGATTAGGAAGAAGTGGAGAGCATTGAGCCCTTGCTATGCGACTTTGAGTAAACGAGGTCCGGATATACTGGGGTCGGCCTTTCTATGTAGTCTAACAGATCTTTCCGGTACCGATATTCGTACTATCTAGAAGGCAGTCCAACGAAAGATGTACAGAAATCGGCACCTGTTGGATAGCTAGACAAATCTGACCAAGATATGACCTGCAAAAGTCAAAATATCTCCTCGCACTAGAGAGGAAACGAATGTCTACGTTAGTATCAGTTCTGATGGGACACTGTCTGATCGGCGAAAACGCCAGAAGATTGTGTATTGACTCCAACGACTTCTGGAGAAGCTGTGGAGATGGAAGAAAGAAGTGGAGAGCATTGAGCACTCGCTATGCGAATGTCCCGCTTTGAGGAAACGACGTCAGGATATACTGGGGTCGGCCTTTCTAAGAAGTCTAACAGATTTTTCAGGTACCGATTTTAGTACTATCGAGAAGGCAGTCCAACGAAAGATGGACAGTAATCGGCACCTGTAGGGTAGCTAGACAAATCTGACCAAGATATGACCTGAGAAGGTCAAAATATCTCCTCGCACTAGAGCGGAAAGATTATCTACATTAGTGTCAGTTCTGATGGGACACTGTGTCATCGGCGAACACTCCAGAAGGTTGCTTATTGACTCCAATGACTTCTGCAGAAGCTGTGGAGATGGAAGGAAGAAGTGGAGATCATTAAGCACGAGGAATCTAAACTGGTCTATGTGAGCTGAGTAAAAACCTAAGGTTTGTGCACAGTTGTAGGGTATTCATAGTGTTGTTATGTACTTATCCCACTCCAAGAAGTTTTCCTTATTGCTCATTCATGATGTTGATCTATGTATGCATATTCATAATCAGCTTCAGACTGCTATGTTCGTCTGTCGGCGGACGGTATCTTATCAGCACAACAGCTCTTTTTAGTTTTAACTGATAAAAAACAAATGTTCAACACTGTTCAAATGCTCAGATTTACTCCAGAGAACTTTGAAAGTTCTCGGTCCGAGATTCCAACAATACGAGGAGTGTGTATATGAATGGTTGTGAGAGAACGGGCAAGCACGACGTCTTTATCAGCTCCCGCTTTGCTGTTCGTTCACGTTGTGGACGCCTGTGGGCCGTGAGCTGGAAGGAGATATGCCACATTTCACCCAGTTAAGGTCTCGTCTCCTCTTTTTTATCGTCGTTTCACCCGTAGCTTTGTTGTTGCTGTTGGTCCCCCCCACACTTTTTGCGTAAATACCCAAAAATATATACATACATACTCGTATGTATATTCGTATAATGTTCTTGTCATATTTTTCACTTGGGATTTAATTATTTATTTATATTTTTCATGTGTTATAGTACTTACTTTGTTTGGTAATAGAGCGCGCGCGATCGTTTGCGTTCTACAGAACTCACTACACATATAATTAATTAAAGTAAATTACGGTCCGATGAATGTTTTCGAGCTCATTTGAAAATTGTCGCAACGTTGCGTACGGACGCGTCTTTCGCGGCCACGGAAATCGGTTAACCGTTGTAATATTAAGTCGCCCCGCCTCACCTTGCGTTTCGGAAATATGTAGGCGTTGCGAAGATCCAACGTGGTCCCAGCTGCAGCAGATCCCAGCAACTAGGGCAAATTTTTCGGTTAAGCAAAATATTAAAAAAAGGAAAATAAAGAGATTTGTTTATAAAAACAAGAATGGAGATAATCGCTTATCGCTTTTTAGATACGGCAAAAAATACAATAAAAAAAAAATATTGAAAAAATAATAATACTAATTGTGAAAATATACGCCAAAATAAACCGCAACAAATGTCTCCCCTCATAAACATGTTCCATTCGGGTAGTGAGTGGGAAAATAGCAATTTTCCCCAAAGTGATAGAAGCTCATTTTACGATGAGATCTTTAAGGATTGCTCGGAGAGTCAGCAGTGCCAAAAAGGCTGCTCTTCTGCAGCAAAATGTGCTAATAGTAGTAATAATAATATTAATAATCCGCATTGCAATATATCTGCAACAAATGAGAATCGTAGTGTCAATTTTAATAATTACCCATCCTGTTGGGCCCAAAATAATGGACCTGCCTCCAACTCAGCACACTCGGAGGTGATGAATTTCAATCCACATTGTTCGTTTCAACAACAAAATTCCCAAACGGCAATAATACCGCGTCATCATCCTTATCGGCGTAGTGAGGTACAAGCTCTACCTCCAGCACCACCGGCACCAGCTCCTCCACCACCACCGCCTGTACAACAGCAACAAATTGTTTATCAAAGATCAAATTATATTTACAATGGCAATTATAGACCAGGAATGCAACATCAGCAGCAGCAACAGCAGCCACACCATCAGCAACAACAAGCAAAACCTCGTGAGGCTTACCAAACCCCACCACCTTTTCAACGTCAATGGCAACAACAATATGGACCTCAAAATCTAAATCAACAACAACAACCTAACCACCACAACAATTATCAGCAACAGCAAAATGGAGCCTACAATTCGATGCAGCAACAACATGATCCATCAATCCATCAGCAGCAGCAACAGCAGCATCAAACTCTTCATAATACCGTCAACAATTACTATGCTCCACATGTTGCTGCCGCTGCAACTGCTGCCGCACCATCAACGGTGCCTCTTCCTTGTCCCCGACCATCTATACCCTGTCAAGGCAATCAACCTTGGACATATGCCTATTGTTATGGCTATGGACCCTACAGCAATCAAGAGCCATGTCAATACACTCAGGTTATTGACATTGAAGATTTCATGTAAGTCATCATTTATGTGATCGCTTGGAATCCAAGTGTTCTCTCAGTTACTTGTTCCTGCTTGTAGTTTTTCCAGGCTGTACATAGTTCTTGTCTTCAGGAATACACAATAATAGTGCAAACGCTAATGTTTCACATAACGAGGAGGGTGTACAGTAGGGCGGGTCGATTTAAAAGTCGCCCATTGCTCAGTGAAAATCGTATTCTAGGGATCAACATAAGAAACTCTGCCGAAGGAACCATACCTCTAAAACGAATTCTGATGTCCCGGAAAAAATTCCACTTTGACCCATTTAGAGTGCTCCAATCGAGTCCAAATGTATGACCGGCCCCCACTAACTTTGGACGGTCGAATCACCCATGCCAGTGGCACACCCCCTGGAACTCACCTGGGGGGTTACCCATACAAACATTTCAAAATCACCATTTTTGGCACTTTACATGACAAAATCAGCGAAAGTTCGACCCAAATTCCGGGACATCAGAATTCGTTTTAGAGGTATGGTTCCTTTGGCAAAGTTTCTTATTTTGATCCCTAGAATACGATTTTCACTGAGCAACGGGGACTTTTTTTGCTTCCCCACAAATCGACCCGGCCTAGTGTACAGGATAAACCTACACCGAACAACATTTTATTCTTAAAAAAAGTTGTTTGATATTAAAAAAGATTAAACATCTCTGCCAAAACTTAAAATATAGACGTGGCATACTTTATGCTGAAGGTTTCTACGAAGGCGGTCCCAGAATTTGCATATAGATGGCGGTTTGTTTGAAAAATATTAGTTTCGTGAAATGTGGCAACTTTCTAAAACATATGTTTTAAGTTTCAAGGCGCCATTAGTTTTTTTTTTTGATCACTTAAAAGTAAACTATCTCAGTGAATTTGTTAACATTAATAAATTTGGCCACCGACATGTAATACAATACTTTCATTTGAAAGGTATCAGTACATTCAATATTAAAACTGAGCTAGATTCTACTTTGGGATAGTTTGCTCCTTCGATTACAATATAAAATATTGAGTGGTAGAGTTTAAACGGGGGCGTACGAGCTGCCAAGACGAACACCGTAGTGATCGACCAATTGAGGTGTCCACGCCAGAAGTGGTTAAAAAAATCCACAAAATGGTATTAAATGACCGTCGATTGAAGGTTCGTCTGCTGGCTGAAGTGATAGGCATTTCAAAAAGTGCTATACATCGCATAATGACCGAAAGTTTGATGATGAGAAAGCTGTGCGCAAGATGGGTGCCGCGTTTGCTCACAATCAAGACAATGCAATAGTTCACACATCCACTATCGCGATGGTCAAAATCAAGGATTATTCGCCAGATTTAGCTCCCTCGGATTATTTTTTATTTCCAAACTTGAAAAAATGGCTCTGCGGAAAAAGATTTGCCAGCAATGAATAGGTGGATGTTGCGGTTGATGGCTAGTCTTCAGGAGCTAGTAACTTCTTACTATAAACAGAGTATCGAAGCTACTGAAAATCGCTGGAAAAAGTGTACTGAGCTAAAGGGATATTATGTTGAGAAATAAAGACAAATTTTCCCAAATTTGTTATGTTTTCTTTGCTAGACCGGCTAATTTTGGAAAAAATATCTTCCAATTCCAGCCATGGGTTAGGTTAGGTTTAGAGTGGCAGCCTGAAAAACAGACTCACTTAGATTATTCAGTACATTGTGGTACCACAGGCATGTAAGAGAAAACATGAGTTATCCCTAGCCCCTCCCGTTGAACTAATTTGATTGCTGTAAAAAGCTCAAAAACTGGCGGGTTACAACATCAGCCAAGTTAGCTAACTGCTCAAAGAAATAACGAGTTGTGTGTCGCTTCTAGAGAGAGCGGAGCACAGACAAAGAAGGTGTTCTATTATATTCTCCTCATCATCGTCTCCACAGCTTCTGCAAAAGTCATTATGCCAGACCTTTAATCCCTCTGCGTGCCGTCCAATAAGACAGTCACCTGTTATGACAGACACAATAAGTGAGACGTCCGTTCTTGACAACGACAACCGTGCTTTTGTGCGTTTTGCGTCTAGGTCGGGCCACATCAGCCTGGAAACAATGCAGTCCCTGACTAGTGACCACCTGTTAGGTAGTTCCTAGTCTTGCAAGTTCATCTGCCTTACATTTCCCTGGTATATCTCTGTAGCCCGGCACCCATATCAGGTGAATATTGAACTCGTTAAGAGATCTGCTACAGTTGAGGGCAGTTTTTGAATTCAGAAATATATGTAGTTTTCACGGACTTGATACCAGCCTGACTATCAGAGAAAATATTTATACCGACATTAATTTTCAGCCATTTCGCTACCTCTTTAATAGCTTAGATTTCTGTCTGGTACACACTACAGTGATCAAGTTTTTTTGCAAGTGATAGCTGAAGTTCCCCAGAAAAGACACCAAAGCCCACTTGTTTATCGAGTTTGGACCCGTCTGTATAGAAGTTAATGAATCACCGCTGTCCTGGGATACGGCCATTCCTGATTCCTCAGATAAGAGTGAGATACTTATTGTAAAAATGTGGTTCGGTCATAGTGTAATCGAAAATGTCAGGAAGGTCAGGCATTGTGTGTAGGATGAGACTATGTCCGTAGTCATTTCCTAAACATACTGACAGTTCTCTAGGTTTAATCGCAGTACATGTGGTATATTGCATTGTTATAATGTCTAACCGTATTAAATTTAGTACACCAGCGATACATACATCATCCATTCGCTGAACCTTGTCTAGTATCGCGCAGAAGATAGATTTCTGCAGAGCCGTCCACCAGACGACAATATCTCACAGCATTATCTGACTGACTACTGTCGTATATAACTTCTTCTTTGCTCTTTCCAGAATGCTGGTGTTGAAGTTCAACTTCCTTCCTTCATGCTGTAGATTGTACAATAGCCTGTGATAAATTTTAGCCCAAAAGTGACTAGATTTTAATCTCTCCAGAAATGACGATAGACTAATTGGCCGAAAATCCTTATCTCCTGTATGGGACGTCTTTCCCGCTTTTGGGATGAAAACAACCTTGGTTGCTCTCAATTTTGTTGTAATATAGAGGTGATTGATACAACATGTGTAGACCGTTCAGAACCTGGGAACAATTGTATCAACCTCCGCCTGTTGCTCCGCCGCCGAAACTTTGTATGTTCCTGGCGATTTAAAAGGTTTAAAGCTTTTGATAGCACAAAGAATTCCAGATTCGGCTACAATATCGCGGGCGACCTCTAATGGCTGAATTTCTAAGGAATATACAATTGAAGTATTCAATGCCTCCTCAGAGTTGCCCGGGGAAATGTGTATCAAGGAACACCCCCAGCGATTCCTCACTGTCCATTATGCACCCAACATTACAAGGTGTTGAGGCTAACATTTTTTGTAACCTTCAGGCTTCGGATTCGCCACTACAGAAATATATCCAGGATTTATTTTGAACCTTTATTGTATGTACTGCTTGAGTTCTTATTTTATATTTGTCCTAGTCCTACAGCACTTCCTCAGCATAACTAATTGAGGCTTGGCTTTAGTGTGGGACATGCGAAGTGTAACGAGTCATTAAGAGTTGCAGTGACTCGTTCATCGTTTCTTTTATCTGCCAGTTAAATCTTTGTATGGCGATGAAGCACCATCCTATAGCACTGTGAAAAACTGGTTTAATGAATTAAATCGTGGCCGACGCTCGCTCAAAGACGAAGGTCGTCTAAAAACGGCCGTTGAGCCAGAGAACATTGATGCCGTGCGTGAACTGATAATGCAAGATCGTCATGTGACATACCGTGAGACCAAGAGGCATCCTTGGGCATTTCTTCCACCAGCATACATTCGATATTGCATGAACAACTGGCCGTAAAAAAGGTTTGTTCTCGTTGGATCCCGCACAATTTGACAATCGTTCAAAAAAAGGCTCGTGTCGATTGGTGCAAAGGAATTTTGAAAAAATACGATCGGGGTGCTTCAAAAGACGTTTATAAGATCGTCACAGGTGACGAATCTTGGATCTATGCGTATGAGCCCAAAACAAAACAGCAATCGACCGTGTGGGTCTTCGAATACGAGCCAAATCCAACGAAAGTTGTTCGTGGAAGAAGCACTTCGAAGCAAATGGTCGCCTGTTTCTTTGGCAAAACTGGTCGTGTGGCGACTGTTCCGCTTGAGCAACGTAGGACGGTCAATTCTGAGTGGTACACCACAATTTGTTTGTCTGAAGTCTTCGGAGAAATTCGAAAAACGAAAAAGAGAAGACGAATCATTGTGCACCATGACAATGCGAGCTCTCACACATCAGCTCAAACCAGCGCCTTTTTGACCGGCCAAAACGTCGAATTGATGGGCGTACAGCCCTGATTTGACACCCAATGACTTCTTCTTATTCACTCACATCAAGAAAAAAAAAACCAGCTTGGTCAACGTTTTTCGACGCCTGAATCAGCTGTCGAGGCGTTCAAAAACCATGTTTTGGAGGTGAATTTTCAACACACTGTAACCAAAACAATTCGCGCTCAAATGACAAAACGGTCTGAGTGAAGTTATGCTAAAAAATGTCATACTTTCCAATGGAAGTTCCAGTTTTCATCTGGCAACACCAGCATTGCCAGGACCAAAATACAAATAGCAACCCTCGTAGTATGGGTCCTGTGGAGATTATACGTTCTGTCCTTAACACACAAATTCCTCTCTGACCAATTTGGGAACCGATTTTTTTTCCGAAATTTACGAGTACTTTTCAAAAAAAAAAAAAAAATATTTTTGCTCAAGGTAGACATATCTTAAATTCGTAATCATAATTTTTAAAATTTTTAGTCTTCAGTTATTATTATCTTTCTGACTTTCTTCCTACTGAAACAGTAATTACATATCTTATAAAGTATTAATTTAAAAATAATAAGTATTAATTTAAATAGATAATTGCAAATTAATCCTATGAACTATAATTGACAAGGACATTGTCAAACACCCCCAATTTTTTATCAATATACACACTCATGCTCATAAGAATAGATACACTTAATCGGTTAGTATGTATATTTAAGTGATACAAAATCTTGAACTAAAATATATGCAATATCTGAAATATAACAGTTTAATGTTGCAATGCAGTTATGAGAAAAATGTGACAAGGATGTGTTTTAATATTAGATACATCTAAAAAAAAACATTATGCCACTATGTCCAAAACTTAAAAAATTGAATTATTGTGTAGATTGAGACATACTATTCTATAAAATAAAAAGTAAAATTTGTTTATGGTAAACTTTTTATAAACTTATTTTAAATTCTAATTTTCTTGGATTTTTTAGTATTTTTACTATATTTATTAGAGAATACTAGGTAAAAAAACCCATCTCCACTCGATGATAAGGTTGGCTTTGAGAACACTGTAAAAAACTAGGTCTCGATATAGCTCACAGACTGCCAGATACTTGCAGTGTCTATCAAGTACGACAATATGTGAAGTCGCCAAGTGACAGAGTCGCAACATAGTGGCCAACACTGGTGTTGTCATTCACTCGGACTGCCAGACAAACAGCTTTTCGACTGCCGCAGATTAAAATTAAACAAACCTGGAAACATTTGGAAAAATTTTTTCTTTATTTCTCAACATAATCATTGCTGGCAAAATGATTATCGCAATAGTGGATGTGTAAACTGGTGCATTATTTTGAATGTGAGCAAACGCGGCACCCATCTTGCGGACAGCTCTCTCAACATCAAATTTTCCTTCAATATGTGATATGCATTCTGAGAGCGGATTGAATCCGAATTTCTTATTCATAAAAATCTCCACAATTTAGGTTTGCGAATTTTTGAAGATTCTCTGTAAACGCAGTTTGTCTCCATTTTTCCATTCAAACATATTTGATACATTAGATTCATATTTGGGGCAAAAGAAACAAATTTAGAATCTCGATTCCGGGCGGAAAAAATCGATTTAAGCCACATTCGGAATGCAGAACAGGGGCGTGTATCGGCTAATTTTGGGACCGCCCTCGTTTTTCTCAAAAGGAGTAACCGACTGACTTGAAATTCGGTAAGTGGAACATTTTTTGTCTATTTCAGGCTGGACCATATTGGTTCACTTCTTCGAGTATGTCTCCGTTGAAATATACTGAAATACGAGTATTGATTCTTAATAACTTCCATACTTCATATTCGAATATTCTGCAATTCCACTCATAGTATTAGTCGCTATCATCTTGGATGAATTTGCCACGACCCTATCTCCCATTTAAATGGACCATTTTGTACAAAGAGTTAAGGGCTTATAACTTTGATTTCAGTACATACGAATACTTGAAATTCTGTGCAGTCCAAAGACAAGTGGTCATTATTGTCACGCCCCTTTTGTTACTTCCCACACAAATGAAACATTTTGCACAAAAAGTTAACAGCTTTTAACTTTACTACTAGTGAATAAAAATACTTAAAATGTTGTGCAGTGTCATGATTTTATAGTATCTACAGTCCAGTGAGAAATGGGTGTTAACTTTTATACTATCATTCCGAATCATCTGTAATAGTTAACCTCTCGCTATCATCTTAAGTAAAATCCCACACAAAATTTCCGAAATAAAAAAAATAAAATACGATTTTTTTTACATTTCCCTTACTTTTATAAAATGGGTCATAACTAGACCAATAAAACATCTAAATGCAAAGTTTGGTTCCAATCGGATGAAAAATTAAAAATATGCAAATATCCGAGCTCTAGTCTACCTTATGCATTTATCTATATTTTTTTTCAAGTTGACCTTGTTTTCTTCGTTAGTTTTTATATAGTTTTTAAAAATGTAACAACATTTTTTTTAGTGATTTCTTCTATTTTTATAGTGATTTTCGCTCCAGCTAAAAACGATTTTTTTTAATAAAAAAATAAAGAAAATCTATTACTAACTTACTGTTACTACTTGAAAAGACCTTTTTTTAAACATTTGTAGTCCTTATTATTACCTCAAATTTATACTTCTTATATCGGGTCCGTCAATAAGAGCGCTACAAAAGTTTTTTTAAATAAAACAAAAACGGTTTTTGATATCAATGAAATTCTTTATTTCTGTGAAAGTACGTTCGATGCCATTATGTATGAAACTCGATTTCTTTTGCATGGCCACCACGGGCACGCTTGCAGAAGTCCAGACGCTGAACCCAATTTTCGACGGTTTTCAAGCATAAATCGGCCGATACTGCTGCAATTTCACGTTCGATATTCGTACGAAGTTCATCAATCGTCGCTGGCTTGTTGGCATAGACCATAGACTTGACGTAGCCCCACAGGAAATAGTCTAACGGCGTCAAATCGCACGACCGAGGCGGCCAATCGACCGCACCAAACCGTAATTTTTTCGGGATGCAATGATGACTCACGGAGTACGTGTGGATTGCTGTCTGACCAATAATGCATATTTTGTTTATTGACGAAGCCATTCAGCCAGAAATGAGCCTCATCGCTGAAGATGATTTTTCGATTTTTCGCGCTCTTAACGTTGAGGCCACTGACTCCGAATTTCGGTAGTAAATTTTAAGAATTTCGACTCGTTCTTGGCACGTATATCTTTCCATCATGAAATGGCAAACCTTAATGAAGTGAAATGCCAAAAGAGCGGCAACGAATATGGCGTCGTTTGCTGTCCCTGTCGGTCTACTTTTGTAGCGTCCCTGTTGAAAAACCCTGTATTTCAAAAAATATGGTCCAAATATATGCTCACTTTGTGAGTAATAAAATATATTGTACACCGGCTGGGAGATGCCAGAACTTGGAAACAATTTGTCAGTCAATGAAAATATTTAGATGATTGTGAGGGAGGTACTAGAAATAGTGAAGGAATATTGCCCACCATCGAACTTGGCCCGAGATAGAAAAGATATTGTCACCAACCAAATTTGAAGCCAATCAGTTTCTCCTTTCGAGAACGGACGGACATTGCTCAAATGACTTAAAATATCCTAATACGAATTTTCCCCGAACATAATTGGGGGTTAGCTCACTACTTCGATTAAAATTTTTTTTATGAATTAAAAATATATACCAACGGCAAATTTCATGAAAATAGGAACTGACAAAATTAAAGTATTTAAAAAAAAGAAATAAAACAAAATATTTTGTTTTCTTGTTTAGGATATTGTGTTATAAGTACGCCAGAAAATGTTATTCACAGCCTTTCGGCAAAATGTTTCTAAACTATTGTAATTTGTAATGTTTTAGAACAAGTTGATTTTTTTATATATGTTTGTTAGTATATTTTATTTTTAATCCAAATATTGAAATTTTACTACATGCTTTTTTCAGAAAATTGGACAAAGCAAACATGGTACCGACAAATAGAGAAAACATTTTAAAAAATATGAAAAACCGAGGTCAATAATTGAGAGAAATTTAGTAAAGCCTGGAAATGAAGTTATTAGAGAACCTTTGTGTGGGAGGTACTAGAAGGAGTGGACCAATATGCTTCATCTTCGAACTTAACCTGATATAGAAAATAATATTACCACATACCAACATTGAAGTCAATCGATTACCGTTTTCGACAGTTCTCGGGAGCACCAACCAAACAGATGGACATGCTCAAATTACTTAAAATGTCCTAAAATAGATTAAGACGAACTTACTTAGGTTCTAAGGTCACTGCTTCGATGCAAATGATATATACCTTCCTCAACTAAAGTAAGGGTATCAGTTATTATTCTTTATTTAATAATTGCTATTCCCACACTGAGCTGTGAAGAAGAGACAATGTTGCATACTATTCAAAAAAGTAGTTGAAGATTTTTTTTATCACTCTAGTACTTCCCGATTAGGTGTATCTATTATTATGAGCAGCTGTGTAAATCTAATGCCATTCTAATATTTTGTTGGAAAACCCCATTGGTAAAAACAATAGCAATGACCTCGTCGTAAGCTTATCAGAATATCACTAATGTATGACAAGTGAAATTTAAAAGGCAAAAAAAAGGGAAAATCATGAAAACATATATAATCTAAAGCTAAAAACCTATTTTTAGTTGTTATCAAATTACCTAAAAAGTGGGCTTTTTAGCATTATTCCCCAGAAAGAAAAAACAACAACCTTGTCATTATTTTGATATATTATTCAGAAGGAGAATGTTTATTGGGGTAATTTCCGATTTTCAATTTTGTTTTTATTTTTTTGTCATTAATTTCATTCATAAAATCTGAATTGTTTCGCAGTGCATTTTTTTGGGCTACGCCTTTATTTTTACCCTTTAAAAACAATCGTATTCCAGACGAATGCATCAACACTGAGCGGAATATTAAATTTCTTAATGCATTCGACGATAATCAAAAATGCCATTAATATGCCACAAACAGAGGCAATCAATAGGCAATCAAAAACCAAATAGGAAAAATACTTTATCCATAATACTCGTAGCTAAGTTCCTTATGGCTTTTTAATGACTGCCAAGTGTAAAGTTTTCAATTTTCCCTTTTCGTTTTGCGGTTTTACCCCACTTGGTCACATATCATATCATAATTTATTTTTGTTATTTTAGAATTAGAATTTTCTGGAGAAGTGGGGAGATATTCCGGAGAGTCTTTTTAATATTAATCAAAATCTTTTTATGTTGCATATTTGTTAGAATTGGTTTATAGATATTTTAGTTTCAAATTTCTTGGAAGAGTCAATGACCTTATGTCTTATGCTTAATAGCCGATAAATGTCACGCACGCATCTTTTCGAATATATGTACACAATTTTTTTATAAATTTTCTCATAATAAAAAAAATAAAATAAAAAAGACAGATGAAAAGAACTATTCATAAAATTCTCGGAATTGACAAACTGCCTTTTCTAATTAATTGTTTTAGCAAATATTTGGGGCTCACGTGTATTTCTTTTTTGAGAAAAATGTATCTAACATAATTTAGCATTAATTTGTAATTTTGCCAGAAGATATATACCTATATATGAAAAAAGACAGGTGGTGTCTGGCAGCCAGAGGTCGAATCTTTTATACCCTACAATCATAATATTATATTAATTAAATCTAAGAAAAATTCTTAGTTACATTTTCAAAGTGTTTTATCAAAATTAAGAATAATAGTGTAGATTCTTTTATGAATATATGAAAAATATACAAATATACAAATATTCGAATATTCAAATATTCAAATATTCAAATATTCGAATATTCAAATATACAAATATTCAAATATTCGAATATCCAAATATTCAATTACTCAAATATTAAAATATTCAAATATTCAAATATTCAAATATTCAAATATTCAAATATTCAAATATTCAAATATTCAAATATTCAAATATTCAAATATTCAAATATTCAAATATTCAAATATTCAAATATTCAAATATTCAAATATTCAAATATTCAAATATTCAAATATTCAAATATTCAAATATTCAAATATTCAAATATTCAAATATTCAAATATTCAAATATTCAAATATTCAAATATTCAAATATTCAAATATTCAAATATTCAAATATTCAAATATTCAAATATTCAAATATTCAAATATTCAAATATTCAAATATTCAAATATTCAAATATTCAAATATTCAAATATTCAAATATTCAAATATTCAAATATTCAAATATTCAAATATTCAAATATTCAAATATTCAAATATTCAAATATTCAAATATTCAAATATTCAAATATTCAAATATTCAAATATTCAAATATTCAAATATTCAAATATTCAAATATTCAAATATTCAAATATTCAAATATTCAAATGTTCAAATATTCAAATATTCAAATATTCAAATATTCAAATATTCAAATATTCAAATATTCAAATATTCAAATATTCAAATATTCAAATATTCAAATATTCAAATATTCAAATATTCAAATATTCAAATATTCAAATATTCAAATATTCAAACATTCAAACATTCAAATATTCAAATATTCAAATATTCAAATATTCAAATATTCAAATATTCAAATATTCAAATATTCAAATATTCAAATATTCAAATATTCAAATACTCAAATATTCAAATATTCAAATATTCAAATATTCAAATATACAAATATACAAATATTCAAATATTCAAATATTCAAATATTCAAATATTCAAATATTCAAATATTCAAATATTCAAATATTCAAATATTCAAATATTCAAATATTCAAATATTCAAATATTCAAATATTCAAATATTCAAACATTCAAATATTCAAATATTCAAATATTCAAATATTCAAATATTCAAATATTCAAATATTCAAATATTCAAATATTCAAATATTCAAATATTCAAATATTCAAATATTCAAATATTCAAATATTCAAATATTCAAATATTCAAATATTCAAATATTCAAATATTCAAATATTCAAATATTCAAATATTCAAATATTCAAATATTCAAATATTCAAATATTCAAATATTCAAATATTCAAATATTCAAATATTCAAATATTCAAATATTCAAATATTCAAATATTCAAATATTCAAATATTCAAATATTCAAATATTCAAATATTC